>CM060357.1:200309202-200690866 GCA_030545235.1 Helianthus tuberosus | reverse complement strand
AACTCTGCAAGCTTTGTTTTACAACACATTGTTCCTAAACCCATAGGGAAAAAAAAAGCAGGCGAAGATGTTTACTCGGATGGAACTGGGGTTGGGTATCATCAGGTTCCACCACCGGTGCTCAACAATTTTTCAAAGAAAAAATCCGGGTTGGTTAATGATGAAGATGAAACAAATGAAATAAAACTTCCAGAGTCAATTGATGTTACATTTTCTTCATCTGATGATAGTGTTCAAACTGAGATTGTGCAAGGCATGGCTGAAAGTGTTTTGAAGTCTGATAGTGATTCAGTTGAGGATGAAGAGTGTTTTCTGAACAATTACATTCCGAAACCAAAATCCAAAAACAAATTAAATGAAGAACCTACTTGTCACACCCTGGCTTTGCGGAAGCGTGGGTTAATTTGGTGTGACTTCTTAATACCATAGCTTAATCACAACAAAGCTATATGAAAATAAAACATGCAGATCATCCATTGATTTAAGTAAAATACCACAACATTGTCTTAATACGTTGACACATGCAACGGAAATTACAACATAAAAACTTTGTTCTTAACACACAACCCCAAAATATAACATAACATTTGTTTAAGACTTGCGACTCGTCCAGGTAAAAGTCGCAATCCCTAAACATGGATGATCCTGTAATTCTAACACAGCGGGAAAACGTAGCATACCGGGCCAGATCCTTAGTTCCCTGAAATACATGTAAGTTGGAAAAATCAACATAATGTTGAGCGAGTTCATGCGTAAGTGAGTATATAAAACACTTGTAAGTATAAAAGTTTCCTGGTATGTAGCAGTGTAAGAGGACTTGTAATCACCAATGGTTTGCAAGGCCATTAGCATGTCGTGAAATGCAAGTAGGAAGACACAACCCTAGCTGATTTTTGCGTTGGGCAACCAAGTCACTCCAGGTCCGTTTTGGTTAGCCTCAGCGAGGTCCGTTTGGCCTAGAGCTGGGCTCGCTACACCCAGATAGATCTACCGCCTGAGTCCCTCGGTGTTCTAACTACCCATTCACATGATCTAAACCTCCTTACGTAAATCATACCGTGTATAAAGTACTTGTAAACAAAGTAACATGTATTTCACCCCCGCAGTTAAGAAAACTGAAAACAGTTAGAGAAAAGGGGGACATGAACTCACTGTAATGCGTCCTCGAATAACAGCAAATCAACTCAGTCTGCAGCACGACAACCTACAACGTGCTAATATCTATTAGACGAGCGGACGTGCCTTAGCTTAGGGTCTTAATGTTCTTGGGGAAATAGTTAGACAACTATTTCGTGTTTAAATTTCTTGGTTAACGTATAAATAGATTCCTTCCCAAGGATGGGGTATTCGTACAGGTATTATGTATTTGGTGACTTAACGTATTAAAAAAAATACATTTACAAGTCTCCTATCCAACACTTTAAAGTTTTATGTCAAAACTCAAGGCGAGGTTTAATTATGAGATATAAAGTTTCACATACACGATAGAAAAATAATTTTTCTAAGTCTAGATATTTTTAGAAAAATTCGCCAGAACTTCCCCTAAAAACGGGAGTGTCCGTGCTAATACGCACATCATTTTCTTTTTGAAATCAACCCATGATCATCAACAATTAACCATTACGTTTTGACACGCAAAATACTACCCTTGTCGTTTCAGTTTCAATTTGTGAAAACTGGACTGTTTTCGGACGTGTAAATAAATTACTTAACTTATTCCAAAAATTCCCAAATTTTTGTGGAACGTCATAACCGACCCACAAATTATTGTGTAAAAATTTCGGGGTCTCGTTCATTACCAAAAATTTATGGAAAATCGTTTACCGAACTGTGATCAGATTTGTTACATTCTGATCACAGTTTACGGAATAATTCGCCAAAAATTCCTCGTAAGTCCGTTTGTCGAAAATCCAGTTCGAGGGTCACAAATACATCTGTGTTCATCTTTGATAAAAGTTTCAGGGGCTGGTTCGGTTCAGGTTTTAAGTTGTGATCGAAAACACACAGCCCAATTTTCTGCAGTAACAAACAGCCTTAGCTGCTGTCACGGAAACAGATTTTTAAAATAGTAACCGACATCAGAAAAATACGATTCCAGCGCCATTTTCTTCGTTTTTTGAAATGACACGATTTAGGCTTTTGAAATTCCGTTTTTCGAGTTTTTAAGGTCCGTTTACAGCCTGTTAAAGGCGGCTGAAACAGTGACTCAGCATGCTGTTTTGTGATTTCGATGTTATTAAATCGCGTTATAAGTGTCCGATTAGCGGGTTAAACAAGAAAACGACTTTTAAATATCAAGTATGTGTTATCCAACCCTTAACCCGACGAGATTCCACTTTATAAATCATACACAAGTAAACCTTTACGTAGATTTTTATGTTCATACTTATGTTTCATATTTTTCTGATATTCTTGCAATCTAGTGATTTAAACAACAATACTACATGTTAAATGCCATAATTTTCGAACAAGATGAGATCAAGTATGAAGAAACTTACTACTAGCCTCTAGCTAGGGAAGAATCTTGTGTCAAAATGATGAGAAAAGATGTAGAATCAAGCAAGAACAATGCACCCTTGCAATCCCTTCAAGTTGCACCTTCCATGGATGATTTCTAGGCTTAGAATGGACAATGAAAGGAAGGAGATGATGTTGTTTAGGGTGGTGATGGGGTGCTCGGTTGTGGGCAGCCGATCAAGAGATAGGAGAGAGTGAAAATGGGTTGTATAATCTTGTGAAGTGACATACAATATAATGGACCTTACTTATACATTTATTCTCACATATCTTAGTTAGATAGACAAGCAAATCAATTAATACAAGAGAGTTGAAATCAAGCAAGAAGATTGGAAGTATGGTGTTATGACATGTGGGGTCCCACTTGGGGAAAAGAATTCGTTGGGGGGGGGGGGGTATTATGTAAATATTGTGACTAAAGTGTAAGTAATGTGATATATGTTAGTGGTTTATTTTTGGCGGGTGTTATGGCATACGGGGATCATGACTAGCCATAGAAAATAAAACAAAGTGTCTGCCAAAAATTTAGTGTCCCGGGTAATGTCCGGTTCTTACGATTAAATACCGTTCCGTTAAAATGTTTAATTATGCCGAAAAAAACTCTTTATATATATTTTTGTAACATAAATTATTCCCGGTACTTAGGAAAATATACGGGACCGTTCTGAAGTGTTTTTGCACTGTATTAGCAATTTAAAATGCTGAGTTCTATAATAAAGCGCAGAATTTTGTATTTAAAGTACGTTTTAGGCACATCCAATCAGTGTATCTTATTCCTAGAGACGCAGTACCACAACCCTTATATCCCTACACTCACTACCAGTGTAGCCAAAATATATGAGGCTCTTAACAGGCCTTAGAGGCAGTATCTGCCTGATGCTGGTTATATCAGCATGTTCATTGTGTATCCGTTTAGTGCTACTGTGCTTTTCGTGCATCATGTTTGTCACTAGGGTTCAGCATGTAAATAATGTAGTGACAACAAATAAAGTGTGATGCAAGTAAGTGCATGTATCAGTATGCAGGTAGCAGTTTATCAGCTAGTTTCAAACAAGCACAGTAATTAAGCAGTAATTAATCATTAATTAAGTTGTACGGATACCTGGTTTAGTGCGGGTTGTCACATTCTTCCCCCGTTAAATAAATTTCGTCCCGAAATTTAAGTTCTGCTTGTAGATGCAGAGTTCTTAGGAAATAAGTGGGGGTATCTCTCTTTCATCCGGTCCTCATGTTCCCAGGTAAATTCAGGACCATGTCTGGCATTCCAACGTACTTTGACGAGTTTGACACTGCTCCGGCGGGTCTTGTTAACTTTCCAATCCGTGACCTCAACAGGTTCTTCAGCAAAGTGGAGCGTGTCGTCAATATGAATCTCGTCGATAGGAATGGCAACGTCAATTTGAGTTGGACTTTTCTTTAGATTGGATACATGAAATGTATCGTGAACACCATTTAGTTCAGCAGGTAGGTCCAACTTGTATGCTACTGTCCCAATTCTTTCCAGAATTTTGAAAGGACCAATGTAGCGCGGATTTAACTTCCCACGCTTACCAACGCGTGCCACCCCCTTCCAGGGTGAAACTTTCAATAACACCATCTCTCCGACTTGGAAGTCCACATGCTTCCGGTTTGGATCCGCGTAGGCCTTTTGCCTGTGGCGAGCGGCTTCGATGCGTTTAAGAACTTGCGTAATCTTGTCTGTCGTCTCTTGGACGATCTCGGGACCAGCAAGCTGCCTATCACCTGCGTCAGACCAACATAGGGGTGATCGGCACTTGCGTCCGTATAGGGCTTCAAATGGCGCGACACCAATACTGGTGTGGTAGCTGTTGTTGTATGAAAATTCGACCAAAGGTAAATGTTTATCCCAGCTACCGCCCAAATCCATAACACATGCCCTCAGCATGTCTTCCAAAGTTTGTATCGTTCGCTCGCTCTGGCCGTCAGTTTGCGGATGGAATGCAGTGCTCAGATTCAACTGTGAGCCAAAGGCTTCTTGGAAGGATTGCCATATCCTTGACACAAACCTTCCGTCTCTATCAGAGATGATTGAGAGGGGTACTCCATGACGTGCGACAATCTCTCTCATGTATATTTCCGCAAGTTTACTGGTACTGTCTTTCTCTCTGATTGGCAGAAAGTGTGCGGACTTTGTTAAGCGGTCAACTATCACCCAAATCATGTCATGGCCTCTTGGCGTTCTTGGCAATTTCGTAACAAAATCCATTGAGATTTGTTCCCATTTCCACTTGGGAATCTCAGGTTGTTGCAGCAGCCCTGAAGGCTTCTGGTATTCCGCCTTAACCTTAGCGCACGTCAAACATTTGCTCACATAAATAGCAACATCGCCTTTCATCCTAGGCCACCAATAATAATTTTTGAGATCCTGGTACATCTTATCCGATCCAGGGTGGATAGAGTACCGTGACTTGTGCGCTTCGTCGAAAATAACTTCCCTTAATCCACCAAACAGAGGAACCCAAATCCTTTTCTCAAAACATAACGTTCCTTCCTCGTTTGGTACCAAAAGCTTCTCCATTCCACGGAGATATTCTTCCTCAAGGTTTCCCTCCTTGAGAGCTTCCTTTTGTGCAGCACGAATGCGCAAGGAAAGGTCGGTTCGTATAATCATTTCCAAAGCTCTAACCCTTATAGGCTTGATTCTTTCCTTACGACTTAGGGCATCGGCGACTACATTCGCCTTCCCTGGGTGATACTTTATCTCGCAGTCGTAATCGTTCAATAATTCAACCCATCGTCTTTGCCTCATATTCAACTCCTTCTGGTTGAATATGTGCTGTAGGCTTTTATGATCCGTGAAGATTGTGCACTTCGTACCATACAGGTAGTGTCTCCAGATCTTTAAAGCAAAAACCACTGCGCCAAGCTCTAAATCATGTGTGGTATAATTCTTTTCGTGCACTTTTAGTTGGCGTGATGCGTAAGCAATGACCTTTTGGCGTTGCATCAACACACAACCCAATCCTTGACGCGATGCGTCGCAGTATACCACAAAATCGTCGGTACCTTCTGGTAGAGCTAGGATTGGCGCGTTACAAAGCTTACCCTTTAATATCTGAAACGCTTCGTCCTGTTTGATTCCCCAATCAAACGTCTTATCCTTCTGGGTCAGGAGCGTCAATGGTTGAGCGATTTTCGAAAAATCCTCGATGAACCTTCGATAGTAGCCAGCCAAGCCCAAGAATTGTCGAATCTCGGTTGGCGTTGTAGGCGTTTCCCAATTTTTTATTGCCTCGATCTTGGTGGGATCAACATGAATTCCATCCCCATTAACCACATGTCCAAGAAACTGGACTTCGCGTAGCCAAAACTCGCTCTTGGAGAATTTGGCGTACAGTTGTTCTTGCTTTAGCAGCTCCAATATGGTTCTAAGATGTTGTTCGTGTTCAGCCTTCGTCTTTGAGTAAATCAGGATGTCGTCGATGAATACAATCACGAACTTATCGAGATACGGCTTACAGACTCGGTTCATTAGGTCCATAAAAACAGCAGGCGCGTTTGTCAACCCAAACGGCATAACTAGGAACTCGTAGTGTCCATAACGAGTTCTGAAGGCTGTCTTCGGGATGCTCTCTTCTTGTATTCTTAGCTGATGGTACCCAGATCAAAGATCGATCTTAGAGTAAAAACTTGAACCTTGAAGCTGATCGAATAAATCATCGATTCTTGGCAGAGGGTATCTATTCTTGATTGTTAGTTTATTCAACTCCCGGTAGTCAATACACATACGGAAACTACCGTCTTTCTTTTTGACAAATAAAACTGGAGCTCCCCAAGGTGAGAAGCTTGGTCGGATGAATCCTTTGTCAAGAAATTCCTGGAGTTGTGTAGACAACTCCTGCATCTCAGACGGTGCAAGTCTATAAGGTGCCCTAGCTACAGGCGCGGCGCCTGGAACTAAGTCAATGTGAAATTCTACTTGCCTTTGGGGTGGCAGTCCGGGTAAGTCTTCTGGGAAGACTTCTGGATACTCCCTTACGACAGGGATGTCTTCGATCCTTGGCTCGGCAGCCTTTTTATCCACGATGTGTGCCAGAAAAGCAACACATCCTTTCTGTAAACACTTCTTTGCTTTCAAGCAGCTGATACATCTTAGCGGCGTGTCACGCTTCTCTCCGTGAACAACGATTGTCTCACCATCATTGGTTGGGATACGAACAACTTTCTCGTGACATACTATCTCAGCCTTGTTGCCTGATAACCAATCCATTCCTACTACCACGTCGAAGCTTCCCAACTGGACTGGTAGTAGATCTAGAGCGAACTCACGTTCTCCTAATTCTATCACACAGCCTCTGATTACTTCGTCGGCTCTGACTAACTTTCCGCTAACCAATTTGATTGAGTAGGGGATATCTAACTTACTAGCGGTTAAACCAAGTATATTCTTAAATTCTAATGACACGAAGCCATAATCGGTACCAGCATCAAACAAAATAGGTGCAAAAGTTTTGGTTGTTAGGGAACGTACCAGAAGCCACACCTGGATCCTGGCATGCCTCACAAGCTCTGATGTTGGATTTTCTCTCACGGTCTTGTTTCAACTTCAGGCATTCCCTCTTAAAATGTCCAACTTCCTTACAATGGAAGCATCCTATCATTCGGCCATTTCCTTTCCCATTTCCACCTAGAGCGTTGTTACTGTTTTCTCCTTGTATGGAACTCTTCATCCCACAACCTTCCTTGTTGTGTCCTTTCCTCCCGTACCAAGGCTTCTGACATCCACCATCACGGTGACACTTGCACTCAGCACATCTTGGTTTGGTTTCTAAGTAAATCTTATCACTGGCCTGTTTGTTAGGGCAATCTTTCTTGAAATGCCCTTTGTCCCCGCAGTCAAAGCAACCTCGAATAGATCTTTGTTCATCGTTGTTCATTTGGGTATCTTCGGTAAGCTTCCTTTTGTTCTTTCCAGACGACTCTACCTGAGTTTTCTTGTCAGGGTTTGCAAGTTTTTCTAGTCTATTTGCTTCCGTAACGAGTGCCAAACCCATCTTACTTGCAACAATGGTTGTTAGTGGCGTAGATGCTGTCATCAAGCTCAAGACTTGAGGCGCCAGTTCCCAAATGAATTGTTCCAATTTCTTCAGTTCTGGTTTTACCAGGTACGGAATAATTCGTGACAGATCATGAAGTCGTTGCACGTACTCCAACACCTTCGGACCTTCCATCAATAGGCTCCGAAATTCATCTTCCCACTTCTGGGTTTCCGTTTGGGGGCAAAACTTCTTATGCATCATTCCTTTCAACTCATCCCAAGTTAACGCGTATGCTGTAGTTAGGCCCATTATTCGAACCTGAAGATTCCACCATAAACGAGCTCCATCTTGAAACAACTCAGAAACGTATGGGACTTGTTGTTCTGGCGTACAGCCACTCATTCGAAAGATGGATTCCATACTTTCAATCCATTTTACAAAAGTTATGGCACCCCCAGTGCCGTCGAACTTCGGAGGCTTGTAGTTGAGGAAGTGCCAGTAGGAACAACCGTTATTTTCTGAGGTACCTTGGATTGGTTCGGAGCGTAGGGCCTCGTGCTGTGCTATAGCTGCAGCAATTATCTCTTTAAGTTCTGCCTCAGAGGTGGGCATGCGCACTTCGCGTCTTGGCGGCATCTTCTAAAAGATGTTTCACATAGGTTAGGTCATAGCAAGTGAAGTGTGCGTATGCATTTAACAATACCAACACATAACATCTCATGTTATCAACAAGTCAATCACATAACCTCTTATGTTGTAGGACATAAACAATTGATTGAACATCGCATGTGGTGAGAATACTGCGATTGTATTGCCACAATTCGAGACCACAATGTAAAGCTTACAAGTACACCACTATATCATACTACATCAATGACTTAGTAGGGGACGACCCTAGACAAGTCGTGCGATCGCTGGACACGTTCAGGAGTCTCTGGTTCGTCCATTCAAATTTCAGGACTCCACGTCAAGTTTCTGAATTTCTGTCCTAAAACAACATTTCTTCTCAATCGTTTCCTTGAGCTCGTCCCAGCTCAGTGTATAAGCAGCGTCTGTGCCAAGGGTCTGAACCTGGAGGTTCCATTAAGAGAGTGTGCCATCTAGAAATATCCCTGAGATGTAGGTAACACTCTGTTGGGGCGAACAGTTACTCATTCTTAGAGTGGAGTCGGTCTTTTTGGACCAACGAACAATGCAACGGTGCCTCCGGTTCCGACAAAGTTCAAAGGCTTGCAGTTCAGGAACTGTTTATAGGTGCAGCCAGTTGGAGGGTTATCTCCAGTAATGCCATCGTTGTACTTAGAGTGGAGGGCTTCAATGTCGTGCATTTATCTGTGAGATGCGTTCTTGCAGCTCGTCTTCTGTCCTCAGTAACGTACCGGTGCTTGTGTCACGTCTGGGTGACATTCCCTTTTTGTCGAAATAGTGTGAAGCGGGTTGGACAATGTTTCAATTGTCTATGGGGTATATATAGCAACGTAAGCCATCATGTAATCACCCCATTTCACACGCAAATATACTCACTGTATAAGTGGGGAAGTAAATTTCTGAGCCTTCACATAGGCTTGCCAATTTGGCTTGTTGCTCGTAATAGAATGAACTCGAGGCTACATCGCCTAGGTCATTTTGTGTTTAAGTTATTTCCTGCTGCATTGGTTATCATCAGCTTGACCTGCAGAGTCCACCAGGATTCCTGTGCACCACAAATCGTTATTACGTGGGCCCCCGTAATAATAAATTGTCTTGCACAGTTACCCCAAATTTTCTCTCATCCAAGCAGATGATCAATCAAGGAGCAACAGCCGGTGCATTGGCATGAACAGGGTCATACTTCAATGCGGGGTCAGGAGCAACGCCTGGCTCAGGGGCCACGGCTAGCTCCGAATCAAAAACTCCATCTCGAAATTGGCTAGATCAACAATCACAGGGGTTACAGGATTCCCCAAGGGCTGGTCTAAGTGCATGAACTCAATGTCATGGTCTGGATCAACACCAGGCGGAAAAACAGGATTGTCCTCAATATCGCTATCAAACTCAAAACTGTGTGCGGGATCCGGTGCAGCTGGTAATGCCATATCAGGGTCGGCGTCGTGTAAGTAATGCTGCATTCCCTGTATGTGCGAAGATGCGGATGTCAGAGACTCAAATGAGTCTGGGATAGGGAAATGAGTTTTCCCCTACAGGAGTGTCCGCATGCAGTAGTCTAATGCCAGCAGCAATAGGGCCTTGCCCTCAAGTGGGTCCTCCTCTTAATAGTTCGACATCGTCTTCAGAGACAACGTCGGGGGCATATCAACAACGAGATAAGCGGCAAGGGGCACAGGGGCAGGGATCACTGCCAGTGGCAAATTCCCAACAAGATGGCCATCAGTAGGCTCTGCTACGACTTCAGGCAGTGCACAAAGGGCTGAAAGTCGTCATTGTCTGTGCCGGTAGTATCAGAAATGTACACCTCGTGCTTCGTTGAACTATGTCGTCTGATACTATGGTCATGGGGTTCGTAGTGCCCATCTTTCTAGTACTTGATGAAAGCATAACGTTTGTAACACAAACACATATACGTATAATAATCAATCATATAATCAGTTAATCACATAAGTCACCAAGTAAGGTATCACATACTTCTCCTAGTCTTACTAGCCAATTTCATCCAGTCTACAAGACTGCTCTATCCTTCACTTAAACCAAACCTCGATCCTCCAGATCGATCCTATAACAAACCAACGTGCTCAACTACTTCGATCACCTCGATCCTCCAGACCGATCCTCAGCCCTCCAAGCTGAGCCTATAATTAATAAAATGTGCTCAACATTTGTTTGTAAAAAGTTTTGGATCTGGACTTAAGTGGTATGCAGAAAAATGTTTTCGTGAGAGCCCTAGTGATCATAGTCTAGACTCGAGAAAGAATCCTAGTTCACTATGATCAGAGCTCTGATACCAAGCTGTCACACCCTGGCTTTGCGGAAGCGTGGGTTAATTTGGTGTGACTTCTTAATACCATAGCTTAATCACAACAAAGCTATATGAAAATAAAACATGCAGATCATCCATTGATTTAAGTAAAATACCACAACATTGTCTTAATACGTTGACACATGCAACGGAAATTACAACATAAAAACTTTGTTCTTAACACACAACCCCAAAATATAACATAACATTTGTTTAAGACTTGCGACTCGTCCAGGTAAAAGTCGCAATCCCTAAACATGGATGATCCTGTAATTCTAACACAGCGGGAAAACGTAGCATACCGGGCCAGATCCTTAGTTCCCTGAAATACATGTAAGTTGGAAAAATCAACATAATGTTGAGCGAGTTCATGCGTAAGTGAGTATATAAAACACTTGTAAGTATAAAAGTTTCCTGGTATGTAGCAGTGTAAGAGGACTTGTAATCACCAATGGTTTGCAAGGCCATTAGCATGTCGTGAAATGCAAGTAGGAAGACACAACCCTAGCTGATTTTTGCGTTGGGCAACCAAGTCACTCCAGGTCCGTTTTGGTTAGCCTCAGCGAGGTCCGTTTGGCCTAGAGCTGGGCTCGCTACACCCAGATAGATCTACCGCTCGAGTCCCTCGGTGTTCTAACTACCCATTCACATGATTTAAACCTCCTTACGTTATTCATACCGTGTATAAAGTACTTGTAAACAAAGTAACATGTATTTCACCCCCGCAGTTAAGTAAACTGAAAACAGTTAGAGAAAAGGGGGACATGAACTCACTGTAATGCGTCCTCGAATAACAGCAAATCAACTCAGTCTGCAGCACGACAACCTACAACGTGCTAATATCTATTAGACGAGCGGACGTGCCTTAGCTTAGGGTCTTAATGTTCTTGGGGAAATAGTTAGACAACTATTTCGTGTTTAAATTTCTTGGTTAACGTATAAATAGATTCCTTCCCAAGGATGGGGTATTCGTACAGGTATTATGTATTTGGTGACTTAACGTATTAAAAAAAATACATTTACAAGTCTCCTATCCAACACTTTAAAGTTTTATGTCAAAACTCAAGGCGAGGTTTAATTATGAGATATAAAGTTTCACATACACGATAGAAAAATAATTTTTCTAAGTCTAGATATTTTTAGAAAAATTCGCCAGAACTTCCCCTAAAAACGGGAGTGTCCGTGCTAATACGCACATCATTTTCTTTTTGAAATCAACCCATGATCATCAACAATTAACCATTACGTTTTGACACGCAAAATACTACCCTTGTCGTTTCAGTTTCAATTTGTGAAAACTGGACTGTTTTCGGACGTGTAAATAAATTACTTAACTTATTCCAAAAATTCCCAAATTTTTGTGGAACGTCATAACCGACCCACAAATTATTGTGTAAAAATTTCGGGGTCTCGTTCATTACCAAAAATTTATGGAAAATCGTTTACCGAACTGTGATCAGATTTGTTACATTCTGATCACAGTTTACGGAATAATTCGCCAAAAATTCCTCGTAAGTCCGTTTGTCGGAAATCCAGTTCGAGGGTCACAAATACATCTGTGTTCATCTTTGATAAAAGTTTCAGGGGCTGGTTCGGTTCAGGTTTTAAGTTGTGATCGAAAACACACAGCCCAATTTTCTGCAGTAACAAACAGCCTTAGCTGCTGTCACGGAAACAGATTTTTAAAATAGTAACCGACATCAGAAAAATACGATTCCAGCGCCATTTTCTTCGTTTTTTGAAATGACACGATTTAGGCTTTTGAAATTCCGTTTTTCGAGTTTTTAAGGTCCGTTTACAGCCTGTTAAAGGCGGCTGAAACAGTGACTCAGCATGCTGTTTTGTGATTTCGATGTTATTAAATCGCGTTATAAGTGTCCGATTAGCGGGTTAAACAAGAAAACGACTTTTAAATATCAAGTATGTGTTATCCAACCCTTAACCCGACGAGATTCCACTTTATAAATCATACACAAGTAAACCTTTACGTAGATTTTTATGTTCATACTTATGTTTCATATTTTTCTGATATTCTTGCAATCTAGTGATTTAAACAACAATACTACATGTTAAATGCCATAATTTTCGAACAAGATGAGATCAAGTATGAAGAAACTTACTACTAGCCTCTAGCTAGGGAAGAATCTTGTGTCAAAATGATGAGAAAAGATGTAGAATCAAGCAAGAACAATGCACCCTTGCAATCCCTTCAAGTTGCACCTTCCATGGATGATTTCTAGGCTTAGAATGGACAATGAAAGGAAGGAGATGATGTTGTTTAGGGTGGTGATGGGGTGCTCGGTTGTGGGCAGCCGATCAAGAGATAGGAGAGAGTGAAAATGGGTTGTATAATCTTGTGAAGTGACATACAATATAATGGACCTTACTTATACATTTATTCTCACATATCTTAGTTAGATAGACAAGCAAATCAATTAATACAAGAGAGTTGAAATCAAGCAAGAAGATTGGAAGTATGGTGTTATGACATGTGGGGTCCCACTTGGGGAAAAGAATTCGTTGGGGGGGGGGGGGGTATTATGTAAATATTGTGACTAAAGTGTAAGTAATGTGATATATGTTAGTGGTTTATTTTTGGCGGGTGTTATGGCATACGGGGATCATGACTAGCCATAGAAAATAAAACAAAGTGTCTGCCAAAAATTTAGTGTCCCGGGTAATGTCCGGTTCTTACGATTAAATACCGTTCCGTTAAAATGTTTAATTATGCCGAAAAAAACTCTTTATATATATTTTTGTAACATAAATTATTCCCGGTACTTAGGAAAATATACGGGACCGTTCTGAAGTGTTTTTGCACTGTATTAGCAATTTAAAATGCTGAGTTCTATAATAAAGCGCAGAATTTTGTATTTAAAGTACGTTTTAGGCACATCCAATCAGTGTATCTTATTCCTAGAGACGCAGTACCACAACCCTTATATCCCTACACTCACTACCAGTGTAGCCAAAATATATGAGGCTCTTAACAGGCCTTAGAGGCAGTATCTGCCTGATGCTGGTTATATCAGCATGTTCATTGTGTATCCGTTTAGTGCTACTGTGCTTTTCGTGCATCATGTTTGTCACTAGGGTTCAGCATGTAAATAATGTAGTGACAACAAATAAAGTGTGATGCAAGTAAGTGCATGTATCAGTATGCAGGTAGCAGTTTATCAGCTAGTTTCAAACAAGCACAGTAATTAAGCAGTAATTAATCATTAATTAAGTTGTACGGATACCTGGTTTAGTGCGGGTTGTCACAATAAAACCATGGAACATATAAGAAAACACATAATCACATAATTGTTTATCTTGAATCTTCATTTTGTTAATTTTCTTGTTAATTGAGCACACGAGTATTTAAAGTATATCAGGAATTTAATCCGTGAATTCCATTTGGTACTTTAAATATCGTCAAGAATCTAAATATGAAGATAGGAAGATCTTAATAGAGATTTGTCTTTGTTTCTTAAAAAGAAACGAGTATTTAAGATTTTCGGGGGGATCACAAGTGATCATAAAATGACAGAACCACACGAGTAGTTTGTCTTAGTGTCGACATTGAAGGGTTGGATCAAACATTCACACAATCGTATCAGTTTTGTAAAATAAAATTGAAACATCAAATTTTATTTATATAACAACTGAATTGTTCCATCGTCAAAAGATAATAGACAAGGAAATACAAAAGACTAATTGTTCACTTTTGCCTCATTTATGTTAAACACACGTCCACGCGCTGGATTTGCGTTAACAAGTCTTGGGCAATTGTTTCTGTAGTGGGTAAGGTCACCACAGTTATAACACGACCCAGGTGGGAACCATGCTTGAACAGCAGCAGGATTTGCATAACGGCAGGTATCGACCAAATGCCCCAATCTTCCACAGTGGGTACATTTATGACACTGCTCTTGCTCCAAATGATGACGGTTGCATTTGTTGCACAAAGGTGCAGTACCAAAATAATTTTTCCTCTTTCGAGGTTGTGCTGGTTGGTTTGGCGCAACCTGATTGTTCTGAGCAGTTATGGCGCAGTTTTGAGAAGCCTTACGCTTCTTCTTCTTGGATACCTCGGCCTGTTTTTCCTTTGGTTCAACTTGAGCAGCCTTGTCAGATGGTCTTGGGTCGTCTTTTTGAAAAAGCTTACCCTTCCTGATATGGGATTCAGTCAGGGTGGCAGACAATTCAATGGCCTGTCTGACAGTAGTAGGGTTGCTGCCAGTAATGATATCCTGAACTAAATCAGGAAGACCATCAATGTACTTCTCAATCGCCTTATCCACAGGCGTGACCATAGCAGGACATAACAGACTCAATTCCACATAATGATCAGTATAAGCTCGATGTTCACCGCTGTCTTGTTTAAGATCGTTAAATTCCCTCTCTAATGCTCTAAGCTCATGACGAGGACAGAACTCCTTCATCATTAGAGCTCGAAGCTCTTCCCAAGTTTGTGCCATTGCCACATCGGCACCTCTATCACGCATCACATCGTTCCACCATGTAAGAGCACGCTTCTCGAACGCACTGGATGCAAACTCAACCTTACGCTCATTCGGGCATTGCACGTGCCTGAATGTGCACTCCAAACTTTCGAACCCTTGAAGGAGCGCGGTTGCTCCTTGAGATCCAGAAAAATTCAAAGGTTTGGCAGAGTTGAAGGTCTTGAAATTACACTGGGTGTTGTTGTTGTTATATAACTCATGAATCTGAGTTACTACGCCTGGAAGCACTACAGCCATTTGTTGAGCAACAAGGGCTGCGACTTCCTCAGCAGTAAAAGTTTGAGCATCATGTCGAGAAGGCATTGTCTAAAGGGAACATGGGAAACGAGTGAGGTCGATGATTGGAAAACAAAAGAGGTACTGAAAACATCGACCAAAACATAAGGAAGGCGATCATTCATTCGTTACCTCGAACAAACAAACGATACGCAGTGACTAATCAAAGTAAATGGATCAATATAATGTATCACCGAAGACATGCTCGCCTATAAGTGAACACTCACCCCAAGAGTTCCCAGGTAAGAGTGACTGGTCCGATACTGCGGATTTGTACGAACACTCTAGCCTTAGACAGAAAACTCAGGGTACAGGCATTCTCTCTTCCAGTTTGCATGTGTTCACATTATTTAGATCCAAACTTTGACGAGATTTTGAAAACTTTGAAGGTTCAAAACCTTACAATAAATCATCCTAGAACAGATGATTGATTTTCAAAGCGGATTCGGAATTTGTATTCTTATTGTGGTTGTTACCTAAGGATAGGTAACGGTATTGTTTTAAAACTAAACACAAGATAACTTGTGTTAGGGTCCTAGGAAGGTTATAGTCTAGGTCAAAGCATTACTAATAACCTAATTCCCTATAACCATTGGCTCTGATACCAACTTTTCTGTCACACCCCGACCACGTAAAACAACAAAACGTGGCGGAAACGTCGGGGAGTGTTGTAACAGAATCATTGTTTCTCAACCATGGATTAAATAATTTCGTTTTATTGAATTATTGAACTCATTGTTTCAGTACAAATCTGATAATTACAAATATTATCTTTCAAGTTTTAAAGTCACTAAGGCACGAGTCCATCCTATGTATAGCATGTATCAACAATCATCGCAAAGCAGTACCTGAAACATGTGTAAAAATAGGTACGTCAGCATAAAAATGCATGTGAGATACATAGGTTTTGTTTATGCATGATTCAAGACTTATAAGTTTAAAAGAATGCTTTTAACAAAAAGTAGTCATGAATCTAAAAATGTTTTCTTTATAAAATCATGTGAAAACTTATGAGAAATTTGATGATATAAAAGAATGATGCATAATAAATAATCAAGTAAAATGAGTTTATAAAATAATGTTTTGGATAAAATGTTTGAAGTATATATATAAGAATATACTTTGGTATTAATAAAGTCGATTAGGTAATATATCAAAATATATTTTGGTTCCAAAATCGTTAAACAGATAGTATATTAAATATACTTTGGTTGTCAAAATAAGCATTTTCGATAGTATATCAAAAGTATACTTTGGATTTTTGTATAACATATTCAATTATGTTTTGGTTTTATAAATAACATATTAAAACTATGATTTGGTAGTTAATAAAATATATGTTGTTTTGTACAATATCACACATGAGAGTATATCAAACTATACTTTTGGGAGTATAATAAAATATACAATAAAAATGTGATTTAAGAATTCAATTAGACCTAGTGCATCAAAATACACCTTTGAGACTATAGGGATACCACAAAGGCAATCCCTATTTGGATGGAGAAACAAATTGGTTTCAGACATTCCATGACAACAGGAATGGGGTGTCAAATCCTATAGCGCTATATCATACTACCAATCGGTCTGGTGAACAAAATATGTACTATCCAACAATTAATTTTATAATCTTTGAAAAATCAGTGTTTAGATCTTAAATAACCATTTGGTTTGTCAAAAGATAGATACTGATGTGTATAATCAATTATACTTTGAAATCGTGAACATAACAAATAGGTACACATGCTTCACCCCAAACTGTTGGCCAAACTGTTTGACTTTCTGCACTAACATAAAGAAAAAGAATGAAAGAATGCTCACTAAAGGTCCTTGCTATCTTTTCTACAAAGAGTAAACTTCCCAAATCAGATGAGAGAGCTCCCAATTCAGATTAGAGAGGAGAAAAGAAGGAAATGAGCAAAGAATGAGGAAGTTGGCCATGTAACAACCCTCACAAAACCAGGTATCCGTACAAGTAAATAATATTTAATTAATGCTTAATTACTGTGTTTGCTTACAATTGTGGTTAAACTGCCTCTTGATCTCTGATACATACATACTCATGCATCGCATTTTATACGGTCACTCTATTACTTATGCACGAACATTAGTGACAATCTTGATGCACAAAGCACAGTTAGCACACTAAACGGATAACCCAGTAAACATGCTGACATTACCAGCACTAGACAGACACTGTCTCTAAGGCCAGTATGAGCCGGGAATAGATTGCTACACTAGTAAAGAGTGTAGGGAGGTGGGGATTGTAGAACTGCGTCACTAGGTGATTATTGTAGTGACCGGATGTGCCTAAAACCTGCTCTAACTACAAAATTCTGCACTTTATGCAAAAATTCAGCATTTAACATAACTAGTGAAGTGCAAAAACATGGGAAAATAATACTAGACACTTTCCAAAGTGTCGGGAATTAATTGTGTCACTAAAAACACTATTAAAGACACTTTAAATGCTTATTTAGCGCTTTAACGGATCAATATCCAACCGAACAACCGAACTTTACCCGGAACATAAAAATATTGTCAATGACATTGTTTACACTTTTCTGAGCAAGTTAGGTTCCCCGAACACCCTAACACCCGTTATATTACACTACACACTATTACACTAATTTAAATTCCTAATTAAACATAACTAGTACTTAACAATATCATCCCAATCCAACTAAATACCCCCCCCCCCCTAACCGATCGGTTCCCAAGGGGTGACCCACCCCACCATTTGTTGAATATTATAATCATTCTTGTCTAGTATCTTGACAACATTTTACATAATGGTTAATAGCACTTAGATGGTCTATAAGAATGTTTAAGGGGTAAGCATTTCATTCACAAAAACACAACACAAAATTGCTCTCATCTCTCTCCCTCTCTTGTGATCGGCCGAAACCAACACCCACCATCTCCCATCATTCAAGTTTGATCTTGCTATTTCACATACACACAAAGGTGAAAGGTGACATACGAGGAGGCCCGGTGCTTTCGGAATCTCAAGAACCTCACTACGTTACTTTTATCCACCTTGTTTACGCTTTGATTCTTCCCTAGCCTCGAGCTAGTAGTAAGTGTTTCCAAACACTCTCTTGTTCATGTTTAAAGTGGTTAATAAGAGATTTAACAGTTAAAATACAAGAACACGCAAGATCAAAACATAAAGTCTTGAAAGAATGATAAATAAGTTGGTTAAAGAGTAACTAGTGGTGTAAATCTTATGAAACTTGTTTAGTTTGATTATTTTATGTTGTTTGATGCTAGTAGTGGGATAGATCATCATCTAACCATGCTAGATCATGTTCATGGAACAAGAACTAGTAGTATGTTAAGTGTGAAAGTTACAAGATGATGAACTCTTCCACTAACAAAACATGAACTTGGGTAAAAGTGATTCTTCTTGTAAAATAAGGTTTTAAACTAGTAGATCTAAAGATCTACAAGTGGTATTTTCGAAGAAACAAGTGTAAGAGGCAAGACTTGTTTTAAACCCGGATCTTACACAAACTACAAGCATTTTAGTGAAAAAGCATGTGTGTAAACACTTGTGTAGCAAGAAGATTTAAAAAGGAAATATTTTCGTAAATTTTGACTAGAAAGTTGTGAGACTACATATTCTTTAAAAACAAAGTTTTCAAGGAACTAATTCTATTTTTAAAGATGGAAAGATCCAATAAACATGTTAGGAAGTTACTACATATTTTTACAAAACTTACAAGTTCATGAGTTTGCGATTTATACTTATTTTGATAAGTTGATACTTGAATGTTATATATTGATGGTTGGAAAATTGTTTGATTGAATTTTGAAAAGAAAATGAAACGCTAGTAAGCGTGGCCACCTCCAGTTACAGAGGAAGCTCTGGCGAAATTTTTCCAGAAATATAACACTTAGAAATATTTTTGGTAACAAGTGTTTATAAATATATTTTTAACTTGTTTTCAAAATATAAATTTCGCCATGATTTTTACTACAAAATAACCAAGCGTCAGAGGTGGATTTTTGTAAATGAAAACTTGTTAAATATATATTGAGAATATATATTTCATAATAAAACGCTTGTGTGCTTACGTGATTATTTTGTGAACTAGAGATATATTATTTTTAGGGCAAAAAATAATATTACTTGGAAATATCATGAAAACACGACTCCAAAATAATACCAACGCTTTCATGTATAAATATTTAAGTTACAGCGGTATTATTATTACCACACGAACTTTAAAATGTAACTTATGTATTCTCGGAAAATACTCTTAATGGTGTATTTTGACAAAGTATTATTTTGGGAAATTGTATGAAGTAAAATATAATATTTTTGGGAAAAATATGTATATTTTGGAATCAGAACATTTTAGACAAGTGATTTAAAAATATATTTTCAAGTGAGACTTAAAAATATATTTTCGGAATTAAAACGTATACGTATATTTTGATAAAATATTATTTTGGAAACTGTAGAAACAGAAATATGTTATTTTTGGAAATATATTAACATATTTTTATTTGGAACAATAACATCGAAATACGACGCCATTACTTGGCAGGATATACAAGTACATATATTATTTTAAGAATACGAGTATACAAGTATAAATTACCCCCATCCTTGGGAAGGAAATGCGCATATACAATACTTGAGAAGTATAACTCTAAAATAGTTGTCTAACTATTATTTCAAAACCTTAAAACAGTTATAACTTGGAATAATACCAGAAACGTAACCCAAAAACACAAATACTAAAACAAGGCACTACCCGTTCATCTAATAGACAATAGACCATTGTAGGTAGTCGTGATTGCCGTGGAGATTTGGGTTACGAGTACGAAGACGCAGTACAGTGAGTTCATGCCCCCCTTTTCTCTTAACTGTTTTCAGTTTTTATACTTCGGGGGTGAAATACATGTTACTATGATTACGAATACTTTTTACATGGTATGGTTAGTGTAAGGAGGGTTACTACTTAGATCATGTGAGTGAGTAGGCTGAAACTGGAGGCCATTAATCCTCATTGTAGGACCAAGGGTCATTAGCGGTAGATCTATCTGGGTGTAGCGAGCCCAACCCCTGAGTCCGCTGAATGAACCAGGTGGTGACTTTTAGCCCGACGCAAAAATCCGCTAGGTTTGAGTCTTCCTACTGCACTTCACACATATCAATGGCCTTGCAAACCATTTGTGATCTCTTTTTCCTTATTTGCTACATACCAGGGATTCTCATACATACGGACATTTTTACAAGGGTTTATACAAACTCACTTACACATGAACTCGCTCAATTTTATGTTGACTTTTCAAACTACATGTATTTCAGGGAACTAATGGATCTAGCATGGTATGCACGTATTTTCAAGCTGCGTTTGAATAAAGAAGTCATCCAGGGTTTAGAAGGTGTAACCTCTTCCTGGACGGGTTACATAACTCTAAACCTAGTAATGTTTAAAGTCTTTTGCTAAGTTTTTACAAACTCATTAAATCAAGTCAAGGTTTGTAACTTATTTTGTGACTAATGTTTTAAGACAAGCATAATGTGGTATTTTTCTAAACTCTATTAACGGGTGAATATCTCATGTTTTTATCATATAGCATTGTTATGGTTGTTGCTATGGTATTAAGAAGTCACACCAAATAAACCCACGCTTCCACAAAGCCAGGGTGTGACAGCTTGGTATCAGAGCCTCGATCATAGCGAACTAGGATTCTTTCTCGAGTCTAGACTATGATCATCAGGGCTCTCACGAAAACGTTTTCAAACATTTTTACATTGCATACACTATACGTCCAAATCCAGGGAAGAAACCTTTTTACAAACAAAAGGCACAAATACACATATCTAAATTTAAATTTATAATTCAGTCTGAGAGGCTGAGGGAGTAGTCTGAGAGACTAGAAAGTTCATTCTGAGAGACTGAGGGAGTAGTCTGAGAGACTGGGAAGTTCAGTCTGAGAGACTAGGAGGATCAGTCTGGGAGGCTGGGAGGTTAGTCTAGTGGGATTAGAAAGTTCAGTCTGAGAGGCTGGGAGGTTAGTCTAGTGGGACTAGAAAGTTCAGTCTGAGAGGCTGGGAAGTTAGTCTAGTGGGACTAGAAAGTTCAGTCTGAGAGGCTAGGAGGTTAGTCTAGTGGGACTAGGAGATTCAGTCGGGGAGACCGAGGGAGTTAGTCTGAGAGACTAGGAAGTTTAGTCTGAGAGACAGGATAGGATAGTCTGGGGAAGACTAGGATGAATACTTGCTTACATTAATTGAGGCTTACATGCTTACTGATTTAATGTAGATATACGTGCATATGTGGTAGTTGATCGCACACACTAATTGCTAGTAATTACTATGAATATACCTACTACGCACCGGCACACATGTCACTCTATTTAGAGAACGAGTTATCAGACATTGATAACCCTACGACCACCACCACAGATAATGAGACTACATCTGCGCCAGAGACAATTACGCCAGATACTGAGAGTGACCCTAACATGCTGACCAAGGACGAGGATGACTTCCAACAGTCCGTGCTACCAGATTTTGGTGATACTTTACCATTGCGGGTGGTTTCTCTGACAAGAATCCTTCTGTCACTCTTATTTCAGTCCATGACCCCTTCGTCACTGGACATTCCGATGATGAGCACACCATGGCTCTGATCCTCGACAATGCCCCTCTTGTGGACATTCCTTCCGAAGGTTGATTACTAGGTGAACAATTAATAACGATATCGACGTGATATTGACGGTCCTTCTGATAACGCCCAAGAGGATGGAAAGTTAGACGAGAACGCGTTACTAATTTCATTTCTCGAGACCCCTGTTAACAAGCTATCTTCTGATTCGAGCGTGCATTCGATTCCAGGCTCCTTTGAGTCTGTGGCATCTGCAGCCTTACAGACAGCCGGATTACAACTATCCACTACTGACACAGACAACGATGACATGGCTGGTACTCTATCATCTGCTCGAGACACCACACCGTTACACGACCCAGAGCCTGCTCTTGAGCTAGCTTCTACACCTTTTGGGTCAGCTTGATGTTGTGCCTGCTGAACCTACACCTTTACGTGATCACGATCATGTTTCTTTTTGGACTGCCAGACATTGCACCCCTTATATCTACCTGCATCGGGCGATCTCCTCATTGTTGAGATGTTTGTTTTTACACCCGCAACCGCTGACATTGCTCCTTTTCCCTATGAAGACCAACTTCCATTACGCCAAGGTGCCTATAGCTTTCTTTCAGAATATAACCGCACCCCAGGAAGGTACTTCAGGTCAGCACCCGCACCCGCATAACGATTCATCTGCTACAACAGCATATTCCCAACTGCACAGGTCGCACCATTTGCTACATTCACCTCTACAACGCCGGACGAGCCACTTTGATGGATCTTATAACACGCTATACTGATTTTAGACCCTTGCCACCCCTCTCATTATGGATGTTGTACACAGGATGAGTGCTCCTGTAACATCAGCTACAGTTTAAGGATATGAGTCGCAAAATGTTGGAGCTTGAGTTGGCGCCACAATTGGCAACTTCAAATGCAAAACATTACACAAAACGAAAACATGATTTAAGTGTCTACATCACCAGACAGCATTTTGTCATGAAATTTTACGTAAGACACCACGTCCTCCACCCTGTCTATTGCCAGCATACTTTGATTCGCCATATACATCAAGGTTCCTTTTGCGCTCTCGACCGTTGCTATTACACCGTTCCCAGGATTCTGATACTTATTTCTTTACTATCGGGCGTCAGATTAGTTAACTACTTCGATATATATATACAAGCTTGAAGAGGAGTTTACGCATGCTAGCAGTCACTTTTCTTTCCTCCTCCACCTCAGTCACCAGTATAGTTGGTTTCTGGATTATGCGGATTGCATTACACTTGGGTAAAGACACTAATGATAAGCCGGGATTGCGGAGACTTTTGTGGACCACTTCTGATTACGGAATTTTGATGCACTAATATACTTTTTGGATAAGGGTAGGGTGACCCTGTGTCCCTTTCGATTTGATACATTTTGTTAGACACAGTGATTGTGGCCGGAGGATAACGAAAGCCCAATCATCTTTAAACATGCGACAATATTTGTGACTAATAACTAATGAAGAACTTAGTTGCTATGTCCTCACTAAGCACGCTGTTAATTTACGTATTTTTGCTACAACTATAATGCTACATGCTTACTTGCTACATTCCTATTTACAAATTGTGCAATAATTGTGATAATATGTGATTGAATGTTATAACGACTGCGTATATACGTCTATGTAATACACTTCTGAGGTCTTATTTGTTAAAAAGAGACTTGTGTGCTCGTGTCCTTAACAAGACCTGACCTAACCGACCATCTTCTAGGAAGATGTCAACTCAAGGGAACACCGATATCAATAACCCTCTACCGACAACAGAGGCAGAAATGCAAGAGCGCCTCTTACAGGCCATCGCACGGTATAAGGCGCGTCGCTCCGATTGCAGCGGAGGTACCTCGGACAATAACCCCCCCAACGGCTGCACCTACAAGCAGTTCTTGGACCACAAACCTTGAGAGTTCGACGGCACTGGGGGTGCCTTAGCCTTCGTGCACTGGGTTGAAAAGACAGATTCTGTTTTATGATTGAGCAAATGTGATCCCGAACATCAGGTCACGTATATAGCTGGACTATTGGTATATGAGGCTCTGTCATGGTGGAACCTTCAAGTTCAGACAATGGGTGAGACCGCTGCGAATGCTTTGACGTGGGATGAGCTGAAAGATCTGATGCGTAAGAGATATTGCTCGAAGGCAGAAGTCCCGAAGTTGGAAACGGAACTGTGGAACTTGAAGATGGAAGGACCAAAGATAGCTGAGTATGTGCGGAAATTTAACGATTTATCACAAGTTGCTACGCTCCTGGTGGGATCAGAGTTTAGGAGAATTGAACGCTTCATAGGGGGATTGGCACCTCAGATTCTAAGCCTGGTAACAGCGTCTAAACCTTCAACGATCACCGAGGCTATCGATATAAGCATGGCGCTCACTGAAGAAGCGATTAGACAAGGAATATTTTCCACTTCGGAAGAGAAGAATGAGAATCCTGTAGAGCCATCTGGAGATAACAAGAGAAAGCTTGCGAATTTGAAGAGGGTTACTCGGAAAAATAACAAAAAGAAGGCCAAAAATGGAAAGGATTACAAGGGTATCCTACCAAAGTGCGACAATTGTTTACGTTTTCATGTCGAGCGATGCAAATATGGAAAATGTGATAACTGTGGTAAGAGGGGGCATCCCAAAGAAACTTGTTGGCAAAATACTGAACATAGTAATGGAGGCCAAGATGGTAGTGAGAATCACGAAGGAAACAACGACAATGACAATTACCAAGGCAGAATGAGTGATAAACAAAATCATGCTCGAGGTTGTTTAAGCTGTGGAAGCAAAAAGCATTTCAGAAGATATTGCCCTAAAAAGAATCAGGCACAAGGATGAAAGCTCCCCACCGGAGCTAGGAAGACACGCCAGGGATTCAAGCATGGATCTCGGTACGTCCCAAATTACTCAATGTTATGCACCTGTATTGCCAAATACTGTTGCAAGTTTTACGATTCGCATCTCCAGAGTTGATAACATACTTGGTGTAGTAGCAAGTAAGTAGATAATCCGCGCTCGAGAGAACTAGCTAATGGGAAGCTAGTGGAAGCCAACGCAGTAACTAGAGACGGCAAGATAGAACCCGGAAAGCGTAAGTTTCCGCTTGATCTACTGCCAGTGATTTGGGAGGCTTCAACAAGGTAGATGGAGGAATTGGCTGACGAATGATCAATAGGGGATTGATGTCCGCACCGCGATGGCGAACGAAGAAGCGATCTTGACTCATGAAGTGGGATACGCCTCTGCAAACTACAAAATTGCTTGAAGGCACGAAGAATATTGCATAAGGGATGTGTTGCGTTCTTGGCTCATGTCGGGGACAGGAGGAGCCGAAAAATCAAAGCGTGAAGATATTCCTTTGATAAGGAAATGTCCTAAGGTCTTCCTCGAAGACTTGCCAGAATTATCTCCCCAACGATTAGTCGAATTGCGCGTCTATTTGATTCCAGGCGTCACGCCTGTAGTCGATGCATCTTAGCAACTTACATCTTCGGAAATGCAAGGATTGATAGTGAAGTTTTAGTAGTGGATAGAGAAGGAAGATAACAGACCAAAAATTCCCTCTTGGGTAACCCCAGTTCTGCTCATCAAGAGAAAGGATGATGATTTCCAAATGAGCACCATCTACTAAGAGCCGAACGAGCTAACCCACGAGAGTCGGTGACTCTTGCTGAGGATTAACAAACTTCTCACATAACTGACTGTGAGGACCTAACTACTATTACGCGACTGGTCAACAATCGAGTGTCGTTAGCGGTGACTTCGGGAAGGAAGAATACCGGGGAAGATTGTGGGACAATGACTTGATCTTAGACGTACACAGAAATGGTGCTTCCTACACAAAGCGCCAACCAGATCTACACGGGATACGAAATCTGGAGGATCTAGGAAACATATTCAGGACCTTTGGGAACCCAGGACCAAACTCGTAAGGGTTTTTACTTAGGAGCCATATCTGTCAACTCAATCAAACATCATTAACCTGACAAACATGTCATTTTGGTTAACAAAACAGGACATACTTCAATTTTCTTTCGTTGAAGACTTCACTTTTACTTCTAGCGAGTAGATATTTGCATCTCTACTCCCCTCAAAGTAGTTGCATCACGTTGATTTCCTTCGCTGAGAGAGAACACACGTTTGCTTCGTATACTTGGTCACTTCTCCATTTTGGCAGATACGCAGTGCTTCATTTCTTGAAAACTTATATATATAACCCATGCACCCTTTGCTACGCATGCGGTTTCATTTCGAATAAACGCTTCATTAAAGTTCAAATATTACGTTGCTAAATCCAATTACGTGTTTATGACCTTCGTTATTGAAATTATTGGCTCTTTTGCTATCAAGTCAACACACTCTCTTGAAACTTCTTTGTTACAAATTACATTCATGATTTATTTTGTTATCATGCCGATATTCCCTTTTGTTGATAATACGTTCATTGTCGGGCTACACTGAAATTAAGTTTGGTTGCTTGAACTTATCCACTTCGCATATTCAGTTTCAGACGTCATATGATGTATTGGGAGCATCATATTCAAATATTTTTGCAAAGATTCTTTCATTTCGAGTCATAGCAGGTTCGGTTGGTCTACGACTCCACTAAACCGTCTGATTTGTTTCGATACCTTGCGGTGATGTTTTCACAGAATTGAAGCTTGTGCTGTTTGGGGTACTCACTTCATACACAGATTTAACTGCCTATTTATTTGTTAACAATCCATTTTGATATTCACAATCAAAGCAGTCTCAACACAATTGTGTGTTAAGGCAATGGTACATACATTCATTTCATAAGTACAATGTACCTCCTAACGATTCTTTCATTGACAATCGAATGCCTTACGGTACTTAATACTTTTTCATTCTTCGATCGAAAACAGTGGTTCCTTGATGTTCCGTATTTAATTGGAAACTCTATGACGTTGCGTAAATCAAATCTTCAGGCTTGTTTCGGTACACTTTCGCTTGATTTCCAACACGGTGAATTTGTTCAGTCACCACTATACATAAATTATGTCATTACGACACCTCGTGGTGTCCTTACAACTTTGTAGCTTATGCTAATCATGGTCAACCGTTTCACGCAAAACCACATATACTTTGTGAACTTGTCATTTAGACATTTTTTATGCAACTACAAATCAAGGCAAGGATACACCAGACTCGCTTGTAATCACTCGGCGTATTCTCGCAATTCAAAATTTTCAACACACTAAATCTTACCATTCATCTACTCGGGAGTTGACAGATCATTTTACTATTTCATTTGAGTTGTTGATTTTGAATTCATAGCGGATGCTATGGCTCGTGAAAACTCGTTTGCATTTTGCGACCAATCATTTGAGAATCATATTAGTTAAAACTCCTCTTTTGAGGAACCCCCCTACTAGCTGGTTTACACTAGACTATACGTCAAGTACGTCCTGAAACTTTGGCATCAAATGCTAAAAACACATACCTTTTAACCATGGGGTTCGAATTGTTACATGATCCGGGACTCACCTAATGTGAGTAATGCTTGTTTCAGTCTGATGATCATCTACTTCGATATTATTCATATACATACATGTGTGACTTAACCATAAGGAGTTAAGGTAGTACAAATTTCGCGGACGAAATTTCTTTAACGGGGGGAGAATGTGACAACCCTCACAAAACCAGGTATCCGTACAAGTAATTAATATTTAATTAATGCTTAATTACTGTGCTTGCTTACAATTGTGGTTAAACTGCCTCTTGATCTCTGATACATACATACTCATGCATCGCATTTTATACTGTCACTCTATTACTTATGCACGAACATTAGTGACAACCTTGATGCACAAAGCACAGTTAGCACACTAAACGGATAACCCAGTAAACATGCTGACATTACCAGCACTAGACAGACACTGTCTCTAATGCCAGTATGAGCCGGGAATAGATTGCTACACTAGTAAAGAGTGTAGGGAGGTGAGGATTGTAGAACTGCGTCACTAGGTGATTGTTGTAGTGACCGGATGTGCCTAAAACCTGCTCTAACTACAAAATTCTGCACTTTATGCAAAAATTCAGCATTTAACATAACTAGTGAAGTGCAAAAACATGGGAAAATAATACTAGACACTTTTCAAAGTGTCGGGAATTAATCGTGTCACTAAAAACACTATTAAAGACACTTTAAATGCTTATTTAGCGCTTTAACGGATCAATATCCAACCGAACAACCGGACTTTACCCGGAACATAAAAATATTGTCAATGACATTGTTTATACTTTTCTGAGCTAGTTAGGGTCCCCGAACACCCTAACACCCGTTATATTACACGACACACTATTACACTAATTTAAATTCCTAACTAAACATAACTAGTACTTAACAATATCATCCCAATCCAACTAAATACCCCCCCCCCCCCTAACCGATCGGTTCCCAAGGGGTGACCCACCCCACCATTTGTTGAATATTATAATCATTCTTGTCTAGTATCTTGACAACATTTTACATAATGGTTAATAGCACTTAGATGGTCTATTAGAATGTTTAAGGGGTAAGCATTTCATTCACAAAAACACAACACAAAATTGCTCTCATCTCTCTCCCTCTCTTGTGATCGGCCAAAACCAACACCCACCATCTCACCATCATTCAAGTTTGATCTTGCTATTTCACATACACACAAAGGTGAAAGGTGATATACGAGGAGGCCCGGTGCTTTCGGAATCTCAAGAACCTAACTACGTTACTTTTATCCACCTTGTTTACGCTTTGATTCTTCCCTAGCCTCGAGCTAGTAGTAAGTGTTTCCAAACACTCTCTTGTTCATGTTTAAAGTGGTTAATAAGAGATTTAACGGTTAAAATCCAAGAACACACAAGATCAAAACATAAAGTCTTGAAAGAATGATAAATAAGTTGGTTAAAGAGTAACTAGTGGTGTAAATCTTATGAAACTTGTTTAGTTGTGATTATTTTATGTTGTTTGATGCTAGTAGTGGGATAGATCATCATCTAACCATGCTAGATCATGTTCATGGAACAAGAACTAGTAGTATGTTAAGTGTGAAAGTTACAAGATGATGAACTCTTCAACTAACAAAACATGAACTTGTGTAAAAGTGATTCTTCTTGTAAAATAAGGTTGTAAACTAGTAGATCTAAAGATCTACAAGTGGTATTTTCGAAGAACCAAGCGTAAGAGGCAAGACTTGTTTTAAACCTGGATCTTACACAAACTACAAGCATTTTAGTGAAAAAGCAAGTGTGTAAACACTTGTGTAGCAAGAAGATTTAACAAGGAAATATTTTCGTAAATTTTGACTAGAAAGTTGTGAGACTACATATTCTTTAAAAACAAAGTTTTCAAGGAACTAATTCTATTTTTAAAGATGGAAAGATCTACTAAACATGTTAGGAAGATACTACATATTTTTACAAAACTTACAAGTTCATGAGTTTGCGATTTATACTTATTTTGATAAGTTGATACTTGAATGTTATATATTGATGGTTGGAAAATTGTTTGATTGAATTTTGAAAAGAAAATGATACGCTAGTAATCGTGGCCACCTCCAGTTACAGAGGAAACTCTGGCGAAATTTTTCCAGAAATATAAAACAACAACAACAACCATACCCAGTATATCCCACAAATAGCAGAACTATTCGTTGGGTATGGGGGAGGTGGGATGTAGGCAAACCTTTCCTCTATCCTACGAATAGAGAGGCTGCTTCCTGAGAGACCCCCGGCTCCAAAACAACCAACAGGTAGATATATGAAAGATGGATAAGTAAATAGCGTAGCAGTAGCCAAATAGATCATTAGCATGCACACATAGGCATAGATACAAGAAAATCATCATATGTTAACCTACCTAAAGTGTAAAAGAAAAGTAACCCCCCTTCCCAAGGCAAAGCTAGGGCACGTCTATACCCTCACCTAAAAGTCCTTAACCTTAATCCAACGTCTCCACGAACTCTTATCGTGAACCATGTCCTCGGAGAGGTGCAACTCTACCAAATCTTTCCTAAGTCTTTCATCCCAAGTCAACTTGGGCCTGCCTCTAGCCCTTCTTCCTTCCACTGTTATGGTTTCCACTGCTCTAACTGGTTCTGTTAACTGCCTCATCTTCACGTGCCCAAACCATCTCAATCTCCCCTCTTTTAACTTGTCTGATATACTAGCTACTCCTAACCAATCCCTATAAACCTCACTTCTTATTCGGTCTAACCTCGTGTGGCCACACATCCACCTCAACATTCTCATCTCCGCTACCTCCATCTTGCGTGCTTGAGTTTTCTTGATTGCCCAACACTCTGTCCCGTATACATAGCCGGTCGAACTGCTATCCTATAGAATTTTCCCTTCAATTTTGTCGGGAACCTCCTGTCGCACAATATCCCAGTGGCTGCTCTCCACTTACACCAGCCAACCTGGATGCGGTGAGATACATCACTATCTATCTCCCCGTCCCTTTGCACAAACGATCCTAAGTACTTGAACTTTGTCATTTGTGGGACCACTTGACCTTCAATGATAACCTGAGTGTCCTCGTTGTCACCTGCACCGCTGAAATTACAATAAAGGTATTCAGTCTTAGACCGACTAATCCTTAAACCATTGCCTTCTAACGCTATTCTCCATTCCTCTAGCCTCGCATTTAGGGTTTGTCTAGTTTCAGCAACTAGCACTATATCGTCCGCAAAAAGCATGCACCACGGAACTGTCTCTTGAATATACTTGGACAACTCATCCAAGATAGCCGCAAAAAGCAACGGGCTCAACGCGGACCCCTGGTGGAATCCTACTTCCACGGGGAAGGACTCTGTATCTCCTACAGGCGCACGAACCCTAGTCACAGTCCAGAAATATAACACTTAGAAATATTTTTGGTAACAAGTGTTTATAAATATATTTTTAACTTGTTTTCAAAATATAAATTTCGCCATGATTTTTACTACAAAATAACCAAGCGTCGGAGGTGGATTTTTGTAAATGAAAACTTGTTAAATATATATTGAGAATATATATTTCATAATAAAATGTTTGTGTGCTTACGTGATTATTTTGTGAACTAGAGATATATTATTTTTAGGGCAAAAAATAATATTACTTGGAAATATCATGAAAACACGACTCCAAAATAATTCCAACGCTTTCATGTATAAATATTTAAGTTACACCGGTATTATTATTACCACACGAACTTTAAAATGTAACTTATGTATTCTCGGAAAATACTCTTAATGGTGTATTTTGGGAAATTGTATGAAGTAAAATATAATATTTTTGGGAAAAATATGTATATTTTGGAATCAGAACATTTTAGACAAGTGATTTAAAAATATATTTTCAAGTGAGACTTAAAAATATATTTTTCGGAATTAAAACGTATACGTATATTTTGGTAAAATATTATTTTGGAAACTGTAGAAACAGAAATATGTTATTTTTGGAAATATATTAACATATTTTTATTTGGAACAATAACATCGAAATACGACGCCATTACTTGGCAGGATATACAGGTACATATATTATTTTAAGAATACGAGTATACAAGTATAAATTATCCCCATCCTTGGGAAGGAAATGCGCATATACAATACATGAGAAGTATAACTCTAAAATAGTTGTCTAACTATTATTTCAAAACCTTAAAAACAGTTATAACTTGGAATAATACCAGAAACGTAACCCAAAAATACAAATACTAAGACAAGGCACTACCCGTTCGTCTAATAGACAATAGACCATTGTAGGTAGTCGTGATTGCCGTGGAGATTTGGGTTATGAGTATGAAGACGCAGTACAGTGAGTTCATGCCCCCCTTTTCTCTTAACTGTTTTCAGTTTTTATACTTCGGGGGTGAAATACATGTTACTATGATTACGAATACTTTTTACATGGTATGGTTAGCGTAAGGAGGGTTACTACTTAGATCATGTGAGTGAGTAGGCTGAAACTGGAGGCCATTAATCCTCATTGTAGGTCCGAGGGTCATTAGCGGTAGATCTATCTGGGTGTAGCGAGCCCAACCCCTGAGTCCGCTGAATGAACCAGGTGGTGACTTTGAGCCCGACGCAAAAATCTGCTAGGTTTGAGTCTTCCTACTGCACTTCACACATATCAATCGCCTTGCAAACCATTGGTGATCTCTTTTTCCTTATTTGCTACCAGGGATTTTCATACATACGGACATTTTTACAAGGGTTTATACAAACTCACTTACACATGAACTCGCTCAACTTTATGTTGACTTTTCAAACTACATGTATTTCAGGGAACTAATGGATCTGGCACGGTATGCACGTATTTTCAAGCTGCGTTTGAATAAAGAAGTCATCTAGGGTTTAGAAGGTGTAACCTCTTCCTGGACGGGTTACATAACTCTAAACCTAGTATTGTTTAAAGTCTTTTGCTAAGTTTTTACGAACTCATTAAATCAAGTCAAGGTTTGTAACTTATTTTGTGACTAATGTTTTAAGACAAGCATAATGTGGTATTTTTCTAAACTCTATTAATGGGTGAATATCTCATGTTTTTATCATATAACATTGTTATGGTTGTTGCTATGGTATTAAGAAGTCACACCAAAAAAACCCACGCTTCCGCAAAGCCAGGGTGTGACAGGCCATGCTATTTATACTTGTTGGTGATCAACAAGATCAAGACATGTGTTTGTGTGGCCAAGAAGCAAGAAATCCTAGCCATACAAGTGTTAGAGGCCAGCTAATTTGCTTGGAGAGGTGTTAACTTGGCTGCCACACCAAGAACTTGCAAGAACAGCCCCTAAAGTATCAAACAGATTGCAAAAAATTGATTTCTAGTCGCTGGGCATGCCTTATGAACAGTAAGGATATGGGCAATACGGTCCGTAAGCTACTTGCAGACCAGGAACTTTCAGAAATTGACAATTTAGTCCCTGCACTTGAGAAACTTCATTTTTGATGCATTTTTGACACATTTAAGCCCCGTTAACCCCATTTCAAAGCTCTAAAATGAAGTTAAAGTATAGGTAACTTAAAATATGCTCAAAAATATCTCGGATGTCGGTTCGTTTGGTCGTACGGTTGTGTTGTTCGGTTAATTACGACGGAAGTCGTAACGAACGCAAAAACAATCCAAATTAAGCGACGAATGGAATTTTTGCATGCCGATCACTAAAATAATAATATTTTAGTGTGTACAAAAATTTTGGATGTCCAGATGTGGTCAGAATGTAATATATGCACGAAAATGCAAACTTACGCCGTTTTTGACACTTTTAGTCCCTGTAAGATCAAATAAGCATATTTTCACACACCAAACCACTCAAAGCTTATTTCTAAGCTATGTTTAGGTTATATATGGTATGTTTAACTTATGATCATGTTCTGGACTGTAGGTTGCCTTTACGAAATGGCATACTTTTGCAAATTGACGCAAATAGTCCCTGTGAGCGAATAAACTTGTTTTTTCCATACCAAACCTTCCAAAACTTATTTCTAAGTTATGTAAAGGTTATTTAAGGTATGTTAAGACTATGTCACTATTCTGGAGTGTTTGTTGCATTAAACTGGTTATATTTACGCATAAGTTCGCGTATAACCTTCCAGAAAGCGATTTAGAGCTCTAAATCGAACAAGAATTGATATGTGCAAACGAAACACATATTTATACAAATTCCAACTATGAAATACAATATTTCATTGGTTTGGTATTTGTATGATGGTTGAAGTGACACAGGTGTCACTAGGGCTGTAAACGTACCGAACGTTCAGTGAACTGTTCGTGAACCGTTCGGCGGGAAGTTCGTTTATGTTCGTTCGTTTAATAAACGAACGAACATGAACAATAAATTTCATTCGATTAGTTAAATGAACGAACATGAATAGGGGTCTCGTTCGTTCGATTGTGTTCGTGAACGTTCGGTAAGGTGTTCGTGAACGTGTTCGCGAACATTCATTGATTTCCATTCGTTTATGTTCGTATGTTTGTGTTTTGATTGAAGATCTTTGTATTTTCTTATATTTTATTTGTCCTTTTGTATATTATTAAACTTTTATTTATTTTATTACCCTAACAATTAAACTAGAAAACCCACTTTCACCTTGTTTATGCATCATTTCACTTTCATTTCTCATTATTTACATCGGCGAATACGATCGACCTTCATTCCACAATAAGGGATTCAAGTTCGAGTGCTACACTCTGGGCCATCTATCTTTATCCTTCGTCGCGTTCGCCAAATTTATTTGTGTTCGTTTGTGTTCGTGAACCGTTCGCGAACACACTCATTTCCTTAATGAACGAACACGAACATAAAATCTCGTTCGGTAAGTGTTCATGAATCGTTCGTGAACACATTTATTTCTTTAACGAACGAACACGAACAAGGCCTTGTTCGTGTTCGTTCGGTTCGTTTACAGCCCTAGGTGTCACACAATCCATTTGGTGGCCCAACTGTTTAACGTATTTAATATTATAACCCTTGCAAACCCTAGACTTTCATATTACTTGACGGCAGTTTCTTCTCCTCCATCTTATCGTGCCAGCATCTTAGTAGCCTCTCTTCATCCATCGAAGCCATGCCGCTTTTATCCTAGCATACTTGTCGACCATACAATTTCAGGTTAGTGTGTTTATGTTGTTGATTCATTAATCATGGCTATGTTCACAATTGTTTTCATAGAATATGATGATAGTCTAATGATGGTTACGTAGCATATGAAACCTCGTGTGTATTTGTTTGGTAGATTAACTGACTAGCAAAGATATGGCATAATCATGGGAACAATCTAGGAATATTCACGATGACTGATAAACGAAAGTAGGGCTCATGGTGCCAATGTGATAATGATTTCTGCTATGGTAAACTGATAAACCGATTAGTGTTTTATGTGACTTATAAGAAAGCTTGGTAAACTATGATGATAGGAAACCGTTTGTTAGATCGTTGTGATGCATGATGTTTATGTTTGGTTAATCATGATGCATGATGTTCACAAAGACGATGAAAGACTCTTGAAACTGTTATGCTACATTAATCTAGTTTGAATAGATTGGAAACTGCTGCTAATGATATGATGTGTTAACAGTGAAACTATCAGGGTTAGCGATAAAAGACTATTGACAAACAATCAATGTCCACGAAACCCCTGTTGACGAATCATGGGTCTTTCATCACCCATATTCTCGACGAAACACTAGGTGTTTCGTTGCCCCTCATTTCGACGAAATATGGGGTGTTTCGTCGTGTAAATAATGAGCTGAACAGTTAGGTTGTTTATGATGTTGTACACTGGTGTTTGTGAAACTTAGTCTGTTGTATGATGATAATGATAACCAGAAATGAGAGTCTTGACTTAACTGTTGTGGGAGCCAACTTATCTGTAAAACATTGCTATGTATCATGAACACAGGATGTAGACTTGTTTGGAAACTGAGTACTTGATATGTGCTATACTATGATCTTAAACAAATGCATTCTGTGACAACACGTGAATCGATTATTATGAAACTGGTGTCATCAGTAACTACTGTTGGGAACATGAACTTGTGATGTAAATGCGTATGAAATCTAAACACTTGTTGTATGCTACGTGACAATGGTATTACGTGTGACTTCTTGAATATGTGACTTGAGAATGTGTTTATGAAACTAATCATCTCTGGTAACCACGGTAGGGATTGGTTGGCCAACTGGGAACGGGTAATATAACGTAACATACCGAGCAAATCTAAGGTGAGTTCACTGCTCTTTTTCGAAGAATGCGTCCCGGGGAGGGACATCTGGTAATCGTTCTGGGGAGGAACGTCGGGTTATTGGGATGTTGGTTATTACACTCATTTCTATCATTAAATCTCCTTACATATACCGATTGGTTGCCGGGGAGGCAACAGGGTTATTAGTTGATAGCGCTATTAGGTTTGGCACCCTCACACTGTACCGGGGAGGACGGTCGTGAACTAATTACCTTAACCACTTGACCAATGTAGGATAGAGCATTGGGGTTTGGGCAAATAATCTGGAGCCATCTGCGGTAATCGAGTTAATAACAACATCAAATCATGGAAATGTTTTATACTTATATCTGGTAACTAAAACGTGTTAACAAACTTTGAACTCACCAGCGTCGTCTGACACACTTGTCTGCATGCTTGCAGGTCTATAAGGTTATAGCATTGGAACTTGCTGTCTGGGAGGCTGGAGTGGTCATGGGTCGAGATACATGGAATCGCAAGACATGCCAAATGGTTTCGTACATATGGTTTATGAAACACTTAACAAATGATTTATGCTTCCGCTGTATATGTTGGAATACATTTAACGTTTTGTAATACTTTAAGTTAATGAATGAAAGTTTTTATTTAAAATCTTGTTATGAGTTCAATGTGATTGATGGATAGATCCTGGTACGTCACACGCCTCGTTAGGGGGTGTGACATTTTGGTTTCAGAGCCACTGGTTATAGTGAACTTGGTTTTAAAACGTTTTTTTTTATAAAACCAGACTATAACCGAACAAGTTCTGAATACGACCATGACACTCAGCTCCAGACTGCAAGGTTCGTCTCTCGTTTACTCATTGCACTGCATCACTAGTGAACACTTACGTATGAAATTTTGCACGGGATTGCACGTTTAGCACAACAGTATGAGTTCATGTATTACTTGCATGTGTTATGTGATTGATAGTGTGGAATTTCCCTAGACACTCATGACTCACGTTTTGTGATGTTCTTGGTTCGCTACTCGAGTTTGAGGAACCATTTGACATGAGTTAGGAGGAGCTGAGATGAGCATGCAAATCACAATATTATCGTGGGTGCACACATAATAATAATGTGTGGTGCATGTGGGTCCCAGTGAGCCTTAACAAGTGAAAAAGGGGTTCTGTCCTGTTGATTAATCAATGAGAAACGTAACAAGTCTATAGGAGTCATAGCAGTGATTGTCTCCTATTCGAACGTGATCTTCTCACTACTCTCTGAACCTTTACGAATCTCGATGATATCGAGTATTACATGAACACCCATCCGAACGTCTAGCGAACTGTGTAGCATGTTAGGTGCTAGTACGAACGTCTCTGAGTTGAATGTCGTAGCATCGAATGATTGGTTTATACCATTCTCACTTATCTTGATTTGCTGGAACTTAACATACTGATGCCTTAGATCCCGAAGTGCGATCACTTCTACAATACTCTAGCAGCATACCGTGTATTAATCAGTCGACATGCAAGATTGATGGACAAGAAGATGAGCGTAGTACCTTCCCGACCTCAGTATTAGGACGACCCCGATTATCGGCAACGAACACCAGCATATTGACTTCAACCAAATCCCTAACCCTAGTCAGCGACTATGGGAGTCAACTCTTACGAATCAATCGGGACATGAACAATGACAACTGACTATAGTGTGGAACGTGTAACTACCAGCACAGTGAGTAGCGCGATAAGACGTGGCACAGAATGTGAACAGATGGACTTGGTTGGTGAAAGATCGTGGGGCTCCGTTTCAAGCAACGACGTTAGAGACAACAGTCACGGCGACATCAAGGTATTTGTAACCATGGCCTACAGTATGGAAGTGGAGGTGCCTACGACATGGATTGGCCGTGGTTAGAATCAAGATGACAACAACCAAGGGAACGGCGATAATAACAACACTGGAAATGATGCTCGTGGAAGGGCATTTAGGATTGGCGTGAGTGACGCCAGGATTATAGCAACATGGTAGCTTGTATGGGTAGCTAATCGCTTCGTCTCTATTCTGCTTAACCCTAATGTTTCTTGAAACCGAACCTGCTGTGGAATCGGCTGATGGCAAGTCAATTGAAACTTCATATGTTCGTTGGGATGCAAACTCGACCTTGTGGGACAAGTGTTCGACATCGACCTTCTTTTCTACTACCCTTGATAGTTTTGATGCAGTAGTCAGTATGGATTGGTTATTCAGAGATCATGCAGATATACCCTATGAGAAGAAAATTTTGCGTATCTTTCTCCCCAGTGGAGAATCGTTATTTTTTCTAAAGCGTCACAGTGGTGCAAGTGTTAGCGCCATTGCAGCGATGAAGGCCCAGAAGTGTCTACGGAGGGATTACCCCGCTATGTTAGCAACCGTAATTGATGTTAAGGCTAAGGAACAGAGGATCGAGGATCCACCAATTGTTCGTTATTCCTCTCGGTGTGCTACCCGAGGAACTTTCAGGTTTACTTCCACAACTGTTCGGTAGAATCTCAGTTTGATCTCACGCCAGAGGCAGCCCTGGTTACTCGTACTCTTACCGTCTTGCACCAGGAGGGTTGCAAGAGTTGTCTAACCAACTACAGGAACTGCTGAATAGGAGTCTAGTCGGACCTAGCTTTTCTCTTTGGGGAACCCCAGCTATATCCGTGAAGATGAGCCTTTTCGTATGTGTACTGATTATCGAGAACTCATTAAGGCAACAGTCGAGAACCGTTTGCCTCGACCATGTATTGACAACCTATCGACTAGTTGCGAGGGACAAGATTTCATTCGAGGATTGATTTACGAACGAACTACTATCAGATGGAAGTCCACGGGGAGAATGTTCTTAAAGCGGCTTATCAAACGCAATTCGGCCATACGACTTTGTATCCCATGACCTTGGGGTTAATCAACACACCAGCAGCTTTATGGATCACATGAATCGACCGTGTTTGTTGATGACGTTTTGAATCATTACCAAGAGAAAGGAACAACATGGATGACATATGTATCTTATTTTAGAGCTCCTGAGAGAGGAGCCACTCCGCGCGAAGTCTTGTTAAAGGTAACTTCTGGATTCGAGAGGTACATTTTTGGTCATATAAATAACGAAGTAGGAATACACGTGGATCTCGCTAATATCCATTTTGTTAGAAACTGATCGACACCAAAGATCCCTTCGAAGGATACAGCTTGGTCTCGGTAGATACTATCGCAGATTCGCCACAGGATTTTCGAGGATTGCGCAGCTTTAATCTCTTTAGTACAGCAGGGTGTTGTGTATTCGTGGGAGATAGGACAAGAGAACATCTTTTCAGCTTCGGAAATTCAACTCTACAATGCACTAAGCATCGTCTTTACCCGAGGGTACGGGTGATCTAGTGGTATACCATGATGGTTCGAATCAGAGTCTCATTTACATGCCGATGCAACATAAGAAAATGATGACTCACGTAGTGGGTTTACAAGAAGAATTGCACGAGTCACAACCTGCGGGGGAAGCCACGGTCTTTGGATTTAAGTTGGAGGCATTACTTGGACAGTACCAAATGCACTACTTAGACCGGTCACAAGGGCCTCCCGTGTACCCTTGTTCGAAAGAGCTAAACATGTGATGACATCACTGGATGGAACTCTCAAGCAGTTACGACTATGGAACCTAAACACGTGTGAACATGCAGCTCACTATCGACTCTAGTCTACCCGACCAGATTCACCCTGTTCTAACCGAAGCATTAAAGGAAGAGGAATTCCAAGTTGGGTCCATGCGGGGCATGAAAGAGCAACTTTTGGCAAGTCGGACGATATTCGCTACTCCATGGAGCGCATATGTTTTCCCATTATACTGAAACCGTAGAGAACTTGAGTGGAGCAAAGCAAACCTGCCTCGATGTTCTAGTCGTCTGGGTCTTATTAGGGGATACTAGGATTCATAAATTTGTACGGGCGACCGGGCAAGAAGGCCCACGTAGCCGAGTATGTGAACGATGTTTGACTTGTTCGAAAGTCAAGGTGGGATATCAGAAACCTACTGCTTTGTGTCAGCAACCAGAAACACCCGTTTGGAAAAGGGAACAAATTGCCACGGATCTTGTCACTGGTCTACCTAAAATCTCAGAACGGAATCGGTATCACCTGAGTGATCGTTGATTGTCTCATGTAACCAGCACACTTTCTTGCAATCAAGGAAACCGACGAGTCTTCACAGCTTGTGAACATTCCTCTGAGAGAGGCGGTTTTTGGGCACGAGGTGCCAACTCCTGATACCTTTGATTTTGGTCTATATCTGATTTATGGCAGACAAAACACAACAACCTCGACTCACGTCTAGACATGAGCATTGCTTATCACCGTAGGATAAACGGCCTGAGTAAACGAACTATCCTGACACTCGAAGACATGCTGCGAGCATGTGTGTGATTGACTTTAGTAAGAGTTAGAAGGACATTTACCTTTGGTTGAGCTCTACTGACGCATTGCATGGGCGATAAGGCCAATCTCCTTGTTGGACTAAGGTGGGTGACAACCTAATCACAGATTCAGGATTTGTACTCAAACCATGTGGGAAGATTGTTTAGATCAGAAATCGTTTGGCGGCAACGCGTGACCGTCAGGAAAGCTGATAAGCCTAGGAAACACTGGGAGTTCGCTGTAGGCGAACGTATCATAATCGAAAGTCTCACCCTGGGAGGGTGCGGTACACCATGGAAAATGTGGCAAGCTTAGTTTACGATACGTTGGGACATTTGGATTTCTGGAATGAATCGGTGACATGGCTCACAAACTCGAGTTACCTGATGAATTGGGTAATGTTCACGATGTCAATATGTCTCAAATCTATAGAAGCGTTTGTCCGAGGAAACATTTGTGATATCTTTAATAGACAAGTCGCAGTTGTCGAGGAATCTATTGAAAGCATGGACCAGGAAGTCAAGGTTCGTTAACACAGTCGAAATTCAATCGCGAAAGTTGTTGGAACTCAAGACGTGGACCGGAGATCACGTGGAAACGTAAAGATCAGGCGAAGCTCTAGTATCCTCGATTGTTCAAACGGTTGAAGCAACTCCCGATGTCACTAGCGAATTTTGGGACAAAATTCCCTTTCAAGTTGGGGATGATGTGGTACCCACGGGAAAATCCACAGTCATCCTGATCTAACACCTCGCCACTTTTGGATCTCTTATCAAATTTCAGGACGAAATTTCTTTCAAGTTGGGGATGATGTGACAACCCGATTAATAGTCAGCCCACTACTATTAACGGCCCAATAAACTTTGAATTTGATTAATAGTTGTCGGCCATTTGATTAGATCATTAAACTTGCATGTGATTTCAGCTGCAGTTGCTTGTCGAGGTCCAATTAGAAATCAATTAAGCATGAGGTTGTGGGACAGCACATGTGATCAGTAAGCAATGTCATCATTTTACTCATTGGAAATCAAAGCTTACATTTTGATCATATCAGTTTTGCATGAGATAAATATCATCGGTCCAACAGAATTAGATTGTCGGCTAGTTGATTTGAAAGGATTGCATGTGATAACTAATTGTTGCACAGTCGTTGTGACAACCCTCGATGAAACATAGGTTATTCGTCGCCATGTGACCGACGAAATACATGGTTCGCCAATGGTCATTCGTCGCCTTGTGTCCGACGAAACATATATTTCGCCATGAGAGTGTTTTGCCAATAAGGGCTTCGGCCCAATCCATTTCATGGCCCAACTGTTTAACGTATGTAATATTATAACCCTTGCAAACCCTAGACCCTCATATTACTCGACGGCAATTTCTTCTCCTCCATCTTATCGTGCCAGCATCTTAGTAGCCTCTCTTCATCCATCGAAGCCATGCCGCTTTTATCCTAGCATACTTGTCGACCATACAATTTCAGGTTAGTGTGTTTATGTTGTTGATTAATTAATCATGGATGTGTTCACAATTGTTTTCGTAGAATATGATGATAGTCTAATGATGGTTAGGTAGCATATAAAACCTCGTGTGTATTTGTTTGGTAGATTAACTGATTAGCAAAGATATGGCATAATCATGGGAAAAATATAGGAATATTCACGATGACTGATCAATGAAAGTAGGGTTCATGGGGCCAATGTGATAATGATTTCTGCTATGGTAAACTGATAAACCGATTAGGGTTTTATGTGACTTATACGAAAGCTTGGTAAACTATGATGATAGGAAACTGTTTGTTAGATCGTTGTGATGCATGATGTTTGTGTTTGGTTTATCATGATGCATGATGTTCACAAAGATGATGAAAGACTCTTGAAACTATTATGCTACATTAATCTAGTTTGAATAGATTGGAAACTATTGCTAATGATGTGATGTGTTAACAGTGAAACTGTTAGGGTTAGCGACGAAAGACTATTGACAAACAATCAATGTCGACGAAACCCCTGTTGATGAATCATGGGTCTTTCGTCACCCATATTCTCGACGAAACACTAGGTGTTTCGTTACCCCTCATTTCGACAAAACATGGGGTGTTTCGTCGTGTAAATAATGAGCTGAACAGTTAGGTTGTTTATGATGTTGTACACTGGTGTTTGTGAAACTTAGTCTGTTGTATGATGATAATGATAACCAGAAATGAGAGTCTTGACTTAACTGTTGTGGGTAGCCAACTTATCTGTAAAACATTGCTATGTATCATGAACACAGGATGTAGACTTGTTTGGAAACTGAGTACTTAATATGTGCTATACTATGATCTTAACCAAATGCAATCTGTGACAACACGTGAATCGATTATTATGAAACTGGTGTCATCAGTGAGTACTGTTGGGAACATGAACTTGTGATGTAAATGCATATGAAATCTAAACACTTGTTTAGTGCTACATGACAATGGAATTACGTGTGACTTGTTGAATATGTGACTTGAGAATGTGTTTACGAAACTGATCATCTCTGGTAACCACGGTAGGGATTGGTTGGCCAACTGGGAACGGGTAATGTAACGTAACATACCGAGCAAATCTAAGGTGAGTTCACTACTCTTTTTCCAAGCATGCGTCCCGGGGAGGGACATCTGGTAATCGTTCCGAGGAGGAACGTCGGGTTATTGGGATGTTGGTTATTACACTCATTTCTATCATTAAGTCCCCTTACATATACCAATTGGATGCCGGGGAGGAAACGAGGTTATTAGTTGATAGCGCTATTAGGTTTGGCACCCTCACACCGTACCGGGGAGGACGGTCGTGAACTAATTACCTTAACCACTTGACCAATGTATGATAGAGCATTGGGGTTTGGGCAAATAATCTGGAGCCATCTGCGGTAATCGAGTTAATAACAACATCAAATCATGGAAATGTTTTATACTTATATCGGGTAACTAAAACGTGTTAACAAACTTTGAACTCACCAGCGTCGTCTGACACACTTGTCTGCATGCTTGCAGGTCTATAAGGTTATTGCATTGGAACTTGCTGTCTGGGAGGCTGGAGTGGTCATGGGTCGAGATACATGGAATCGCAAGACATGCCAAATGGTTTCGTACATGTGGTTTATGAAACACTTAACAAATGATTTATGCTTCCGCTGTATATGTTGGAATACATTTAACGTTTTGTAATACTTTAAGTTAATGAATGAAAGTTTTTATTTAAAATCTTGTTATGAGTTCAATGTGATTGGTGGCTAGAACCTGGATATCACACGCCTCGTTGGGGTGTGACAATACACATCGATGATATCAAGAATGTTCGGTCATTTAAGTTTATGGATAATGTGCAGGAAATGATGTTCCTAACAGAGTCCCGAAATAGGTCTAATGTACATTCAAATGAAAGATTTTCAACCTAATGTGTGGATGGGAGTCGCGATTATCAACTACTTTGCTTCGATGCTTAATTATGAAGAAGCTAATAGAACAAAGGGAACAAGTCTGCGGCTTTTATGCCACACAATTTGTTTTGTATGTATTTTATTTAGTTTATTTATAAAATTTATTAATATGTGAGTAGAAAATAACATTAACATAAAGCTAGTTACTTGTACACTTATTATAGAATGAAGATGTGTTTGACCAGGTTATAGAAAAAGTATGCTGTGAAGATTATGTGCTTCCATGCTAACACGCTCTACGATTAAGTAATGGCTGAAGTGGTTGCATACAACGTGGCGAATAGGCTTATTATTTAAAAGGCTCCATGTAGAGAACAATATGTTTATGACTAGTTTTTATTTTTTATTTTAACCATATGTGGTTACGTGGTTAGGTTGGTTTTTGTTTTTATGATGGAAACTAGTTGTTTGGTTTAGTTTTATTCTAGTTTTGGATTAATTTTTGTGCACTAAATGTACAGTGTATTCAACTGTACATATGTATATACACAAATGTATTTATAAATATACACATGTGAATTAATGAATATACACAATTGTGATGTTCCACCCAGTCATATAATCAACATCATCATAATGCTTCAATCTGAAAAAATAATTGTTATATGCATAAATACACGTTAACCCCAATATAAATCAACAAACGGATGGAAATCAATAATGAGATGAACTAAAACTGATCACTGAATTCATGTAGCTAGCATTAGTTATTACTTCATGTATAATCGAGATCATCCTAATACAACAAAATTAATTAATAAAAAGTCAAACATCTTTACAATGCGTATAATCAAGATCATCGTAATACAACAAAATTAATTAATAAAAAGAGAAACATCTTTACAATGCGAATAAAAAAACCAGAAATTCAGCCATTACGCAATCGCGTAGCGTGGTAGCATAGGAGCACACTAACTTCACAGCATACTTTTTCCTTAGATGTGTCAAACACGCCTTTTCGCCAAAGCTTTCATATGGAAGTACATTAGACCTATGCGAGGCTCTGTTAGGAATAGCATTTTCCTGCACATTATCCATAAAATTAAATGACCATACAGTCTAAGTACATTTACACGGTATAACAACGTAATATACACCAGTGTATAGACTACAGAATACACAAATGTATGCTATATGTGTACACTTGTGCACTGCTTACTAAATATATTTAGAATACTACAAGTTTTAACTTTACTACAAGTTTTAACTTTGCAGCATGCACAAGTGTTTTCTGACCCAATAAAGTCGTTCTTACACTAATAAAATACACAAGATAAATCACTACACCCATTTACCGTTACTTACACGTTTGACTTTGTGTATCAACTAATCGGGTCTAAAAACCTAAAAAAATGAAAACAATGAATTCAATGCCGATCATATCTAAATTCGACAAAAAAAAAAACAATTACCAGAAGTTGATGGGAGCACTGATCAAATCAGATCACCGGCCGGAAAACAGTAACTCTGCAGTCCAATTTACACCCAAATCACTTCACTGGTATATATAGCAGTCAGCAAAATGTTAAAAAAATAATAAAATAGGAATAAACACTTACCTGAGCTGATTGTATTTGAAGTGATGATGTAAAAGAAATAGGAATTGGTGCGTGTGTATAGGATGCTTGTCAAATTGATGATTGCAATGCGAGTGTGAGTGCAGACAAGAATAAACTACTCATCTTCCACAACGGAACAGACTGAGATTTACTTTTAATTTATTACTATTAATATTAATTAAAGAAATTAATTAATTTTGGAAACAGACAAGAAATTAAAATAAAATTGATGGAATCAAGGTGTATTTTAGTGTAACTATAACTTGCAGTCAATCTTTGTCTTTCACGTGAAGACAAATTGAACAGGACATGGAAGGTGTCTCTCCGTAATAACAACTCATCAGAAAAAAGCCACATATTTTCGGGATGATGATGAAAAAAAAACATAGTAAAATCAACAAAAAACAGAGTAAGATCGACAAAAAAATAGAGTAAAATCAACAAAATGTGTACAACCCAGTTTATTAATAAATTATCATAACAAATATACACATATGTACATCGCCGTCTTGACAACAAATTACGCACAAGATACACATGTGTACATCACATAAAAATAGAGTAAAATCCATTATCTTGTTAAATCAACCATATCCTTCAAAAAAATTAAGCATATACTCGAACGATGATTGATCAAAAACACACCATTGTACCAAAACCTCGTGATTAAACAACTTTTAGAACAGATTATAGAAATCCTAACTTCTGATTTGATGTTCTTAAAAGAATTATAAAACATAAACAACATGCAACGATTTACTGAATCATACAAACATTTACACTTTAGCAATGTGTACCTTTGTTGTTTAAAATCATATGAGTATTCTGGCGACTGGATATCTTCGACGGATCTCCTCTGGTTTTCCTCCATGACAGCGGCGATGGTGAGAGACAGTCTCCGCCGGACCTCCTCTGCTTGATGGAATATTTGTATCGAACAAACAGATTAATCCCTTGTTGGATCCGGCAACTTGTCGGTACCCACCATAACACTATTGTAAGGGGATTGAAGTTTGAGAGGATCTTGGTAGGTGGCTGGAGGGCGAAGGCAATAGAACGGTGTAATGTTATCCAGCAACTGGTAGATGGGGCTGCAGTCGGCGTCGGTGGCGAAAGAGAGGTGGCGATCAGTGAAAGAAGGGTGAGAGATCAAAGGTATGTTTGGTAACTGATGGTTGATTGTGATAAATCTCTTTAAAAATGATATATAATTTAAAAAATAAAATTAACTTTATATGTTTAATGACAATCCTACCCCTTATCATCTTAAACAAAATCAAGGGTCAAGATTAGTTCACACAGTTCACAAACAAGGATGTTGGTCACTCATGATCCTAACCCTATATATATATATATATATATATATATATAGGCTGAGGATCATTTCAGAACCTTAAATATTTACAGAACTCGCAGAACTCCTAATAAACAATCTTTTTATTTATATATTTTTATATTTAGGATAACCTTATCATTGGGTTGAGTTATAATACAAAAGATTTAAAAATAAGAAGGGTAAGAAGGCACCAGAGAGTGACAAGTGTCATATGAGCAATTAAATGGAAAGGGTAATTTTGTCTACAAGAGGAAAGAGAATATGCACATGCAAGTCACATGCTATTTCCCCCTCTAACTTTTAAACGTCCGTAACTTTTTTATACATCATTTGTTTTAAAAAAAAATTATACCATAAAATCGAGCGTTTTTTTATCTTTAATATGAGTACCATATTGTTATATTTTTCAAAAAAATTTCAAAAACCCAGTTGCATATTACACAATGGACATGATGTAAAACACAATGTAAATTAGATTAAAAACACAATCAATGACAACACATAAAGACACAATGGACAACATACTAAAACACAATAAACATAACGTATAACACAATGGCGATAACATATAACACAATAAGAATCAGACTAAATAAAAACACAATTGATGACAACAGATAAAAGACACAATTAATGACAGCAAATAAAAGACACAATGGAGAGCAGATGAAGACACAATGAAAAACAAACTAAAAACACAATACATAACAAACTACACAATGAACAAGATAATAAAAAAATTGAACAAATTATTAAACCACAATGGACAACATATTAAAACAAAATGAATAACATATTACACAATGGACATGATGTAAAACACAATGTAAATTAGATTAAAAACACAATCAATGACAACAAATAAAGACACAATGGACAACATACTAAAACACAATGACCATAACGTATAACACAATGGCGGTAACATATAACACAATAAGAATCAGACTAAATAAAAACACAATTGAAGACAACAGATAAAAGACACAATTAATGACAGCAGATAAAAGACACAATGGAGAACAGATGAAGAAACAATGAAAAACAAACTAAAAACACAATACATAACAAACTAAAACACAATGAACAAGATAATAAAAAAATTGAACAAATTATTAAACCACAATGGACAACATATTAAAACACAATGAATAACATATTACACAATGGACATGATGTAAAACACAATGTAAATTAGATTAAAAACACTATCAATGACGACAGATAAAGACACAATGGACAACATACTAAAACACAATGACCATAACGTATAACACAATGGCGATAACATATACACAATAAGAATCAGACTAAATAAAAACACAATTGATGACAACAGATAAAAGACACAATTAATGACAGCAGATAAAAGACACAATGGAGAGCAGATGAAGACACAATGAAAAACAAACTAAAAACACAATACATAACAAACTAAAACACAATACATAACAAACTAAAACACAATGAACAAGATAATAAAAAAATTGAACAAATTATTAAAACACAATGGACAACATATTAAAACACAATGAATAACATATTAAACACAATGACCTGAACTAATAACACAATTTATAGAAAACCCAGATTTAACAAAATCTTCATTGTGTCATATATTGTGTTATAGGTTTTTATAAAAAACGCAATGGATAGAACTTAAATTAACATTGTGTTATAGGTTTTGATAATAACACAATGTTTAGAAACTCTACTGACCAAAACCCAGTTAAAAGACACAATGACCTGAACCTTTAACACAATGCCAAAAAAACCCAGTAAAAATTAATTTTTTTTATTTTATTTTTATATGATAATATGGTACTCATATTAAAGATAAAAAAACGCTCGTTATTATGGTGAAATTTTTTTTGAAAAAAAATGTCGTATGAAAAAGTTATGGACGTTTTAAATCGATGGGGGAATTGGCATGTGCCTTGCATGTGGAGAGAGAAAATCCATAAATATAGGATTCCCTTTATGCCCTTCTATTATCTTCTTTTCCCTACAACCAATCTCAACCCTTCAAATCTAAGATCAATGGACTAGAATCCTTCTTACACTTCTTATTTATTTTATCCTTTGTATTTGATCCTAACCCCCTTATCATTTATTATATGTATTTTTATCATTACATACATCTTAAAAGTAATTTTATCATTTTTTATATGTACTTTTGTGATTACATATATGTAAACTTGTAAGACCCTAGTTCTTATTTGATAAAAAGTCGTAGCGGAAAATTCGTGCCATAAAATTTCTTTCATTATAAGCCTCATGCCATACTTGAAGGTTCATTTTTAAACAACTCTTTTATATTGAATACATCAATCTCATTTATAGAATAAAACATGACTTATGTAAAACAAGTTACATTCTCAGACAACCCCGTACAATCCTTCATGAGACTCGGTCCTTGATCTCTATCCCTTGATGATCCTCGTATTTCGTACTACCTGCGCTCACCATATAAAATTCATAACATTAGTACGCATCATAAAGATACAAGATTTATTCACGTTTACTTTTTGTTCCGTTAACTCTTTACATTCCGGCTTTGCATCCGATCATACTATCCGCAGAGAGACTTCTTTGCTATTCCTGTGTTACACTTCATTCACAAGGCACGCTATTATCATCGTTAATACTCAATTGCATTGAATACATGCGTACATACTTTCATATATACTCATATATATGCATACCTTCGCATATAAACACTTACATACATACGTACCTGCATACATAAATACATGCCTACATACATAAGTACATGCCTACGTATATGCATACCTATTACGGGCACTCTTGGCGATCACCTATGATCAAAACCAACTTAAAAGTTAGTTTTGATAGTTAAATAACAAGTTTAAACAAGTTATATGGGTCAAACAAACAAAATTAAACAATTTTTGGAATCAGGGGGGCTAGACGCTACACCTAGCCCCCTTTTTAACAGCAAGCTGTTTATTTGCTGCTGCATGATTCCCAGCCAACCCAAGTTTCACGAAAACGGACATAACTCATTCGTTATTGATCCGTTTTACCCGATTCTTTTTCCTACGCGATCGTAATTTAATTCTCCATCACATGGAGTTAACATTCGACATCCGGATTAACAAAATTCTGAACTTTTAAGCTATCGACTTATTACCTTTATACAAAGTTTTGACCCGTTCATGCATTTATCAAAATAATCTGATTATTTGACCTCGATTGCTCATGAACCTTATAATTTCAACGTTGTTTATCATAGAGGATTGAATTCTTGGATGTCTTGCATCCTCTTAACACATTTTCGCTCAAAAGCTTATTTTGACCCGTTATGGGTATTTACACATTAAATGGTCTATGACATACAAAACCATACTCTTCGCTTTTAAACTTGACCACAACATTACTCTAATCGAATAGCTTGTTTCCAAATGACTTTTAAGGTCGTTTGCCCGAGATACCTATCAAGGGCGTTTTTGTCAACTTTGGTCCATCCTTTACAACAAAGGACCTCATTGCATATTTAACCAAACCTACTACTTAACTATAACTCTAATCACACATACCTTGTTCGAGTCAAAGCTATGACCCGTTTTAATACTTCATCCACTAAGTTGCTAGTTGATAACAACGCAAATCCTTTCGCTATTCACCCTGTGAATTCATAATACTTGACAATAAAATCATTAGTCGACATCGTCAAATGGTTATATCTTCAACATTTGACCGGTTTGGTCTAAAAGACCATTTCATCCTTATGGGGTGGTAATTATTCATTATCCCATCCATGTACCGTATTCTATCATTAGCTCGTAATCAAAAATGCCATAATACCCTTTGTACCCCCTTTCACCCACAACTTAGTTTCTTATCATAGACACATGTTCCGACCCGTATCGAAACTTGCCGAAACATCATTCTTCATATATTAATCTTATCATACTCTTAATTTATACAATGAATAAATATCCTACAAAAGGGGTGTAAGCTTTACTTACCTCTCATCCAAATATGCTTCCCGTGCACATAAGTCCCGTTTGACCAGCTTCTTTCCCAAGCTTCCTTGCCGCTTACCAAGCATCAACTATCATATATCATTCTTATGATAGTTAGTTTATTAATCATTCGTCACAACCCTTTCATTACACGGATCTTATATGGAATTTATCATTCAACCTTATAACATGCTAATCTATCATTTCTTATCCGATTTCTTTAAACATTCACACACATGTATGATTCCAAACAACATTAACATAAGTAAATCATCAATTTGCATCACATTATCTAAAACCCACTTCATAACTACATTGTTAATCACTTACTAGTGATCTAAACTCAATTATCTCTAATTTCATCATACCCTTGGTGTATGTACTACCTTCTAAACATAAAGTACAACTAATTCATGCACAATTTCCTAATCTCATACATAATTCATCAGATCCTCCTACTAGTTGACATATATCATTCACACATAAACAATCAAACATATTATCATCATATTTCTTTCAATTCTTCTAACAAGAATCCATATTACTCACATAATACATCAACATTCAACAAGAATTAGACATGAATGATGATTCAAGTCATCATTCTCACCATAACTAATGGGTTTCACCCTTAAACATCAAATTAACCTAATTCATGCGTGACCCATGTTCAATATGATGATTCTAACACACACCCATTCTCAATTTCATACAAATTCGCAATTTACATCATAACCCACTTCGTGAAAGATCACCAATCTAACTTTTAAGACATACCTTACGATCCCCTTATGAAGGTGATCATTAATCCGTGTTTATTCATGAATTTAGACCTCGATTCACCCTTCTATTTGATGATTCTTCATGCTTAGGGTTTCCTTGAGCTCATGGAGCTCCTGCTCGATCTAGAACACACACGAAGTGTGTGTTTTATGTGTGTTAACTTTCATAAATAAAACCCATCTTTCCATCTTAACGGTTTTGGTCCCTCAATTTCGTTTTGATTGCATACGGGACTAAAAACTCATCATCTTATTACTTATATACATGACACCACTAGGCTAGTTTATTCCTAGTTATTTTATTTATGGGTTCACTCTTACTATTAACGGTACTTTACCCATTCCTTTATCTTAACCGGGTTCTAAATTACCAAGCCCGTTTTTTGGGTGTTACAAGTCTACCCCCCTTAAATAAGGTTTCGTCCCCGAAACCTTTCTCATTTTCATTAAACACTAATTACCTTTTCTTCCAGTTCGTCGACACGACCACTAGCACATCTCATTAACAAACTTCTTTCTTCAAGAACCCGTCTCAGAGTTCTTATTGGTGTCGCTTTCACTAATAGCGCTAGTTCTTAACACACTTCATAGCTAGTGGTTCATTCATCATTCTAATACTAGTATATCATGTGCTATATATCTTTTTGTTTACTTGAAACAATTCCTACTTCCCATTAATAACATTCCCTTTTTGTTTATATCAACATTCGTATTATTTTCGTCGACCATACTGTCTAAATTCATAATTTATACATACATGTCTAAGTTCGATTTCGACAGGTACATCATAATACTAAGTAATTATCCATTCTCAATTCATAACTATTCATATAGTTTACTTCCTTCTAACAACTCCATACTTTTCATACCATATTTTCACATAGCATCCTCATTACATTGACCCGTATATAACAGATCTAATACCTCCATCTCCTTTCTTAAGATTACATTCTATACATATGCTTTATAATATTTAGTTCTTGTTTTGTTATCTCGACCAAACTATTATCTCATAGTCACATATACGCGCTTAACTCCAAAGTTGACATCATTCTACGTTTTCTATAACTACTTGTACCCTGCTGATGTGCGAATTATGGTCTATAAAAAATAACCTAATCTAGACACCCTATTTTTAAATTTATAAACTAATACTCTCTAAATGCTAGACCACTGACAGGCAAGTGTACCTATCGTACGTAATAAAGCCTAATGAAGTCCGAGTATCGAACCCACGAGACACTAGCGACGCTAACTAGACTCTGACTCAACTAATTACTTAACTGGTTTGTTTGATTAGATTAGATTAGATTTGGGGGTTTTAACTAATTAAACTAAATGAATTTACTAAGACAAACTAGACTACCTAGACGCAGGCTGAAGGCTACTAAGGTGAAATCAAGGATGAGAAAGTACTACCCAGGTTTGGAATCCTATTCGTGACTATCGGTTTTCTCTCGGCAATGGTAACTATGATGGAACTAGCTTCTAATAATACGACACTCTAACACTAAAGATAAGTTGAATCTCCTCCCGGTCTCATCAACTTCTCCTAAGGTCCTAATGGTCAAATAAAGCTCACTGGTATGGGTTGGATCACCTCCCGGTCTCTCCAACAATACTAAAGTACCCAAAGACTAGATCTCCTCTCGGTCTCACTAATCACAATACACCCTAGAGTGAACGGGGTAACCTAAAAACACTTGACAAGACTTAGGAAAACAAATAATACTAGGGAACTTAGACAGATCTCCTCTCGGTATCACTGCATCTAAATACCTAGCACCAAAGACAATCCTAACTATCTATCTCCTCCCGGTCTCAAGAATAGGTAGAAAACTAAACTCCTCTAAATTATCAAACAAAGTTCCTATGGAATACGTGCACCATAAACCATAAACTAGTTACAAACACACAGTAGGTAACCTAACATGCATTTATACATGAAAAACATTCACAAAGACACATGAGGAACGTTTGAACGATAATAAATCAAAGTAAAGCATGCAAACACATCTAATCAAATATTATTAGGTCTTTTACTTTAATATTAAACCATCAATAAATTACCAAAACCGAAAGATTACTTAACACAATTATTCATCACAAACCCGGGTAGATAAACGAACTAGCCGATAATCATAATCAAGAAAAAGAAACAAGTCTGGAATGAGTTCGAATAACACACAGTATATCAAACCAAGAACTAACTATTTGCGAACCCGGAATCAAATCTTTGTCTCTAGCTTTTGATCTTGACAAGAACTGCCTTCACCCTCCAAAAATCGCCCCTTTTTAGCTTTCTGCTCGTCAGCCGTCTTCTGATATGCAGCCGTCCAACTCCAACCCCCAATATCTATTTTTGTTCAAGTTGAATTATATTTATTAAGGTCTGATGATTGCTTTTGGGCCGCAAATATATGTATGGCTAAATTCCTTCACGTCCAAGTGTTGTGTTAGGATTGATTTGTATGATAAATACATTGTCATATATCATTAAAAGGCCCAATACATGAATGTATGAAAATGCTGCTAGGCTTTAACTCTTCACGGCCCATTGAATTCTTGCAAAGATTCTCCAATTATAATATCCCTGCCATGGAATTTCCAACATCATGTTTTAACTAATAGTTTTTTACTATAACCTACCTTATATTTATGATCTCTTCATATGTACGGAGGAAACAAGTGAAACAATTACATTAATTACCTCATTCAATGACACTAATTGCAATTATATATTACATACATGATTCTCTAATTGCAATTTGTACGTAACTTTTGAATAGTAGTTGTATCGTTTTAGTTCATTTTCATTTAAAACCATTAAACTTCATATATGAACCAAATATAAGTAGAATTAATGCAAACAACCCTAAAGTTACTCAAAAGTGTAGAAATAATTATATAAAAAATATGTATATTTTAGACCACATCACATGCATACCTTTACGTTACCTTTAAATCATCTCATTCATGTTACATTACTATTACTCTCATTTCGTGTATTACTTAATCTACACAACTAAGCGTGTCATGCAAGTTATTCATACGAGAGTTTAATCAGTACTCAGAACTTTCAATCACAACTTTTGAGATTTACTTCTTAATGACATAGTTCTCTTCTTACATCAACTATTAAAAGTCATACATTCCATACCCTACCATACCTATTCCATTATTCATCTCGTAGATCGCTTTCAATTTACTAATCCATATCTATCCGGTATGAGTTAAAACATTATACTTACTTTGATTTCATTTCGTGCTTCTGCGATCCGTAAACCAGATCGATCCGCTCCTTCGCGTGTACCAACCGTACTAGGCCAGCTTTCATTCATCCTTGTACTAAGCTTTTACTCGTGCACATACCTCCACCAATTCGTTTGGTTTCATCACATTGAGAGTTCTACCATTAACATCTTACAAAATCAGCGGTTATCACTTTTCATTCAAACATTCATTATACTAGGTGATTACTCACCTATAATTCTTCTACAATTTCCTACGTACATGCTATAACATTTTCCACACTTCATTCCTTACATGCAATTCTTTTATTTTGATTACTTATTTTGTCGACCTTTTCAGTTTGACTTTTCAAGGTCAAACCGACATTTCTTACTTACCGTAGATGCAAAGAGGTACACATTCGTACTCCCTTCCCTTCATGCTTACTTGCAAGGACATTCATTACATCGTTTCGGTATTCTTAACAAAACTCACCCTTCTCATTCATACTTAAATTATTGTCCAGGTCGTAGCCCGTCATTTATTATGACTCCTAAGAGTCGATTACTAACACATTTAACACATAACTTGTTCGAAACTTCTTCTTCCTTTCATTCTAAAATTTAGGTTTGCGTGCCAATTACGATCATTCTTTCATTCACTTACTTTACATTTACTCGTATGACTCGTTTGACGTGACCAAGGTCAAGCTATCGGCATATTCTGATATGGGCTAATTTCATCCCTTTTAGATTTTTAAATCGTCCAGCGGTTCCAAACATACCATTCATACCTTTTCTTCCTTCTATGATTTGAATCCATCTAATGGATTTCAAACATATCATTCACATCTTTCATTCCTTACATGTGTTGAATCCGTCTCGCGGATTCAGACATATCATTTCTACATTTCATTTCCTTGAATCCGTTTTACGGATTCAAACATACCATTCATGCCTTTGATTCCTTGAATCCGTCTCGCGGATTCAAACAGGTCATTCATACTTCATTACTTTCATGCTTCGAATCCGTCTCGCGGATTCTAACATATCATTCATACTTTCATTCCTGAAAGTCTTACGTTTCTCTTCACCCTCACGTCCACCTACTACCTAATTCTTCGGACATACCTGTAACAATTATCACGGTCTCACGAACGTCATATGTTTCTTGTGTACTGGCCAGGTACACACTCCACATACTAGTTTCGTGTCTTCGTGTAATCGCCACCTTATGTCCGAAGAATTAAGTTTCGGCACGTGTATCATTTTCAAAACTTCATTGCCATATCACTATTATATTTCATTTAAAATTTTCTTTCACTCGCTTAATTATACCACTTCATACGCCCACACGTTAAATTTACATACCCGGGGTCCATTTGTCTTATCACTTGCCTTGATGCCGGTTCTAGACCGCATTCACGGGTCATCCTTTTCAAGCAGTTATGCTTACCTTACACATAATATAACCGTTAGTTTCTTCATATGAATGCATACATACACGTTTTCATTCCATCTCTACCTTTAGATCTTGATCGAGTCATGGATTGTACGGGTTCCTTATCACAAAAGTGCACAGGTTTGAGTTCAAGTACCTATACTCTCATACTTGATTCACTCAAACCAGGGCTCTGATACCAACTTGTAAGACCCTAGTTCTTATTTGACAAAAAGTCACAGCGGAAAATTTGTGCCATAAAATTTCTTTCATTATAAGCCTCATGCCATACTTGAAGGTTCATTTTTAAACAACTCTTTTATATTGAATACATCAATGTAACTCATTTATAGAATAAAACATGACTTATGTATAACAAGTTACATTCTCAGACAACCCCGTACAATCCTTCATGAGACTCGGTCCTTGATCTCTATCCCTTGGTGATCCTCGTATTTCGTACTACCTGCGCTCACCACATAAAATTCATAACATTAGTACGCATCATAAACATACAAGATTTATTCACGTTTACTTTTTGTTCCGTTAACTCTTTACATTCCGGCTTTCCATCCGATCATACTATCCGCGGAGAGACTTCTTTGCTATTCCTGTGTTAGACTTCATTCACAAGGCACGCTATTATCATCGTTAATACTCAATTGCATTGAATACATGCGTACATACTTTCATATATACTCATATATATGCATACGTTCGCATATAAACACTTACATACATACGTACCTGCATACATAAATACATGCCTGCATACATAAGTACATGCCTACGTACATGCATACCTATTACGGGCACTCTTGGCGATCACCTAAGATCAAAACCAACTTAAAAGTTAGTTTTGATAGTTAAATAACAAGTTTAAACAAGTTATATGGGTCAAACAAACAAAATTAAACAGATTTCGGAATCAGGGGGGCTAGACGCTACGCCTAGGGGCTAGACGCTACACCTAGCCCCCTTTTTAACAGCAAGCGCTGCATAATTCCCAGCCAACCCAAGTTTCACGAAAACGGACATAACTCATTCGTTATTGATCCGTTTTACCCGATTCTTTTTCCTACGCGATCGTAATTTAATTCTCCATCACATGGAGTTAACATCCGACATCCGGGTTAACAAAATTCTGAACTTTTAAGCTATCCACTTATTACCTTTTTACAAAGTATTGACCCGTTCATGCATTTATCAAAATAATCTGATTATTTGACCTCGATTACTCATGAACCTTATAATTTCAACCTTGTTTATCATAGAGGATTGAATTCTTGGATGTCTTGCATCCTCTTAACACATTTTCGCTTAAAAGCTTATTTTGACCCGTTATGGGTATTTACACATTAAATGGTCTATGACATACAAAACCATACTCTTCGCTTTTAAACTTGACCACAACATTACTCTAGTTGATAACAACGCAAATCCTTTCGCTATTCACCCTGTGAATTCATAATACTTGACAATAAAATCATTAGTCGACATCGTCAAATGGTGATATCTTCAACATTTGACCGGTTTGGTATAAAAGACCATTTCATCCTTATGGGGTGGTAATTATTCATTATCCCATCCATGTACCGTATTCTATCATTAGCTCGTAATCAAAATTACCATAATACCCTTTGTACCCCCTTTCACCCACAACTTAGTTTCTTATCATAGACACATGTTCCGACCCGTATCGAAACTTGCCGAAACATCATTCTTCATATATTAATCTTATCAAACTCTTAATTTATACAATGAATAAATATCCTACAAAAGGGGTGTAAGCTTTACTTACCTCTCATCCAAATATGTTTCCCGTGCACATAAGTCCCGTTTGACCCGCTTCTTTCCCAAGCTTCCTTGCCGCTTACCAAGCATCAACTATCATATATCATTCTTATGATAGTTAGTTTATTCATCATTCGTCACAACCCTTTCATTACACGGATCTTGTATGGAATTTATCATTCAACCTTATAACATGCTAATCTATCATTTCTTATCCGATTTCTTTAAACATTCACACACATGTATGATTCCAAACATCATTAACATAAGTAAATCATCAATTTGCATCACATTATCTAAAACCCACTTCATAACTACATTGTTAATCACCTACTAGTGATCTAAACTCAATTATCTCTAATTTCATCATACCCTTGGTGTATGTACTACATTCTAAACATAAAGTACAACTAATTCATGCACAATTTCCTAATCTCATACATAATTCATCAAATCCTCCTACTAGTTGACATATATCATTCACACATAAACAATCAAACATATTATCATCATATTTCTTTCAATTCTTCTAACAAGAATCCATATTACTCACATAATACATCAACATTCAACAAGAATTAGACATGGATGATGATTCAAGTCATCATTCTCACCATAACTAATGGGTTTCACCCTTAAACATCAAATTAACCTAATTCATGCATGACCCATGTTCAATATGATGATTCTAACACACACCCATTCTCAATTTCATACAAATTCGCAATTTACATCATAACCCACTTCGTGAAAGATCACCAATCTAACTTTTAAGACATACCTTACGATCCCCTTATGAAGGTGATCATTAATCTGTGTTTATTCATGAATTTAGACATCGATTCACCCTTCAATTTGATGATTCTTCATGCTTAGGGTTTCCTTGAGCTCATGGAGCTCCTGCTCGATCTAGAACACACACGAAGTGTGTGTTTTGTGTGTGTTAACTTTCATAAATAAAACCCATCTTTCCATCTTAACGGTTTTGGTCCCTTAATTTCGTTTTGATTGCATACGGGACTAAAAACTCATCATCTTATTATTTATATACATGACACCACTAGGCTAGTTTATTCCTAGTTATTTTATTTATGGGTTCACTCTTACTATTAACGGTACTTTACCTATTCATTTATCTTAACCGGGTTCTAAATTACCAAGCCCGTTTTTTGGGTGTTACAAAACTAGTATTTTTACATATATGTAATAAGTTATTACACATATATATAATTTTACTATTACACACATGTAAACTACTCTTAACATGTATGTAACCATAATAATACATATAATAAATGATAAAAGTTCCCTAAATATAAAAATATATTTATAAAATGATTGTTTATTAGGAGTTCTGAAAGTTCTGCAATTATTTAGAGTTCTGAAATGAACCCAACCCTATATATATATATATATATATATACATATATATATACATATATATATACATATATATATACATATATATATATATATGATTTTTAATAGGAATATTGGATTTTAATAATCCAAGTTATTTGTTGTTGGCCGCCAACAGTCACAACTTCAAAAATAGCTGCTGGCAGTTTCAACTATTAACATTTTGGCCTCTAGTGGACTCTGACTAACAGAACTCTAACGTCGTAAGTCTCTAGTTGCCGGAAAAACGTTTTTGGCCGGAAAACTAAACCTTTTCATCCGAAACCTCTTTGTAACCTTATTACAGACCTTTAGGAACCTTTTTCAAGTAAAAGCCCCAATTATTGAAGTCGTCGGAAAACTCTTTTTCACTGGAAAACTACTTTTAGGCCGGAAAGCTCAAGTTTTTGGCCGGAAAACTCAACATTTTCGTCCCAAACCTCTTTGTAACTTAGATCAGACCTTTAGAAACTTTTTTCTGGCCAACAATGGTTTTCCGGCGACCGGAGACTAACGGCGTTAGGGTTCTGTTAGTTTGGGTCCATTGGTGGCTAATATGTCAATAGTTAGGACTACGAGTGGTTATTTTTTAAGTTGGGACTGTTGGCGGCTAACGACGAATAGTTGGGATTGTTAAAATTCAATATTCTTTTTTCATAATGTTTCGAGGCTTACGCCTCGTGAGGCTAAGGAAAGACGCCTCGAGGCCCGTTTCCACCTTTTTAAACCTTGGGTGAGGCCTTCTGCTGATATCATTATTTGAAAAGGGTTTTTAGGTTAAGCCTCTGTATTCATGTTTTATTTTGTTGATATTATACCGGTTAACAATAGACTTTGGATGACCATAAGCCCGTTGGACACTTGGACCCATCCTCCTTATAAGTAAAATTTTGATTTAACTCTATTTTGAGATAAAACACCATCAAAATCGGCCTGTTTATAAGTAATTAGTTTGAAATTTCCACCTATATTTTGAGATAATTAGTTTGAAATTTCCACCTCTATTTTGAGGAAATTTTGACCTGTCATTGTGGCAAGTTTTTTCTTGGGGCCTTGGCATACTTTCATTTTCCTTAACCTTAACGTTGTCTCGAAGTATAAAACTTTTTTAGTAGAGTGGATAGGTACTTGCTTAGGGGTTAGTGCTTATCATTGTTTGTTTCGAGTTACTTAGTTACATGTTATGTTAACAGGAATACTGTAATCTATGTTGTATACATAACAATACGAATTTTTGGAGCCGGAGATCTTAGCAGAGCAACCTCGGATAGAGGTAAGGTTTGCGCTCTCATCAGAGCTCCTTAAACATTACTAATAGCTTTGCTATGTGTGGGATTTTATTGGGTTTGTTTGTTATTATGGCAAGATGGATAAGAAATTTGTGGAATATGTTGCTTTTTATTGTCTTTTTTAATAACTAGAGCAAGTTGTCAAGTTAGTTGTTTAATTACTTCATGTGCTTCTTGTTGTGAGGAACTCATGTTTACAATGCAAAAAATCTAACTTTAGGCTGGTTTTTATCATGTGTTCAGTCGAACACACATGCATATTTAGCCAAACAATCATGTTTAGGTTAACATGTTCATTTTTGTAAGATATAAGAGGTAACATGTTTATGTAGAAATTATAAAATAAGAAACTTAAACTAGGTGAGTATTTTATGTCAAATTTGTAAAACAGAAATATACGTAGTTATTTTTGTATACATTTTCGATTTCTTTAAATCTTTAGTTTTATACTATTTGTATGCAAATCTAATAAAATTTTGGTTTAATCAGACCATGGTTGTGTGTATCACACAATTATTGAATTCATGTCGTGTTTAGATTTAGACTTATGTCTACTTTAACCCGTGAATCAACAGATATGACCCGTTTAACATCCTTAGCCATGGAAAGGAGCCGAATGCAAGTGCACAAATTGTTGTCCCCATTCATGAAGATTGTAGTGGGTGGCAGGTATTTATGGCCAGTATATATAAAGCAAGCAGTAGATAACAACTTTTATGGAACAAACCATGTGGTAGAAACTAGAAAGTGACCAACCCCCGGTCCCTGCCACTTCCATCCCTTCGCCCATCGCCTTGACTGGGGCAGTTGAATATGATGGATCTCATTGGACCCATACCACACTAATACAACCACTAAATATTTATGTCACTAAATTTAATACATTTATGTATATATTTTGAATCCTTGTCACTTTTTTTAACAGTGCCGCGCAAAGGAAGTGCAATAAAACAAGCGTTTTAAGCCCCCACTAAATATTTATATATTGAGTGAGATGACCACAAATTTTGTTTATATGTGTTGAATTCAATGAAAATAAAAATTGTGGTTTTGTCACTCAATATATATTTGTAATTAGAAATTGAACTCTAACTAGTATTAAGCCTCCTTACGTTGCGGTGATGAACGTAAAACCTTGACAAGTAGCACAAGTGCCATACTAGTGCCAGCGGCCACCAACATTGAAAGTACAGGGGACCAAAGTTAAAAGTAAAAAAGATGTAAGGTAAAAATGCAAAAGATCAAAAGTTCGGATTAAAAGTAAAAATATCAAACACTTCTAGGTTAAAAGTAAAAAAATCAATTTTTAATTTGAAAACCACCTTATGCATAATATAAAATACCCCCATGCAAAAAAAAAGTTGTAAATTAGACTAAGGGGTATGGTGAGGCCCATCCCTACGAGGATGGGCCGCCACGTAGGCGTCACATCACCGGCTCGTGGGGGATGGGTCTCCTTCATATTTGAGGGGGATGGAGGATGGGGCTACCCCACCTCATTATTTTATAATTTTCTAAGTTTTACTTTATTAACTTTATAAAAATTAACAAATACAACATAAAACAACATAATTAAATTCATTTCATAACATAAAAAAAATTACATTTCCTAAAAAAAAAAAACATTTCCGAAAAATTAAAAAAAAATTACATTTCCTAAAAATAAAAAAACTACACTACTCGTCTTCGTCACCGTCCGCTACGTTAACATTGTTCCAAATATTTTCTACCAAATCTTGTTGAAGGTTTATATGCGTGAAGTTGTTGGTTAGCGCGAAAGAGTTTAAATCCTGTTGCGTCGGATCTACCGGGACAGTATTCCCGTAAGATGCATTCTCATCATACTCACAAATCGCCCGACCTTCGTCTTCAATAATCATGTTATGGATCAAAATGCAAGCGTACATACAAAGGCGCAACCTCTTTGGTGTGAACGCACGTGCCGGTTGTTCAAGGACGGCCCATTTTTTTAAAAACACCAAAACAACGTTCGATGTCTTTTCTTGCACCTTCTTGACGCTTGGCGAATTTTTTCCTTTTTTCGTCCTTAGGAAATGAAATAGTCTTGACAATTGTAGACCAAGACGGATATATTCCGTCAGCAAGATAATACCCGCGTCTATACTCAACCCCTGAAACTGTAAAACGGGTGTCCGGACCGATACCATTAACGACATCGCTAAAGATCGTCGATTGGTATAGCACGTTGAGGTCGTTGAGTGAACCAGTGAGCCCAAAGAAAGAATGCCAGATCCACAAATCTTGTGACGCCACGGCCTCAAGTATTAAGGTTGGATAGCCGTGATCACCTCGCGTGTATTGGCCTCGCCACCCAGTCGGGCAGTTATGCCACGCCCAATGCATACAATCAATGCTACCAAGCATTTCCGGAAACCCGTGCCTTGCTTCATGAGCTTGGTACAACTGTTGAACATCATACGCGTTTGGTTTCCGCAAATATTTTTTGCTATACAGTTTCACCACATTATGGCAAAACCGATACAAACATTCCCGCGCGGTTCTTGCCGACATCTGTAAGTACTCGTCCAACGCGTCGGCCACTGTCCCGTACGCCAGTTGGCGAATGGCCGCAGTACACTTTTGTAACGTGGTGAACCCTTCATAATTCCGAGCATCGGGGCGTTGAGTGAAAAACGGGTCTAGCCCCGCCAAATCATCAGCAATCCGTGTGAATAAACGGCGACTCATTCGGAACCTTCGCTTGAAAGTGTCGGCGTTGTAAAGGGGTGCATCCGAAAAATAATTGTTAACCAATTTCTCGTGCGCTCCTTCGCGGTCTCTGTTAACATGTATTCGTCTGGTAATAACGTTTTCAGACGAGTCCTCTTCATCTTCCTCTTCCAAAAGAATCTGCGCCGCCTTTACCACAGCGTTTGCGAAAAACATCTCCTCTGCGTCCGAAGAAGAGCCGGACCACTAAGGATTAGATGCCATTGTGGATGAAGAGATATTTTTTTATAAAAGATTGGTATAAAAATGGGAGTGTATTTTTATAAAAATGGATGAGAATGGGAGAAGAATGGGTGAAATATTCAGGAAATGGTATAAAGAATGGGTATATATTTAAATTGAAAAAGGTTTTTTTTTTTTTATTAATCTAGCCGTTAGTATCGGCTATATTGTTCAAAAGTGGCACGGCGAGACCGGCTTTGGGCCGCTGGGGATGACGGGTGGGATGGAGGGGGGCGGTGTGGGGGACCGGCGCCGGTCCTAGCCGGGCCTCAGCCGGCCCCCATACCTTCTAGTCTTAATAGTATAGTATGTAAGTTTGTGTACTGGTATAATAAGACAAAACCAATATATCATAACACTTAGACTAAGGGGTATGGTGAGGCCCATCCCACGAGGATGGGCCGCCACGTAGGCGACACATCACCGGCTCGTGGGGGATGGGCCTCCTTCATAAGTCCGCCCGTAGTGGGGCGTTTTTTTTTTTTTTAAATTGAAAAAAAACGCCTAAAAACGCCCCTTCCCCCATTATATGGGGCGTTTTTTTTTTTTTTAAATCAAAAAAATGAAGTTTGGCGTGTTAATAATAACGCGCATAGTTACTTTGGCACTTGTTTGTTTAGCCAATCAAATGTGGGCATATGTCTGACAACTTTGGAGAAACCCTATGCAACTTTGACCAGCCAATCCCATCTCTTTGCTTTTTTTTTGTTTAATAATTGGAAGAGGCCTTATTGGAATAATGCCCCACTACGCCACTTTTGCTATAATGCCCAACGCTGACTAGGATGTCACGTGTCGGATAATGCCCCATGGTGGGGACATTATTTTTCTCTACCACTACGGGTGGTCTAATTGAGGGGGATGGAGGATGGGGCTACCCCACCTCATTATTTTATAATTTTCTAAGTTTTACTTTATTAACTTAATAAAAACTTTATAAAAATTAACAAATACAACATAAAACAACATAAATAAATTCATTTCATAACATAAAAAAAATTACATTTCCTTAAAAAAAAAATACATTTCCGAAAAATAAAAAAAATATTACATTTCCTAAAAAAAAAACTACACTACTCGTCTTCGTCTTCGTCACCGTCCGCTACGTTAACGTTGTTCCAAATATGTTCTACCAAATCCTGTTGAAGGTTTATATGCGTGAAGTCATTGGTTAGCGCGAACGAGTTTAAATCCTGTTGCGTCGGATCTACCGGGACACGAAAACAACGTTCGATGTCTTTTCTTGCACCTTCTTGACGCTTGGCGAATTTTTTCCTTTTTTCGTCCTCAGGATATGAAATAGTCTTGACAATTGTAGACCAAGACGGATATATTCCGTCAGCAAGATAATACCCGCGTCTATACTCAACCCCTGAAACTGTAAAATGGGTGTCCGGACCGATTCCATTAACGACATCGCTAAAGATCGTCGATTGGTACAGCACGTTGAGGTCGTTGAGTGAACCAGGGAGCCCAAAGAAAGAATGCCAGATCCACAAATCTTGTGACGCCACGGCCTCAAGTATTAAGGTTGGATAGCCGTGACCACCTCGCGTGTATTGGCCTCGCCACCCAGTCGGGCAGTTATGCCACGCCCAATGCATACAATCAATGCTACCAAGCATTCCCGGAAACCCGTGCCTTGCTTCATGAGCTTGGTACAACTGTTGAACATCATACGCGTTTAGTTTCCGCAAATATTTTTTGCTATACAGTTTCACCACATTATGGCAAAACCGATACAAACATTCCCGCGCGGTTCTTGCCGACATCTGTAAGTACTCGTCCAACGCGTCGGCCACTGTCTCGTACGCCAGTTGGCGAATGGCCGCAGTAAACTTTTGTAACGTGGTGAACCCTTCATAATTCCGAGGATCGGGTCGTTGATTGAAAAACGGGTCTAGCCCTGCCAAATCATCAGCAATCCGTGTGAATAAACGGCGACTCATTCGGAACCTTCGTTTGAAAGTGTCGGCGTTGTAAAGGGGTGCATCCGAAAAATAATCGTTAACCAATTTCTCATGCGCTCCTTCGCGGTCTCTGTTAACCTGTATTCGTCTGGTAATAACGTTTTCAGACGAGTCATCTTCCTCTTCCTCTTCCTCTTCCAAAAGAATCTGCGCCGCCTTTACCACAGCGTTTGCGAAAAACATCTCTTTTTCATCCGAAGAAGAGCCGGACCACCAAGGATTAGATGCCATTGTGGATGAAGAGATATTTTTTTTATAAAAGATTGGTATAAAAATGGGAGTGTTTTTTTATAAAAATGGATGAGAATGGGTGAAATATTGAAGAAATGGTATAAAGAATGGGTATATATTTAAATTGAAAAAGGTTTTTTTTTTAATCTAGCCGTTAGTAACGGCTATATTGTTCAAAAGTGGCACGGCGAGACCGGCTTTGGGCCGCTGGTGAGGACGGGTGGGATGGAGGGGGGCGGTGTGGGGGACCGGCGCCGGTCCTAGCCGGGCCTCAGCCGGCCCCCATACCTTCTAGTCTTAGAGGCCTAGAGGGTACTTATAAACTATTGAAATCAATCAAGCCATCTAAGTAGCTGGCTAGTTTGAGATTAGACGAGTCATACACTTCTCTTTAATTACCCACTTAACCATGTCACTGACAGAGCAAGCCATGTTACTAGTTAGCCAAGCATTTGCAAAGTAGAAACCTATACAGAGCAAACCTGGTCCAACCATTTGGTATGGAAAGTAACTTCGGGGTAAAAGAAGGGGTAGAATAGTGATCTTGCCATGAAATAAGCTTAGGTCAATGACCTATACAGCCAGACATTAAACCAACAAAATAAACGATTCAAAACATATCCTTTGTAACATATGTAGTTTGAAATAATAAAATATTGGAAGGTTGGGAAAAAAATTGTTCTTTGTTTAAACATTGTAAAATAAGAGGAAAAATATCCATCATATGACATTTCTAGGTTTTGCTTGTGGTTAAAAAACACTAAAATTCCCATACTATTAATTAGCAACGTCTCAGAGCATTCATATTTCTTCCATTAAATCTACCTTATAATTACACTAAAAGAGCTAAATTTTCTCTCTCTATTCTTTTAAATAAATAAATTTTTTTTATACATTTATCAGTACATTTTCTTACTCATCCACTTACAATCACTTTCAAAATATATTAAAAAATTATAGAGGATGAACAATGTCCCCCCCCCCCCCCCCCCAATATACGATGAACAGTAACATTTTATCTCTCGTTCACTTACAACTACTTTTTATAATATAAAGATCACACTCACAAAGATTTTTACTCTAAGCATGAGGAATTTTCCAAAAAAGGTTTGACTTCTTACTCCTAACCCAAAGGTTTTTATTTTAACCTCTTGGATTCTTTTACTTTTAATCCAAATCTTTTCGTCTTTTACAATTTAAAAGAACACTTTTTTTATTTTCAAGTAAAATGTCATTTTAGTCCATGTGGTTTGGACACTTTTGGCACTTTAATCCAAAGGTTTCATTTTCGTCTATGAGTTCAAAAAGTTTTTAACATTCCCATTTTAGTCCAATTGACTTAACCATATCCATGGACCTCTATTAGTCAAAGGCAATTTTGTCATTTCCTTTTTTTTATTTTATTTGATGCTTTTATTAAAATAACATGGGACATGACATATAACGAGGGTGAGTTTAAAGCTTTAGTTACAATAATAAGGGAAATGACAAAATTGCCCCTGACTAACAGAGGTTAATGGATAGTGTTAAGTTAGTTTGACTAAAATGACAATGTTAAAAACTATTTGGACCCATAGCCTATAAATGAAACCTTTAGACCAAAGTGGCAAAATGACCCAAACCTCAGGGCCTAAAATGACATTTTATTCTTTATTTTCAACTTTGATATCCCATACTTTTCATCTTTTGCAAACTTTTGGTTTTGCGTTCCGTTCTAAATTTTTTGAGTGATGAAACAGTGGTTAACCGGGTAGGTTAATTCATTGGTCTCGTCAAGTAGGGTTAATCCCTTCTTTTCGATGATCAGTGGCTGGATCGTCCGCTAACTTGTCTCCTGCACAAGGAAACACACCGTGACTCGTAACAAGAAGGATGGGGTGGGGGGTGCTCCTTGTTACCACTCTCCGGTGTGAGAATCAGTATTTGCTTGAGAGCAAAGTGTGTGTTTGTAGTAAGTGTGAGAGATAGCAGATAAGCGATACCTCAAACCTGGTCCGGGATGGGTATTTATAGCCGAAGAGTGAAGGAGGGTAATTGAGTGGCTAGACTAACATCGCGCAGTCCTTTGCAGGTGTGTCAGAAGCGCAGGTCACAGAAGTGTGCCACGTCCTACTGTGGCTGTCAGTCTGTGTGCCACCTTTTGCATACGTGTGGCTGGGCAGTTGACCGTTGCCAGTGCCACTTGCTGGTTTGGACACTTAAGTCAAAGTGTCATCTCCACTTGCTGCCGACGATAGGATGCGGTTCTGGCCGCATCGCTACCTGCGGTAACTGCGGTTGCACGTATCCCTTGTCGTGACGAAAACAGCCGTTTTCATACACAAGGTAGGTCTTCTCATCACTAGACTGATTGGACAAGTCAACTGCGTTCGCGCGTGCCCGCACGGACACAGATAAGTTCTTGTTGATCGGAAAATTCGAGCTGGGTGATGGTTTCTTGTGTTCGGCTTGGCTCGATATTTGGTACCATACCCCATCAGTGAGTGAACACGCTGCAACATCGTGTGGGGTTCAACGTTTTTTGGTCTATTTTTTTTGTTTAACAAGTCCATCGCAACGCTTATATTTTTCCCTGTTTGAAATGTTCATCGCAACACGCGTTGTCCTAGATCGACTTAGTTATTCTTGTGTATTTTTACATTTCACTCGAATTTCAAGGATTTTACGTTTGCTTTTCATTTGGTGTTAACATGCCACAACGGGCATGCGTGGTTCAACGATTTTACGTCTGCTTTTCGTTCGGTGTTAATTTTTTACTTTTTATTTATTTTGTTTTTACGATCTTTTCCGGTATTGCTGGTTGCTGGCAGTAGTGTAGGATTGGTGCTACTTTGCACGATTTGCGCCCTTGTCGCAATGCGTAAATCAATGGTCAGGATTTGTTCACTCAGTTCACAACCCTATATATATATATATATATATATATATATATATATATATATATATATATATATATATATATATATATATATATATATAGGGTGAGGTTCGGCTACAAAGTCCATTTTTCCTACAAAGTGTACAAAGTCATAAAACACCACAATTTCAGCCATTAAACACACTCAATACCCACAAATAACAGAGTGAAGATCACTAAAACAATATCCAATTCCTAACAGTCCATAAAACTTCAAACACACCATCGTAGAACAATAAATATAAAACACAACATGATAATCAACATAAAACACACTAATGTTAGTAATTCGAAAAATCAAAGCTTTATCATCCAAAACACATCACAAAACCCACGAATATGACGTTTTAGTAATCTTCACTTTGTTATTTGTGGGTTTTGAGTGTGTTTTATTGCTGAAATTGTGGTGATTTGTGACTTTGTAGGAAAAATGGACTTTGTAGCCGAACCCTAACATATATATATTGTAGGAAAAATAGACCTTGTAGCCAACTCCCACCATATATATATATATATATATATATATATATATATATATATATATATATATATATATATATATATGTTAGGGTTCGGCTACAAAGTCCATTTTTCCTACAGTTATAAAACACCACAATTTCAGCCATAAAACACACTCAAACCCACAAATAACATAGTGAAGATCACTAAAACACAATATTCAAACTCTAACAGTCCACTTCAAACACACCATCGTAGAACTATGAATATAAAACACAACATGATAATCAAACACACCCGCAAGCATCCACCATCAGAAACAACAAGCTCAACCACCGAGTGGCGTTTCAAAACTGGGAGAACATGATGTAAATAATAATATGGAGATTGTGAGTTGACGACTTTAAACGATGGGGTTTCTTTCTTTCTTCTAGCTCCTTTGAGTCTTTTTAGGAAGCGTCTTTACTACTGTGATATCATTTACTAAGGCTTCCATGAAATGATCCTCGTTGTAAAGGTAAGGAAAACTCATAAACTGAGCACTAAAAAACATATAAATCCGATTTTTAGTATTTACGAACATGCCCTTTTGAAAATATTAATCAATGAAAGTGTATAATGGACCTGATTCCCTTGCTGCTTGTGGGTGACTAGATCTCAGGAATTACAAGTGTAGCATTGAGGAGCCGAGCAATAACAACAGCATCACATATCTACAAAAGGGTAACCTTTTTATTATCAAATAAACAAAAAGATGTATATCGTGTTGAACTTGATGGTTCTGAAAAATATACTCACTGAACTCCTAATCTCGTGAAACCCTCCATGTATCTGTATGAAAATGAACCTATCTGTTATAATCAAACGTGCGGAAACATAGAAGGCGACTATCAAACCTGTGATACCCTAGATAGTGGTTGTTTTCGCTAAGCAAGAGCCGCAGACCAGCACCATCTCATAGTTGCTAATCACTAATTCTTTAGTTACAGTTCACCGATCTTAAAAATACACAACCGCAACACCAAACATTATGTCTGCTTTTTTATAAATGGTTAATGCATTTTGATAGAAATCTGCTCTCACCATCATTAACCCATGTGGTCGTGGTCTCGTAACCAGAGTTCGTCTCCGCCACCGACAATCGCTACCATGACCTGGAACCAACTCAGCCAGCCACCTTAAAACCCTAAAAATACAAAATGATCCAATTTTTATCACTGAAATCAAGAACCCTAAAAAGGTATCAAGAACCAAAGAAAAAAGGAGAAAAAAGAATACCCACGGCATAAAGATCTGTGCTGAAAACCGGTTTTGGGCCATCAATCTTCAAAATAGATAAAAAGAAAACCAACTCCATCTCCGCCTGATGTTGCGGATTTCAGCCCTCCATCTTCATATACACCATAACACACCAAAATCCATGTAGATCTAAGACAAATAATCAAAATTCTTGTAGATCCAAGACAAAGGAATTTGAGAAAGAGAATGAAGATGGCTATACCTTCACCAGAGCCCAGCAGATGGAGGAGAGTGGGTAGTGTCACGGCCCCCGCCCCGGTTTTACCCGGTCCAGGAGCCGCGGGACAGAAACCCGTGGTATTTATTAATTGAGTTGACAGCGGAAGATTTTACAGGATCTTTTAAAACTTGAAATTTCCCGATTATTTTATTTCATAATTCGGGATAAACCCCGTAATTTACAATAGAGGAATTTCACAAGTAAATTCCCTGATTTACAAAACATGTTTATTTATTTAACTGGGCCACTACTTCAAGCTTTGTTAGTGCTCCGTAGCACTTTTCCTTGGTTCACAGTAGTCACCTGAAACATGTTTTGAAAATATTTTATCAGCGTGGAAATACTGGCGAGTCATTCAAATTTGATAAAATGACACATAGTTATCAATTACAGCATAAGAGCGATTACAATGGCTTCTATCTTATTTTTATCTGGCACCGTGTCACCTCCTGCCGACGATGGTCATACCACTATTGGGTCCTTTCACCCAAGTAGTGATGATTATCACTGTTAGGATTTATTAGCCTAACCGTGAGAAATTAGTAATGTGCACAATACCCCACTAGCTAGTGATTCAAGATAACCATGACTTAATCCCTGTAATTATAACTTTGAAAATAATTGGAGTATTATAAAATACTTTTGATAAAAGAGAATGACTCACATTGTAGATTTAAACGGGTAGAGTTTAGCCTATTGATTAGCCTTTGTAACCTAATTTAAATGACAATGCACACGAACTAGGTCAGTAACTAATACAACATTTACGATAACTCACGAGTTTAAAACCCTCACAACGAATGACAAAGTGCAATACTTAAACATCCATCGAATTCACGCCGAATGACAAAGTATATCCCTAATGTGGGCAGCACTTAAACATCCATCGGATAGTTTTAATCGATCGGACATTGAATCGTAGCAGCGATCGAGTTAATACCCTGTATCGTAGCAGCGTTTCACTACCGTGAATGTGATTTTCGACTTTTGAGCAGTATTTTTCGTGTTTTGAGGATTGTTTTCGACACAAATGAACTGCTCGTGAACTGATCTATTTATAGGTGAAAAATGGGTCTCACGCGGCCCACGTGAACCCTGGCTAGACCCTTACGCGGCCCGCGTGGAGGTCTAGTCGTAGATTAGGGCATCCGTGTCACTGGTAGGCATGCCACGTGGATGACACGTGGTTCGGGAACGCTTATCCGGTCAAACACACTTTGACGCGGCCCACGTAAGCTTTTCTTATGTCTTACGCGGCCCGCCTGAAGACCAATTTTCTAGATTTCTTGATTTTTTTTCATGCACAGTAGGGTTTCAGGTAGGGGTGTTCATCGAATCGAATATCGAATTTTCGAATTATTCGAATCGAATTATTCGAATAATTTTTATTTTCCCTTGAATTCGTATTCGATTCGAATTCGATTAAAACTTACCGAATTCGATTCGAATTCGTATTCGAATAAAAAACCCAATTCGTATTCGATTAAAAATTCGAATTCGAATCGAATTCGAATAAATTTGATTTAATTCAAATTCTTTAAAAACATGTAAAAAACTATTAAAATGAAACATAAATTTTAAAGTAGCCATAAAACACGATATCACATTAAAAAGTTCCAAATAAAGTACCATAAGTCTAAAATTCAAAACGAGAAGTCGGGAATAACCACTCCACATTACAAGCTAATATTTTTTGGGTTATAAATCTATTGATACATTTGTTACTTAGGTTTTAGTTATGTGCCATGTAGTGGGTTTGGTAATGGGTAATTTTAATACTTGGGAAAAAACTGAAAATAATTTATAGTATAGCATAACAAAAGTTATAATATACTTTATATATAAAAATAATAAATAAAAATGTATAATTTTTATTCGAATTTCGAATCGAATCGAATTTGAAATTATAAATTCCTATTCGATTCGTATTCGATTTACCTAACTCGAATTGAATCAAATTCGAATTCGAATTCTTTTAATCGAAATTAATTCTTGATAATCGAATCGAATTTAAACGAATTTCGAATTTTTCGAATTCGAAACGAATTCTGAACACCCCTAGTTTCAGGGGTCCGGGTTTTTACTTATGGGTCGTTTTGGGACATTTTTGAAGGTCCTTACATCCTCCCCACCTTATTTAAAATCTCGTCCTCGAGATTTACTGAAATAAGTGAGGATATTTTCGCTTCATCTCAGATTCCAGCTCCCAGGTGTACTCAGGTCCTCTTTTCGAATCCCATTTGACTTTGACCAGTACTAGTCTTTTGTGTTTGAGAAACTTGATTTTTCTGTCTTCTATTTGCAGTGGCTTCTCAACAAATTTTAGCTTTTCATTTACCTCTACGTCTTGAAGAGGTACTACCAGAGATTCGTCGGATAGACATTTCTTGAGGTTGGATACATGGAATACGTCATGTACCCCGGCTAGCTCTTCTGGTAGTTGTAAGCGATAAGCAACTGGTCCTATTCGTTGGACTACTGGGAATGGTCCTACGTATCTTGGACTTAGCTTTCCCTTCTTACCAAATTGTACTACTCCTTTCCAAGGAGAAACTTTCAATAGTACTCTGTCTCCCACTTGGAATTCTAACGGCTTGCGTCGATTATCGGCATAATTCTTCTGACGATCTCGAGTCGTCTTTAATCTTTCCTTGATTTGAGTGATCTTGTCAGTAGTTTCTTGTACGATTTCAGGTCCTGATAATTGATTTTCTTCTATTTATCCCCAACAAACTGGAGTTCTACATTTGCGTCCATACAATGCTTCAAATGGGGCAGCTTCAATGCTTGAATGATAACTATTGTTATAGGATAATTCAATTAAGGGTAGGTGGTCGTCCCAATTTCCACCAAAATCTATCACACATGCCCTAAGCATGTCCTCCAGGGTTTGGATCGTCCTTTCACTTTGTCCATCTGTCTGAGGATGGTATGCATGTTGGTGCATGTTTGTGACAACAGCTTAGATTTGGTCTTTGGATGTCTTGTAATTAGATAAACGATAAACAATTAGCGGGTTTAGCTTTGTATTAGTGAGATAATAGAGTTTGGGCTAAACAAAACCCACATTGGGTGATGGGGGACGAAATGGGCCTAGCCCATGTAGCAAATCCAGCCTAATGTTGCAACCTTGTGTTATATAAACAAGGTTAGGCTTTAGGGTTTAGGTTAATCAGCAAAAACAGTGTGTGAGAGCAATTTCGTGAGAGTATTAGTGCTTGGACGAAATTGTGTTGGTTAGGGGTTGATTGATTGTAATCACTTTGATAGATAATCAATAAAGATCCGGTTTGAAAGTGAATTGTTGTTTCTGTTTTCTACTCGTTTCTGTGATATTCTGATCAAGAGGATTCCGCACTCTTGATTGGAAAGACAATTCTATGAGAGATCCATACATCTAGGGGACCTACAATTGGTATCAGAGCATTAGGCTCTTGAAGGCTCGGTTCTGAATTGTGCTTGGAGAAACAGGGAGATTTTCGAAATTTCTTGAAATCTGACAATTAGGGTTTCGAAATTTTTTGTGTGTTTGATAAAAATTTTCGATTTTTGTTGGCTGTTTTGATCTTCTGTTTTGTTTGATTGCTGTTTTGCAGGTTTTAGGTTTTTCAGGAAAGTTTTGGTTGATTCTGGAAGAGTTTCAGGAAGAGTTTTTGGCTGAATTTCTTGAAGATTCGAAAACTGTTTTCGTGTTCTTCATTAAGTTCATCAGAAATTTGTCAAAAGTTTGCTGATTTGCTTGTTCGATTTTGCAGGAAATTGATATGAAATCTGCTGAATTCTGAGAAGATTAAGTTTCCAATTTTCAAAACTAGCGAATTTGATGACCTGCGAAATTAACTGAGATCAGCATAATTATCGGCGAAGTTAAATCCAAAGGCGACTTTGGTAACCGTATAATTTTCCACAGCGAAATTACTACGGTTTTCGGCGACTTTACAGGTCGTCGTAATAGCGAATTTGACCAGGGAAAATAGGCCAACGAATTTGACCAGCGAAGTTGTTAGATCAGCGAAATTGTGCAGCATAATTAAACCAGCGAAATTATCAGGACCAACGAAATTAGTAGCATAATTGTGGTGGAATTTCAGTTGGCAAGCGTAACAAAAAATTCACGTTTTCGAAAATAAAAATTCATCAGTAGCTCGTTTGACAGAACCGTCTACACCGTTGCATTCCTCGTATTTTTAGGAAAAAAAAACTCTGGAAAATTCCGATTTCGGTTTTTTACATTAGATATCATTGGATTCGTCTTTTCGAGACGATTCTAACGGTGTAATTTGGTAACCACTGTTTTCGGAGATATTTTGTGCGGTTTTACCAGTCTGTTTGCGTTAAAATGTCGAACATGACAAAATTGAATGCACCTAAGATGATGAAGGTGGAGAATTATCTTACATGGAAGGACAACTTCAAATCCTTCATTGAATCTCAGGATGCACGTATGTGGATATGTATTGAAGATGGGTACATAAACCCTACACATGATTATGAGGGCAGACCACGTAGAACAGACTATGTGAACATGAAAGAGGATGATAAAAAGATGCATGAGGCTGAAAAGAGAGCCTTGGCTGCGATAAAGATGTCCTTACCTGATAGCATCAAGCATACCTTCACAAAGTACACTAATTCAAAGGATATGTGGGATGCATTACAAAAGCGATATCAGGGGAATGAGAGTGCCACTCAGGCATTCATGGCAGAGATAGTGGCAGTTGATGAGGCTGAAACTACTGTGAGTGATGCTGAATCTGAAGTGAAAAATGCTGAAGCAAAAGTGGATGCTGAAGTAGAGAAAGAAAGTGAAGCTGAACAGGTTGTTGCTGATGAAAATACAGAAGTTCATGAGAAAGAGGTACAATCTAATTCTGTATGTTTGAGATGTCGTGAACTACAGGGTGAGGTTGACAGGTTGTCAACACAAAACCAAAGTTTGGTAAGTTAGATGTCTAACATTAAAGAATCAAACTTTTTTGCTAAAAGAAATGAATAGTCATACTTGAAGAAGATAAAAGGTTATGAAGCTGAAATTGAAGCTTTAACTTGCAAACTAAATGAAAAACTTCAAGTCATAGACTTATCTCATGACATGATGGCTGAGAAAACAAAAGAGATTTCTGAAAAATGCAAAGAGTTGTCAGATGCACAACTCAAAATTGTTGAACTTGAAAAGAAATTGAGTCAATTCAGAGATTCATCTTTTGTAATGAAACACATGATGGGTGGGTTATAGAAGAGTAATGACAAGACCAGTGTGGGCTTCTAGGGCTTTAATGAAGTTCCACCTCCTCTTAGTCATGACTATTCATTCCTGCCTAGTGAAGATGAGCTAGCAAACTTTATGGCATCTGCACCTAGTAGTTTCGCATCCACATCAAGTCAAGGTGATGGATCTGAGAGTGATGAGGCTAAGGAAAACAATAACAGGGAACCTTTGAAAAGGAAAAATTCACCGCCTAAGAATAAAAATCAAGCTTTTGTTAAAAAGATTAATTTTGTTCAAGGTAGTGATATGAAAAATGAAACAACTGTTATTGAAAATGAATCAAATGTAGAGTTTGCTAAAAATAAAAACAAAGAAAAGTCTGAAACCAAGCAAACTGAACAAGGTTCATCCAAGGGATCATCACCATCTGATAAGGGATCTACCTCAGAGACTCCAGCTAAGAAGTCTTTGAAAAGGAGATCGTGCTTCAAGTGTCACATCAAAGGACATGTAGCTAGCTGCTGTCCTAACAAAAAGAGTGAAGCACAACTTAGTGAAAAACAGAGAGGGAAATTACCTGAGAAGAAAGGTGATAATGAGGAGAAAGTTGCAAATTCTCCAAAGAAATCTGCTCCTAAGCAACCAGAAAATGTTGCTGTTGGTGTAGATAAGGCTGAAAAAGGAACTCCACAAGTTCCTCGTTTTCAAAGAAATCAACAAAGATTTCAGCCTAGATCTCCACCAGGCAGATTTGAGAGACCTAGAAGCAGTTCACCTAGAGTGAACAATTTTAATGGAAATACAAGTAATTTCAGAAGTCAAGGTCAATATCAAAATCGATACCAAAATAATGGTGGTCGAACTTTTTATAACAATGGCTTTAGAAATTACAACAATAATGCTTCTTGGAATCAAAATTCAAGGTATCAAAATCAAAATTTCCAAAGGTCAAATAGTCCAAATATATTTAGGAACCCTCAGGACCAGAGACCTTATGGAAATCAAAATCAAATTCCATCAACAGGTCTGAGATCCAAGACTCCAGTTAGGAGTAATGGATATTGGATGGATGTTCCAGTAGTTGGTGAATTTGGACGACCCAAGACCATTAAGGCTTGGGTCCCCCAATCTAACTAATTTCTTAGTTGGTGTGTGCAGGAGCTGCTAAGGAGGATTATCAACTTATGTTGATAATGGCTGCTCTAGGCATATGAAGGGGGATGTGAGATTGTTGATATATTTATATTAATTGAATTAAATTGAAGTTCAAAGTGCTGATTCGACACACTAGATAACCTGGCAGATCTTTATACTAAAGCTTTTGACAGGGCTCGCTTTGAACATTTAGTCGAACTCAACGGGATGAGGAATCCTGAATAACTGGTTTTTCATAAGAATTTTGTAAATAGTTTACTGCTTTTCTTAAAAATCAAAAATAATTTTTTTTTTTGAAAAATCAAAAACATAAAAAAATAGAAAATTAAAAAATGAGTTATCACTGTGTGAAAAAGGAGAAATGATAGTACATCAGCATGTTAGACTGTCACACTGAAAATAAATTAAATTGCTTAAGTGTGATAGCAACTTCATCATATGATGTATCAGTAGGCAAAAAGCATGAAATAATCAACTTACCAATGTGATATAAACCTAAATGAACTGTGTATGAGTGGGGAACACATCAGTGGTGTATGGTTTAATGACCTTAAATCTTGCGTTGATAGATTGCCAAAATCTGAAGTTTTGGGTCTTTATACTGTTATTTCATCTGGGGATATCAGGGTTGTCCTTCTGCTGCATCCAGATACATGCTGACCTAGGCACAACCAGGATATCTTAAAAGAGCTAAAAAAGCCAAATCCCATAAATGAAGAAGCTCTCATAGAGAGTCATTCAAAAAGTGCAAAATGCATAAATCGTACCAAAAAATGGTATTTGTCTTAGCCCTCGTTAGATATTTTGGTCTCTTTGCTGTACGAAAGTACTGACCTGTTCACCAAGTATCTAAACGTTGAAAAACAAAACGGATGAATACAGTATACTCACCTACCACGATGAATCTTTGTGCATGCCTTGATCGCGGGGGTATCTCCTGAAGTGGGACACACTAGTATATCGGTAAATAAAATTACCTTAACGTATCATATGGTAATGGTACTTGAAATGTTCATGCATTTTGTTTAAGTGGACAAACATACTGGTAATCGTCTTGGACTGCTTTTCATGAAAAATTAAATAAAGAATTATCTAATGGTGTGAAACAGTTTGATTGTGCTGATATGATCTTCTTACCGGCGATTCTCACAAAAATAGAGTGTTTATTGCTTTTGTTATTTACTTGCTTTCAGAAAAATATAAAAATCCAAAAATAGTGTCTTTTTCTGTTTTAAATTCTTAACGTATGGAAAACTGTTATTCTTGGAGGAATTGTTACTGATAAGGGGAGACAGTGTTGGAAAGTGAGTTCAAAATTTTAAATCATGCGGGTTATAGGGTGTGTGATTAAAAAGTTTTGCGTGTTGATGAAATTGAAAATGCTTAATCTGTGATATAGTTTAACTATCTCTTGAACAATAAGAATTTATTTAACTTTGTTGAAAAATTCTTATGGTTTCTCGAGATGTTTGTTTTATAGTATACAGATTGAAGCAGTATGTGGCTGAGAAGTTGCTGTGTTGCTGAAAAGTTTTGCGTGTTGATGAAATTGAAAATGCTTAATCTGTGATACAGTTTAACTATCTCTTGAACAATAATAATTTATTTAACTTTGTTGAAAAATTCTTATGGTTTCTCGAGATGTTTGTTTTATAGTATACAGATTGAAGCAGTATGTGGCTGAGAAGTTGCTGTGTTGCTGAGAAGTTGCTGTGTTGCTGAGAAGTTGCTGTGAAGATGAGAGTTTGATTGGATGCATGGTAGAACCTCCTTTCTACATTGCAGACAAAGTTGAAGAGTTGAAGAGTGCTTTACAAATGCTGAACTGGAGTTTACTCAATCGCTAAAGTTTTTGAAGATTTGGTGATTGGATGCATCAGCTTAGGGGGAGTCTGTTGCTGACAGAAGCTATTGAAGCTGAAGCTATCCAAAGACCAAAGACAGTGCAAGACTACATGAAGATTGCAAGACGACTGAAGACAAAGTTATTTTATGAAGCTATTGTCAAGGGGGAGTTTGTTGGTGTATGTTTGTGACAACAGCTTAGATTTGGTCTTTGGATATCTTGTAATTAGATAAACGATAAACAGTTAGCGGGTTTAGCTTTGTATTAGTGAGATAATAGAGTTTGGGCTAAACAAAACCCACATTGGGTGATGGGGGACGAAATGGGCCTAGCCCATGTAGCAAACCCAGCCTAATGTTGCAACCTTGTGTTATATAAACAAGGTTAGGCTTTAGGGTTTAGGTTAATCAGCAAAAACAGTGTGTGAGAGCAATTTCGTGAGAGTATTAGTGCTTGGACGAAATTGTGTTGGTTAGGGTTTGATTGATTGTAATCACTTTGATAGATAATCAATAAAGATCCGGTTTGAAAGTGAATTGTTGTTTCTGTTTTCTACTCGTTTCTGTGATATTCTGATCAAGAGGATTCCGCACTCTTGATTGGAAAGACAATTCTGTGAAAGATCCATACATCTAGGGGACCTACAATGCAGTACTTAGATTTAGTCGGGTTCCCATAGCTTCTTGGAAACTTGTCCAGAAATGCGAAGTGAAACGACTATCCCTATCCGATACAATAGAGAGTGGAACTCTATGCAAGGATACTACCTCGTCTACATACAACTTGGCTAACATTTCCATGCTAAAGGTTTCCTTCATGGGTAGAAAATGAGCTGATTTGGTTAATCGATCCACAATTACCCAAATTGCGTTATTACCTTTTCTGGTTTTGGGTAACTTAGTAACAAAATCCATTGTTATAAGTTCCCATTTCCAAACAGGCATCTCTAATTGTTGTAGCAATCCTGAAGGTTTCTGGTGTTCTGCTTTGACTTGTGAACAAGTTAGACACTTAGATACATATCTAGCTATGCCCTTCTTCATTCCTATCCACCAGAAGTTATTTCTTAAATCTTGATACATCTTATTGTTACCAGGATGCATGGTATACCTAGAATTATGGGCTTCCTCTAAAATCTTATTTCTTAACTCTCCTTGATTAGGTACCCAAATCCTTTTCTTGTGGAATCTCCAAATTCCATCACTTCCTTGTTCTAATTCATTTATTCTTCCTTTCATCCCTTCAGCATCATCCTTGATTGCTGTTTCCTGAATTTTCTTCAGTTGTTCCATTAAGTCTAATTGTAAACTTAATCTAAGAGCACGGACTCGCTTTTGCTTTTCATGATACTTACGACTTAAGGCATCAGCAACTACGTTTGCTTTTCCTTCGTGATATTGAATATCATAGTCATAGTCACGTAGGATTTCCATCCATCTCCTTTGCCTCATGTTCAATTCTTTTTGCCCAAATATGTATCTTAAGCTCTTATGATCTGTATAGACAGTAAACTTACTCCCATACAAATAGTGTCTCCAAATATTAAGGGCAAAAATAATGGCTACTAATTCTAAGTCGTGAGTCGTATAGTTTTCTTCGTGCTTTTTCAATTGCCTTGAGGCATACGCAATTACCTTCTTGCGTTGCATTAACACACATCCTAATCCTAACTTAGAAGCATCACAATAAACTTCAAAATCTGCTGTTCCTTCTGGTAAGGCAAGGATCGGAGTGTTGGTTAAACTTTGCTTCAAAATCCTAAAAGCCTCTTCTTGCCTAGTTCCCCATTCAAACTTAACTGCTTTACAGGTTAGCTTAGTTAATGGTACAACTATCTTGGAAAAATCCTTAATGAATCGTCGATAGTATCCCGCTAACCCTAGAAAGCTTCTAGTTTCCATAGCTGATTGCGGGACTTTCCATTTGGTGATTGCTTCTATCTTAGAGGGATCTACATAAATACCTTCGTGATTTACCATGTGCCCTAAAAATTGCACCTCCTGTAGCCAAAATTCACACTTCGAGAATTTGGCGTAAAGCTTTTCCTTTCTTAACAAAGTTAAGAGTGCATGCAGGTGCTCACAATGTTCGTCCTAACTTTTGGAATAATTGAGTATATCGTCGATGAAGACAATTACAAATTTATCCAAGTACGGTTTACAGATTCTATTTATCATGTCCATAAATGCTGCAGGAGCATTTGTCAGTCCGAAGAGCATGACTGTAAACTCGTAATGACCATACCTATTTCTGAAAGCAGTCTTAGGTATGTCTTCTTCTTGTACTTTCAATTGATGATATCTGGAGCGTAAATCTATCTTAGAAAAATATCTAGCTCCCTGAAGTTGATCAAAAAGATCATCAATCCTAGGCAATGGGTATCGATTCTTAATTGTAACCTTATTTAATTCCCTATAATCGATACACATTCTCATTGACCCATCCTTCTTTTTCACAAACAACACCGGAGCTCCCCACGGGGACGAGCTAGGTTGTATGAATCCTTTACTTAATAATTCATCTAACTGCTTTTTCAATTCTAGCATTTCAGTGGGGGCTAACCGATAAGGTGCCTTGGCTATCGGTGTAGTTCCAGGAATTAGATGAATTCTAAATTCTACCTCCCTATCTGGTGGTAGTCCAGGTAGTTCTTCTGAAAATATATCTGAGTATTCTGATACTACCGGAATTTCCTTAAGTTTCTTACCTTTAGTGTTAATGATTATCGAAATCATATACACTATTCCTTGCTTTCGCTCACAACTAGCAACTTTCATTACTAAAATGAATTTCAGTGGCTTTCGTGGCTTATCCCCTGTAATCACCACTAATTATCCTGTGGGTGTATGAATTTCTATGGAGTTTTTATCACAGAGAATTCGAGAATGGTTGGCTACTAACCAATCCATTCCTAATACTATATCGAATCCTGCTAAATTCATAGGTAAAAGGTTTGCGGAGAATTTATGGCCTAACAGTTCTATCTTTTCTATTCGCAAAACCTTATTTATGTTAACAGAATTCCCATCTGTTGTTTCGACTGTAAAAATATGCCTAAGGTTGGTTAAGGGTAAGTTAAGAGCTTGGCAGAATGAAGTATTTATAAAACTTTGGTTTGCACCGGAGTCAAATAATACTTTTGCATAAACGTTGTGAACTAGGAACGTACCAGCTATTACGTCAGGAATCAGTTCTGCTTCCTGAGTAGTCAACTGGAAGGCTCTTGCGTTTTTCTTGGTAGTTCCTTCTGCAGGTTTGGCTTTGTTATCAGCTGGGTTAACCAATTTGGGACAGTTTGGCCTAAAATGTCCAGCTTCTCCACAGTTGTAGCAGATTGTTGCTTTCTTCTTCCTGCAATCCTCTTCTTGATGCCCCGGGATTTTACAGAAATTGCAATATCCTTTGCATCTTCCAAAATGCTTTCTTTTGCAGGCATTGCAAAATGGAGCAGTGGAAGATTGCACGGTTCCCTTTTCTTGAAATTACTACGGTTACCCATTCGGAATCCCTGGGTAATCTTTTGGGCCACTTCCTTTTTCCGGTTTTCTTCTCTTGTGCGTATCAGCCCGTCAGTTAGGGTGTTAGCTAATTCCACAGAATCGTCAATAGTGCGAGGTCTCGCAGCTTTAACGATATCACAGATTTCGCCAATCAATCCCCAAATATAGCGAGAAATAAGTACCGGTTCTGGCGAAGCCAGGGTTGGTACTACTCTAGCATACTCGAAGAATGTCGAAGTATACCCTCGACAGTCTACATCCACCATCCGGTGGTTCAGAAATTTATTCGCCATTTGTTCTTTCTCATATTCGGGACATAATTTTCTCTCCACTAGCCGCTTAAATTCTTCCCAACTCATGGCATAGGCCACATCGCTTCCCTTGGCTTGTATTACTGTATTCCATCATTCTAGCGCCCCTTCTTTAAAAAGATGTGACGCGTACATGACCTTGTTTTCTTCAACACATTTACTTATTTTAATCACTGCCTCGGTTTTCTCTAACCAACGCAGTGCAGCAGTCGCCCCTTCGTTGCCTGCAAATTCCACCGGTTTACAGGCAAGAAACTCCTTATAAGTGCAACTAGTCGTTGCAGTTTTCCCTTTCTTAAGGAGTGGGGCTTGTATTCCATCGTTGTCATTATTAGTATGGTTGCCGCCTCCGTTTACACTATTACTGAAATTGTCACCGTGGGTACGTTTGCTAGGAATAATTTGTTGAGGTTCAACTGGATTTCGAGCAGCAGCAAGAATTGCTGGAATAACATTGGCTATTCCCTGAGCAACGATATTCTCTATATCTTACCTATTCAGAAATTGATCTTCGTTGTGTTGCTCGGATTGGTTAACCTCGTTAACTGGTTCATTAGCAGCGTTTTCCATCTGGTAATTAATATATATTTAACTTATTAGCATAAAATAAATAATAACCAAATATAATAAAACAATTGCACATAATCAATTTAACACGTATAGCCAAAATTGTCGATTTTTCGACGTTCGATATTTTATATATATATTAGGCATCCGTACACACTAGATATTTTACAAAAGTTTTATTTTTGAGTTATTTCACATGATTTATATTTTATTATTATAATATTTTTATTATACACATATTCCTACAACCACATAACCACAGTTACACCCTCCCTGTCAGCTTGGCATTTTAGAAATGACGTTCCCTCTCGTTGTATTTCCAGGAGATCTGTTCTCCCACCTCCCGGATTCGATTTCCTGCATCCATCAGCTCCTCGCCAAAATGGCGGAGTTCAGCCAAGTTCTCATTGCTCATTGGTGGGTTTGGTGCAGGCTCTGGGTTAAACTGAGGGAAAAAGGTATAAGGGTTGTTTAGGAGGTTCTGAAACTGACAGTCGGTGGTCCACCACTCTTCTAGTTCTGCTAGTAGAGGTTGGGAGTGGATAATGGGATCTGGGATATCAGGCTCTAGATTAAGTGGAAGTTGCTGTCACGACCCCCGACCCACCCTGGACGGAATCGGGAGTCGCGAACAGCCCAGTGGTACCGGTGATTATTTTGAAAACGTTGCAGCAGATATTTCATCAGGACCGTGAGTTAGGAAAAATATCAGAGTTTAGAAAACACCGGATTTTATTTATTAAATAGATGGGATAAACCCATGTTTTACAAAGGTAGCTTTAATAAGGAATAACCCAATTACATAAAATAATCTTTCTTAATTTAATTAATAAAATAAGCCACTTCTTTGATGCCTTTTAATGCCGTATCCAATGCTTACTTCAATCTACTGTAATTACCTGAAAAGTATTTTAAAAAAAAATTTTGTCAGCGGGAAATACTGAGTGAATCATTCTATTTTCTAAAACGACTCATTTGTTATAATTTACAGTATTAAGAACGATTACAATGTTTCTGATATCAAACCAACTACCCACGGTATTTGTCACTCGACCGGATCTGTGACTATGGTCATATCCCCCATTGGCTGCCCCAATGGTGACGATTATCAAGTAATGTATACAAAACCCCACATACCGGCTGTAATTTGGTGATTACAAAGACTTAGGTGCTGTTTGTTTTTTCAGAGGTAAAATGTCTGTAGTCTGCGGACCACATCTGCAGGCATCTGCAAGAGAAGATGTGGACCAAATGTCTGCAGTCTGCAAGGAGAAGAGGGTTTGTTTTTTTCTTCAAAAACAACTTCACATAAACACACAACACACACAACAGAGGTCTGCTCTCTCTCTCTCTACAAACTCTCTCTCTCTCTCTCTACAACCACCACCACCTCCGCCACCACCACCGCACCACCTCCGCCATCACAGGTCTGCTCTCTCTCTCTCTACAAACTCTCTCTCTCTTCGTCACCGTCGTCGGCCACTGCTCACTGGTCAAACACCATCATCATCTTCATCGTCACCGCGGAAATTTGTCGGGAGAAAGCATTCCACCGCCGCCGCCCTGTACGATGGTGCTACCTCCGTTGAGATCCACCGATCTTCCTCTTCTCGATAATTTTTCTCTCTCATTTCACCGGTTCTCTCTCTCACTCCTGCCTCCGATTTCTCTCTCTAAAACAGGGGTGCGTGTGTGTGTAATCTGGTACATAAGGGTGATGAAGAGGTGGGGTTTGGGGGGTGTTGTGGTGACCTGCCGAGGTGGGTTTTGGAGATGGTGGTGGTGGATGTGGTGGCTGAGATGTGGTGGTGGAGGTGGTGGCGGAGATGTGGTGGCAGGTGGGTTTTGAAGATCTGTAGGTTTGAGAAGATGAATGTTATTGGCTTTTTTTAAGCTAATTGAAGCACTTTTCAGATCTTCTTAAAAAAAACAAACGGTCTTCAAAGCCTTATGGCTGTCCGCCTACAGACATAAGCTCTTTGTAGATGTTATAAGCAAAAACAAACAGCCCCTTAATCCCTGTAATTATACCTTTGAAATAAACATGCTTTTGTAAATAGATTTGATAAAAATAGAATGACTCACATTATAAGCATGCAGATTCATATGGCAAAGTTTAGTCTACTGATAAGCCTTGATATAATGCAGATACAGGCAGAGCTTAGCCTATTGATTAGTCTTGTAACCTAGTGCACACGAACTAGGTAAATAACTAATACAGCATTTACGATAACTCACGAGATTAAACCCTCACAACGAATGACAAAGTGCGATACTTAAACATTCATCGGATTCACAACGAATGATAAAGTGTAATCACTTAAACAACCATTGGAATCACGACTAATGACAAAGCATAAACCCTAATGTGGGCAGCACTTAAACATCCATTGGATAGTTCCAATCGATCGGACATTGAATCGTAGCAGCGATTGATTTAATACCCGGCATCGTAGCAGCGTTTCGCTATACTAATTAGTGATTTTGAGACTGTTTCGACTATATCTCAGCGTACGTTTTGAATTTGATCGTCGCTCAAATGTCAGAATTCAAGTCCCAGACTCTGCTATTTATACATAAAATTGGACATGCTTACGGACCGTAAGACTCCACCCTTACGGTCCGTAAGGGACACGAATTACTTATAGGCTTGCCACGCGTGGGACTAGGCCTGCTGAGTCGACGGAATTGAATAATTCGATTTATACAACGAGTTATATGGATAATCGTTGAGTAGGGAATACCCCCCCCCCCCCTGAGTTTTAGGGGCCCTGATCCTGATCCTGATTCTGATTGTTCTGATAATTTTAGGGTTTGTGTAGAATCACTTGGGTGTCTTAATTAGGGTTTCCTTTTAGATAAAATAATAAAATAAATAGGACTTTTAATGAGGGTTGTTACATCAGGGGTCCGGGTTTATACTTACAGAACGTTTTTAGGACATTTTTGTGTGAGTCGTTACATTCTCCCCACCTTAATAAAAATCTCGTCCTCGAGATTTGGGTTATGATATTTCTTTAAGACGTATGTTATATTTTAGTTAATAAAAATAATGTTAAGGTAAATGATACGGAACTAAATTATCAAATTTTGTGAATACAAGTTGTATCATAAGTAGGATTCAATGGTTCAACTGAATTAGTTCAAGAAATTGATGACAAACGAATGAAATGAAATAATATAATTTTCAAGATGACTAGGTTTATGCCAAAAGATATATGATCAATAGATATGAATGTGAAGGATTTTTAGAATTAATAAAAATTCTTTGTCAAAAGAAAGCTTACTTTGATTGGTAACTGAGGAAGACTTAGAATTGACAGGTTCCAAATGAAATGATTTGTTAGATATTAAATTATGATATGAGAAAATCAATATGTTGAGATGAGTGAATTACAAAGATACACCAAAAGACTATAGAGTTAGTGTATTATTGTTTAGAGTTCCAAGTTGTTTTAATTTGTGAAACAATGTGATAGTATACTATTAGTAACCATATTTTTCACATTATGTCCTAGAGATCGAAATATAATAATAACAAGTTGTTTTGGCATGACCAATTATTATATTCTATTTGTAAAGTAAATGAAATATATATTATTTGTTACGCATTTTTTTTACTATATGTAAATGGTTACTGCTTTTAAATAAATACTATTTTGGTATTTTACTATACTATGTAAAATAACTTATATTTACTATGTAATAATATATATTACAAAATTCCGAAATGAAGTTATTACTTTACAAAATATTTTAGTTTTATTATTTTGTAAAAGAAATCATTATTATGTATAACGTTAATTGTAAATAAATGTGTAAAAATATTTATTGTACAAAAGTATTTGTAAAATATTTGGTGAATATATAACACTTAATGGGTCGATTCTATTTGATTACTTATTTTTATTTTGAAACCATATAACGTTGTGAATGTATTTATAAATGTTGTAAATAAGTGAAAATGAGGACTATTTTTATATATAATAATGTTCCTTTAACCCAAAGTAGTTGATGACTACCATATTATTCTTATATGATAATTTTCTTTACCAAAACATGTGATAAACAATTTATTTATATAATTTTATTTGTCCTTTGTTTTATAAAAATATGTCTTTTCCAAGGTATATATATTTTCATATATAATTAAAATTTACTAAATAAGTATGATGACTTAATTTATATATATTAACTAGTCACTATCATGGTGGATATTGATTAATGCTGCCTTGTTTAAGCATAGGTGGCCAATCCATGCCTAACTAAGGCTAGGCTATCCAATATCTGCCCTTGACAATAACCCTAGTACTTAAAAATAATACTAACACTGCTACTATTAATATATTAATAATAAAATTATCAATAATAAATAACTAAACAATAACTTTTAAATAAGAGTATACCTCAAACATAGTTTATATATATATATATATATAAATATAATTTCATCACCGCAATGGTTTAAAATATAGTAATACTATTTTTGTAAATTAGGTAATTCCATATATAATCAATTAAATTTATATATAATGTTTTTCGATCAACGATGATAGAGCAATAATTATTACGAAAGGCTCGATTGATATTGCAATAACTTATTAAGGGATATACCGAAATATGAATTTGGGTAGCATTATCTGAGCACATGATTGTTTTAAGATTGCTTGTATAAGATAAATTAACAAAGTGGAAATATAAATAATTAAATAATTAAATCTGAGATTAGCGCAATCTTCAGATTTTGTAAAAATGTCACCACAAGGTGATCGTGATCAAAGAAATAATTTAGTGAAGTCGAGAATCACACAAGCATGTTATAGTTCAAGAGAATTGAAATGCTTGTTAGGATTATTCCGAATATGATGGTTTTAATCCTAACAAGCATTTCAATTCTCTTGAACTATAACATGCTTGTGTGATTCTCGACTTCACTAAATTATTTCTTTGATCACGATCACCTTATATGAAACCTTGAATTGAATATGTAATATGAGCAAGTTCAAACAATTGAACTCGGTTTAAACAAAACGAGTTTAAATAAAAACATTCGGACATAGTCATAACAGAAACCATGAATGCCAAAGAAATTTGAGTTTTTTCAAAAATTTATTGACTCGATATTAAGAGTCATCGTTTAGTAATAATGCGGTTCACCGTGCCAAAATCAAGTTTAACTAAAGGATATTTGAGTTTGGATAAAACGACAAATTAGAATGAAGCCCTCCAGTGGAATTCAGAAATTAAACGAACCACATGCGCAACAAACGGTGCATGTATAACGTGTGGATTTACCAAGAAATGAAATGAATTAATATTCGCTACTATGAAATAAATCCTCCTGATATGATGATCGTTAGGAAAAGTAGAAATGCGAAAGTCAACTTATTATATGCAGAAGTCAGAATTTTCAACAAAAGAAATATAAGAACTTCTATCTGGAATTTCAAGTGATAACCGTTATTAAATGATATTACCAGGGAATGTCAAATAAAATGAAATAGGGAATTTGCAAAAGTATATGACTCTTTTTTCAGTGCTAATACTTATGATTCTGATTAGACTGTGCACAGATGTTTTTGTGAAATCTTGTTCTAGCGTACCTCAGCGATATTCATGTCGTTTGTAGGATCATGTGGCAAAGTGCTTCTTTTTGATTAGTAGTTCTTCTACTGATGGAATTAACATTGGTGTCATCGTGCCCAATTTATATTTTCCAAAGGTCTTGCCTTGGAAGTCGTATGTGATATACTTCATCTTCTGTGGGCGTTTAAATTTTTTTTTTAAATTTTCATGTGTTTTCTTGTTATCACAACTTTACATGCTTCTTATTTGCATTAATAGTTTAGAAATTCTTATACTTTTGATGGTATCCCAACTTAATGGGTTTCTATTGTTATTATTGTCGCTCGAGTTACTAGGCAGATAATCAAACAAAATAATGTTTGATATCGGAAAAGAGATTCCTGATAAAGAAATCTAGACACAGATGCTTATGCTTTATTCCATATTGACTTTTTGGAATTTCTTATAGATATACATATCTATATAATCACATATTTCACATGTTGTAATAAACATACCATCTATCAGGTCAATGTATTTAACAGATTCATATTTCCAAAATAAGTCAGATATCAGATAAGGATACTATTTAGGGAAATCTTGTCACTTGTTTGACATATTATATATCCCGTCTTATCCGATTCGCGCCGGAGCGGTAACCTCAGTATATCTGGACAAACTGGAGAGTCTACTACACCATACCCAGTCTTGCCAGAGAAAATTTTCCATTTCCCTTAAATAGTATCTTTTCAAAAGTGCCTCTTTTATTAGACTTTTATCCAAAATTAGGGAAATTTGTATTCCCGTACATATCTTATTCTAGATCAAGTAATATCAATAAGCAATAATTACTATTAATTCTTGCTTATTTATCATATCTTGCAATATTCTAATTACCATTCTTATGGTATATCAAAACCCATCATACTTTATTTACACAAGTACTTAGCTTATCTCGAAGCTGATACTAAGGCATCTTCTCTTAAGTTCAAGTCTAAATGCTATCATGTGTGCTACCAGTTAACAGCAATCTCCTAACTCTTTTATATGAATTTAGGTATTATTGTTACAACACCTAAAGGCTTAAAGTAGTGGCTCTGATACCACCTTCTGTCACGACCCCCGACCCACCCTGGACGGAATCGGGAGTCGCGAACAGCCCAGTGGTACCGGTGATTATTTTGAAAACGTTGCAGCGGATATTTCATCAGGACCGTGAGTTAGGAAAAATATCAGAGTTTAGAAAACACCGGATTTTATTTATTAAATAGATGGGATAAACCCATGTTTTACAAAGGTAGCTTTAATAAGGAATAACCCAATTACATAAAATAATCTTTCTTAATTTAATTAATAAAATAAGCCACTTCTTTGATGCCTTTTAATGCCGTATCCAATGCTTACTTCAATCTACTGTAATTACCTGAAAAGTATTTTAAAAAAAAAATTTGTCAGCGGGAAATACTGAGTGAATCATTCTATTTTCTAAAACGACTCATTTGTTATAATTTACAGTATTAAGAGCGATTACAATGTTTTTGATATCAAACCAACTACCCACGGTATGTGTCACTCGACCGGATCTGTGACTATGGTCATATCCCCTATTGGCTGCCCCAATGGTGACGATTATCAAGTAATGTATACAAAACCCCACATACCGGCTGTAATTTGGTGATTACAAAGACTTAATCCCCGTAATTATAACTTTGAAATAAACATGCTTTTGTAAATAGATTTGATAAAAAGAGAATGACTCACATTATAAGCATGCAGATTCATATGGCAAAGTTTAGTCTACTAATAAGCTTTGATATAATGCAGATACAGGCAGAGCTTAGCCTATTGATTAGTCTTGTAACCTAGTGCACACGAACTAGGTAAATAACTAATACAGCATTTACGATAACTCACGAGATTAAACCCTCACAACGAATGACAAAGTGCGATACTTAAACATCCATCGGATTCACAACGAATGACAAAGTGTAATCACTTAAACATCCATTGGAATCAAGACTAATGACAAAGCATAAACCCTAATGTGGGCAGCACTTAAACATCCATTGGATAGTTCCAATCGATCGGACATTGAATCGTAGCAGCGATTGAGTTAATACCCGGCATCGTAGCAGCGTTTCGCTATACTAATTAGTGATTTTGAGACTGTTTCGACTATATCTCAGCGTACGTTTTGAATTTGACCATCGCTCAAATGTCAGAATTCAAGTCCCAGACTCTGCTATTTATACATAAAATTGGACATGCTTACGGACCGTAAGACTCCACCCTTACGGTCCTTAAGGGACACGAATTACTTATAGGCTTGCCACGCGTGGGACTAGGCCTGCTGAGTCGACGGAATTGAATAATTCGATTTATACAACGAGTTATATGGATAATCGTTGAGTAGGGAATACCCCCCCCCTGAGTTTTAGGGGCCCTGATCCTGATTCTGATTGTTCTGATAATTTTAGGGTTTGTGTAGAATCACTTGGGTGTCTTAATTAGGGTTTCCTTTTAGATAAAATAATAAAATAAATAGGACTTTTAATGAGGGTTGTTACATCAGGGGTCCGGGTTTATACTTACAGAACGTTTTTAGGACATTTTTGTGTGAGTCGTTACAGTTGCGCTTCCGCTGGGTAATTAAAAAGGTTTTCATCGGGTGGTCCGATGAGGTCACTAAGTGCCAGTTTATGATCCAGCTCCTCCCAGGGTGACATTTCCTGGTCTTGCCTGGAATTTTCCCCAATCTCTATTTCCTTGCCTTTACCTTTGGGATCCACTATCTTTATAACTTTCCGTGTCGTTGGTTTCCTCCTACGCACACGTCTCCAGCCCACAATTCTTCTTCTCTTCTTTGGCTTGGGTTTCTCCGGAGGCTGGGCTTGAAATTCCATAGGTTCCTCCATGTCGGCACAATAACCGGTAAATTCTCTGGAAACTTCCACATTAACAGAGTAGAGATTGAGATTCTGAAGAGCTTCAGACAACTCATTCATGCTGTTTGGCAGATATGAAGAAACACACAAAATTTTAAATTAAAATTTTGTAAATTGAATAATCACAGAAAGGCGGTCAAAATTTAAGTATAAATTACAAATATCTATTTATATAGATAGATTGATTAAAACAAAATATTGCGATTTATATATATATATATATATTACAAATTATAGCTGAAATTTAAAATATACTAGGGATAATTTATTTTAGTCTATCTTTTCTTACTAAGTTGTTTATCTATTGGGCAGGTTTCTTTAAAGTTTCTGGCTTATGGATGATATGGGTGCTAGTACTGGGTCAGGGTGTTGGCTCACTACAAAAGAAGTGATCATTAGAGACTAAACTATTGGGGATTGGTATATCAGTCTCCAATACATAATATTTGGGACTGATTTATCAGTTACAGATAATTTCTAGGACTGATTTTTATGTGACTGATGTTAGTGGCTGATAATCAGTCGCTAATATTTTGGCACCTTATTTGAGACTAACTTTCAGTCACAAATTTGTCCGGCTAATACAAGAGTTTAGAGGGAAACTTGTTAGCAACTGAATTTCAGTCCCAAATACATTTACAATGTAAAAAAAAAATAACACAAATGTGTAAGAGACTAAATCTTCAGTCTCTAATAAACTAGGAAAATATATCAAATTAACACACCCAAAATATGTCAAATTACAGACTAATATTCAGTCTTGAACACATTTTGTATATGAAAGAATTAAGGTCTAATTTTTTAGTCTTTAATTTTTGACACACATGCTACTATTTTAAGAAATGTAAAATAAGTTGAAAATCAAGAGTGTTAATGGTTAATTAATTTTTACTTCCAAACTATTATGAGTATTTTTTTAAGAATTTAAAATATATGCTAATACATAAACTTTTTATGTATCATTAATAATTTAATTTACATATAATACATAAACTTTTTATGTATCATTTATAATTTAATTTACATACATTTATTTATATAACTATGTGTGTATAGATTTTTATACTTAAACACTCATAAATTTTAATAGGGGAATTGGCCTGTAATAATCTCAACTAGAGGTCATTGGCCATTGACAGTCTCACATTTGAATGACAATGCACACGAACTAGGTCAGTAGCTAATACAGCATTTACGATAACTCACGAGATTAAAACCCTCACAACGAATGACAAAGTGCAATACTTAAACATCAATCGAATTCACGACGAATGGCAAAGTATATCCGTAATGTGGGCAACACTTAAACATCCATCTCATAGTTTTAATCGATCGGACATTGAATCGTAGCAGCGATCGAGTTAATACCCTGTATCGTAGCAGCGTTTCACTACCGTGAATGTGATTTTCGACTTTTGAGCAGCATTTTTCGTGTTTTGAGGATTGTTTTCGACACAGATGAACTGCTCGTGAAGTGATCTATTTATAGGTGAAAAATGGGTCTCACGAGGCCCGCGTGAACCCTGGCTCGACCCTTACGCGGCCCGCGTGGAGCTCTAGTTGTAGATTAGGGTATCCGTGTCACTGGTAGGCATGCCACGTGGATGACACGTGGTTTGGGAACGCTTATCCGGTCAAACACACTTTGACGCGGCCCGCCTGAAGACCAATTTTCTAGATTTCTTGATTTTTTTTTCATGCACAGTAGGATTTCAGGGGTCCGGGTTTTTACTTATGGGTCGTTTTGGGACATTTTTGAAGGTCCTTACAGGTAGGCTGAGTGTTCACGGAGAGAGGGATTGAAAAGTAGGGTTCAAATTTTGAAAGGAGAGCTAAAAACTAAAAGTATGAATTTAGGGCTCGTTTGAAATTTGAAATCCCGCCTAAAGAGATTTTTCAAGGGGTTTAAAAACAAAGCTGAAATTTATTTGTGCTTTAGAGACATGTACAACAAGCTTTAACGGCTTGTAAATGTTGAAAAAACGGCAAATTACCATTTCTATCCCTTGGATATGCATTATATATATAGTATAGATATATATGTAAGGAAAGTTCAATTAAAAACCCCTAATTAAAGTGAAAACTAACTAAAAAATGTGCCATTTTTTGCTAGTTTTTATATATAAAAAAACTAAAAAAAACACTTGTACTGCACATGTGCATTATATGGTACTGCACATGTGCATTATTTGCTTAAAGTTAACTTTTGAGTTTAGTTTAGCTTTTAGGGTTAGGCTTTTTGGAGGTTTAAGATTAGGATTAGGTTTTGGGTGGGTGGGTGGGGGGGGGGTTTATTTTTTTGGTGGGATGGTGAATTTAAGTTTTTGAGGGGTGGAGGGGGGGGGGGGTTATGTCACCACCCCCGACCCCTACCCCGAGAGGCGGGCGGCCGCGAGTCTTGCAGAGCTGGTGGTATCGGTCGCGAGTCTTGCAGAGCTGGTGGTATCAGTGTTTATTAATTTGGCAGCGGAAATTTTATCAGGACCGTAGTTAGGAAATAGTTTATCAGAGTAAAACACCACATTTTTATAATTAATAAATACATGGGGAATTCCCAAGTTTCCATTACAAACACGTTTATAAGGATAAAACCCTAATTTATTGAAATAAAACTTCTTCTTTATTTATGTAACTTTTATAGCCACTTTTCCAAGCCTTCAGTGCTCTCCAGCTGACTTCTTAATTGGCTTTCATATTTTCTTACCTGAAACGCGTCTAAAAACATTTTATCAGCAAGAAATACTGGCAAGTGAATCTCAGTTTAATCAAAACAGGTTTTATCATAGTACAACATTGAGGGCAATCCAACAATTATATTTGTTTATATCTACTTTAATTACCTCCCACGGTACTGTAAATCCTGACTTGTGGAAATGTTACTACTCACAGTGTAGTAACAAATTTTGTATACAAAACCCCAACATACCGACGATAATTGTAGAATACAAATACTCAATCACTGTTAAATATAAATTAAAACAATTGAGATTTTGTAAAAACACTTTGTGAAAAGAGGAATCACTCACATTGCTAATTTAGCTATTTCCCTGTGGCTTCCTGGTTATTATCTATTAAATTAAACAATGCACACGTGTTATTATAATAACCCAGATTTACATTAGTTATACCCTCCCCGAGACAGAACTCCAACGACTGAGTAAGGCAGAGCCTCGACATGCGTTACGGAGCACTAGATCAATCGGGCGGCGTAACTAATACGTAACCGGGGGTTATAATACTTACAATGAGGCAGAGTTTCGCTATTGGGGGTGTATTACTCGAAAGAAACAGAGATATAGAGAGACAGAAGTTTCGATTTTCGATCGAAATGGTACAGAAATACAAGTCCCAGGCCAGGCAATTTATACCCAAAATTGGACTCTCCCGCGTGTCGCGACAGGATCCAAGGATCCTTCCGCGTGTCGCCTGAGAGACCTATTTCGCCTAGACCTGCCTTGTTGTGTTTCTAGCCCTGTGGTGTCGACGACCTCTGGTTTTGACACGTGTAAATGCCCTTCGCGTGTCGCGGAAGGTTTAGGGGTACCCCCACATAACCCCCCCCCCCCAAACCCTAATCCTGATTTTTCGTTTTGGTTTTGGTTTGCGTGGTACATGTTTTGGGTCTCAACTAGGGTTTCTTATAATGTGTTTTTGAGTGTTGTTATATGTTAGGTTTTTTTTTTGTGTGTGGGGGGGGGGGGGGTGTCGGTAGGGGGTGGGTTAGGTGGTTTAGGCTTTTCCATATTATTGTACATGTGTAGTACGATTTTATTTATTTTTTATATATAAAAAGTAGCGAAAATTTATAAAAAAAAATCGTAAAAAATTGGTATGTTTTTAGGCTTTGTAAGTTAGTTTTCAAGTTTTCACAATAAAAGGAGTTTTCGCTTGAACACTCCCCTATATATATATATATATATATATATATATATATATATATAGAGGCCGGTTATCATCTTCCGGCATTGAAATCGCATGTTGTTTTTTTATAACAATTTCGCATGTTGTTTTTTTTAACATGCGATTTCATCAAAATTACCACATGCGAAATTGTTACAAAAAACAACATGTTATTTCATCAAAATTATCACATGCGAAATTGTTACAAAAAACAACATGCGATTTCATCAAAAATTATCACATGCGAAATTGTTACAAAAAAACCAACATGCGAATTCAATGCGCGATAAAAGATCTGACGGCTGAGATTGGTGCGTACGTAATGTACGATAAGGGCATTTGTACAGTACTCTTTACCTATATATATATATATATATAGAGAGAGAGAGAGAGGGGGAGTGAGAGAGAGAGAAAGTGTATTGTACAATCTGGGTTAACGTATGCTGCGTACGCTGGGGAAATATAACATGCGTGATTAGGGTTTTTACCCATGCGTGATTTCTGATTTTGTACATGCGTGATTATGTTCATGTGTGATTATGGGTTTCAACATGTGTGATTATGATTTCAAAATGCGTGATTAGGGTTTTTGAGTTTTATAACGTGCGTAATTTCACATCGTACACATCGTACGTTAAGGAATTTTATACGTTAACCAACCCTTCTATATATATCATATTTTGAGATGTTCATTATTCTCACTTAACATGTTCTCTTGTATAGCAAAAAGTGTTTCTAAAACTAGGGCAGTTTCATTTTTGAGACCTTAAGTAAACTACGAAGTGAAGACCCTTTTGCAAAATTACCATTTTCAACATATTTAATAATAAACCCTCATTCCTAAGTAAATTCTTTTTGATAACTAACCTGTATCAAATTCCCTAACAAATAACAAATAGCAAATGGAATCTGATTCGGCATGTTGGTATGGGTCAAATGGTTGATGGTTCCTGCAATTATGTCTGTAGTATAATTTTGAACTTGGGCCTTGAATGTGGTCCTTTTTTTCTAAACAATTTTTATATAAATTCCTGGGTTGAGTTATAATACAAAAGATTTAAAAATAAGAAGGGTAAGAAGGCACCAGAGAGTGACAAGTGTCCTATGAGTAATTAAATGGAAAGGGTAATTTTGTCTACAAGAGGAAAGAGAATATGCACATGCAAGTCACATGCTATTTCCCCCCTAACTTTTAAACGTCCGTAACTTTTTTATACATCATTTGTTTTAAAAAAAAATTATACCATAAAATCGAGCGTTTTTTTATCTTTAATATGAGTACCATATTGTTATATTTTTCAAAAAAATTTCAAAAAACCCAGTTGCATATTACACAATGGACGTGATGTAAAACACAATGTAAATTAGATTAAAAGCACAATCAATGACAACAGATAAAGACACAATGGACAACATACTAAAACACAATGAACATAACGTATAACACCATGACGATAACATATAACACAATAAGAATCAGACTAAATAAAAACACAATTGATGACAACAGATAAAAGACACAATTAATGACAGCAAATAAAAGACACAATGGAGAGCAGATGAAGACACAATGAAAAACAAACTAAAAACACAATACTTAACAAACTAAAACACAATGAACAAGATAATAAAAAAATTGAACAAATTATTAAACCACAATGGACAACATATTAAAACACAATGAATAACATATTACACAATGGACATGATGTAAAACACAATGTAAACTAGATTAAAAACACAATCAATGACAACAGATAAAGACACAATGGACAACATACTAAAACACAATGAACATAACGTATAACACAATAAGAATCAGATTAATAAAAACACAATTGATGACAACAGATAAAAGACACAATTAATGACAGCAAATAAAAGACACAATGGAGAGCAGATGAAGACACAATGAAAAACAAACTAAAAACACAATACATAACAAACTAAAACACAATGAACAAGATAATAAAAAAATTGAACAAATTATTAAACCACAATGGACAACATATTAAAACACAATGAATAACATATTACACAATGGACATGATGTAAAACACAATGTAAATTAGAATAAAAACACAATCAATGACAACAGATAAAGACACAATGGACAACATACTAAAACACAATGACCATAACGTATAACACAATGGCGATAACATATAACACAATAAGAATCAGACTAAATAAAAACACAATTGATGACAACAGATAAAAGACACAATTAATGACAGCAGATAAAAGACTCAATGGAGAGCAGATGAAGACACAATGAAAAACAAACTAAAAACACAATACATAACAAACTAAAACACAATGAACAAGATAATAAAAAAATTGAACAAATTATTAAAACACAATGGACAATATATTAAAACACAATGAATAACATATTAAACACAATGACCTGAACTAATAACACAATTTATAGAAAACCCAGATATAACAAAATCTTCATTGTGTCATATATTGTGTTATAGGTTTTTATAAAAACGCAATGGATAGAACTCAAATTAACATTGTGTTATAGGTTTTGATAATAACACAATGTATAGAAACTCTACTGACCAAAACCCAGTTAAAAGACACAATGACCTGAACCTTTAACACAATGCCAAAAAACCCAGAAAAATGAAAATTTTTATTTTCTTTTTATATGATAATATGGTACTCATATTAAAGATAAAAAAAACGCTCGTTATTATGGTGAATTTTTTTTTGAAAAAAAATATCGTATGAAAAAGTTATGGACGTTTTAAATCGATGGGGGAATTGACATGTGCCTTGCATGTGAAGAGAGAAAATCTATAAATATACATTAGTACAGAATGAAGCAAATGATGCGATGGGCTAAACTCAAAAGATGCGGTCAACTATCTCACCCGCATCTTATACCATTTTTCAAAAGAGTTCACTTTATTTTTCTTCGCTTGCCCAATTTCCTCAACTCAAAAGATGCGGTCAACATTTAACCCGCATCTTATACCATTTCCCTAAAAATTTCATATATTTCCCTTCCCCGCCAAATTTCCCCTCCACAAAACCCCCAAAAATTCCCCCCTCCATATAACATAATCTGAACTTCCAATTCATCGTATACAGAGAGAGAAAGCTTATGGATGGTAATGATGGACCGATAAAAGGAGAGACCAATAAAGCTAGAGTGTGCGATGTAAACCAACTGTTTGTTATTAGGCTTGATCCGTCAATCATCAACGGAGCCAATAACGGTAGACCTCGTGTCGGCAGTTTTCATCTTTCAAACCCTAAATTAGGTGAACAACTTCAACACTTCATATTATCTTCTCTCAGATGTCCAAAAGTACGTATAAGTCTGCTTATTTTTAGGTTTTTGCTATGGTTTTATGTGTAATTATGATTTGTTTGATTGAAATTGAGATCGATCTTGTAGGATTTTGATAAAGTGTGGCCGATTTATGATTAGACTCAATCTCGTTATTTTTGTAATTATCAATAACTATCAAAGTTACTCTACAAATATACCTAAAAAAACCTAACCACTCCCCCCCCCCCCAAAAAAAAAAACCTAAACCCCCCCCCCCCCCCCCCCCCCCCCAAAAACCTAAAAAAAAACCTAACCGCCCCCCCAAAAAAAAACCTAAAAAAACCTAACCCACCCACCCCCAAAAACCTATAAAAAACCTAAACCCCCCCCCCCCCACCCCACCCAAGCTAAAATGCTAAAAACTAAACCCCCAAAAAATCTAAAAAAATAAAAAAAAACACACAAATTATTTTATTTATTTTTTTAACATTTTTTTTTGCTAACGAAATGTAGCGATTTTTTAATAAAAAATGTTAAAAAATTTTTTTTTGTGTTTTTTTAGGTATTTTTGGTTGTAACTTTGATAGTTGGTGGTAATTACAAAAATGCCACCTTGTCTTTTTGGGTTTTCCTTCAATTTGTATGTTTAGTATGTTAAGATTATTTGTATTTGATCTTTTGCCTTTTGTTTGTTGTTAGGTTGTGCAAAGTATTATAAGTGAGCTTGAATCGCAAGTGGCCCTTCCAAGGAGTAATTTGAGGGATACGTTGCTGGTTGTGTGTTGTGGATCGAGGTTGGTTGGTTAGGATATTGCTTTTTTTACTATGTATGGGTTAGTTGTAAACTGAGATGCTTTTGGTTTGTGTTTAATTGAGATTACACAATGATAACCATTGGTGTTATAATGTTATATGCTATATATTCGAAATCATTTTGAAAGATTTTGTTTTTGGAGAATGGGGTGGATGAAACTGATAGTCATGGTTGGGTAACCGGTTTGGCTGAATTGGTATGCTCTGGTCTAGGGATGAGCTCGGTATCAACCGGTACCAGCACCGAAAATCCTCAAAAGTGGGTACCGGTACCAAATATACCAGGTTCGGTACCGTTAATTGAGGGTAAAAACCGATAAATATCGATACCGGTCCGGTACCGAAAATGTCAAAAGTTGGTATTAAGATTATTTAAAGTTGTAGCTGAATAAAATCTTGTTGAGCTTGCCATTTGACCTTATCTAGCAGTCTTTGTTTACAGCTACAACAACAATACGCTGAACTTTGGATGGGAACTCATGCCTCTGGTTTGTCATATATAGTCGGGGAAAAGGTGACCGCTCTCCGGAATTATGGACTCTTGCTGTTTGAGATTGTCTAATCCTAAGGATTTTAAGCAGCATATCATTTGCTTGACAAAATGTAAGTTGGCTTTGGTTTAATTTTCATACTCCTGTTATAAGTTTATGTGCTTTATTAATGTTTTTCATGTGTGAATGAAGTAAATTAAATTGCTGTAAAATAGCAAACATAATCAAGTAAATGGACTTAACTGATGGCATAATGGGCGTGTCTTATAACGGGTCAAAATAGGTACAGGTCAAGAAGGATAAATATTGATACAAAAAAAAAAACGGGTTAGATTGGCCTAACTTGAAACAATATTTGTCCATATTTCTTTAATTTTTATAAACAATTAGTATGCCATATATGATTAAAAACATATCTTTTCTGTATTTATATAGTTTCATGCATTAAATCATAGGTCGGGAGACTTGTTACCTTATATGTCGGTAAGACATCGCTCAGTAGCGGTTCATTAATCAAAGTTTTCGGTGGTTGGGTTAGATTTATCAATAGTGTTAACATTAGAACTCTAAATTCAACATGCAAGTCTTAACCAAAACAATAGTATACCATATTACTATCTAGCATATATTAATACATTGAACTATGATGCTATTCATACCATTAATTCTCAAAATTTGAAATTAGTTTGTTTCTTTTAACTTAATTTGTAAATGTTATTGGTAATTTTTCAATGCTGGCTATTAGTGGAAACCGTGAAATTCTTTCTAGAATTTCAAGAGAGAGATAATTAATTATTACAATCACTTTGTTAATATCAACAGGGTTGGTTATGGCATTAGCAATCTGCACTTGGATTAAGGGAAAGAGCAGACCAGATGTAGATGTAGAACGAGAAGGCAAGTGAAATTGATCTAATTTATACCATATAATCAAATTTTGGAAATAAGTTGTCCCAGTCCTATTATATTTTTTACTTGTAACAATAAAGGTCCTTGAAAATGATCACAACAGTAGCAGAAAGAAGGTTAACATTTTTTTTAAAAAGAATTAAGTTATTTATAGAATAGCTTACCAATAATAATATTTATCCAATCCTAGATTTGTTACATAACACTTATACCATTTGGTTTAACCGAAATACTTAAGACAATTATATATATAATAAACCAAGTTATTGTGGATACAGCTAAATTTGTTTTCACTTCTAATGCATGGTAACCTTTTCCAGGCATCCATTAATATAGCTGTAACAATCTATAGCAAGACTCAGGATGGGTTTTTGATGTATCAAACAAGGCAGGATGGGTTTTTTTTGCCTTCACGTGGAAGAGACAAGTCGGCTTCTCAAGGAAGCGGTTGTTGCACTCAAAAACTTTTTGGTGGTGACCACACAAGTAACTCTTTTCTGATTAAAGGCCCGTTAAAATTTGGACATAGGTAAATATCTGTGTTTGGTTTTTTTTTTTGCCATTGAGTATAAGGATTCATCTATTCAAACAAATAATAGTTACGCCTTACTATTTTTGCGAGGTTACAAATTTTAACATCCCTGTAACCCGCTACGGAGAGCAGACATTACCACTTGTATATGTGTATGAAAACTCACTATTGTAGGGACGAGAGTGTGGTACAAGCAACGTAGCAGTGCCGGGAGATTCTTCAGTTGCATCTGGTCCAAACGTGAAGATGTTTAGCGAAGATTTGGCTGTTTGTAGTGCTTTTGCTGGTAGTGATTGATATAGCGCATTAGAGCCGAACATTTTTTATCAGATAGCCATGAAGCTCATGATTGATATATCGATAATAAGCAGGCATTATGGTTATACTATGTGTAAATGGCATATTAAGTTATCAATTTTAATTTATGTTAATTTGAGATCATAAAATGATTATACTGTGTGGAGTTATAATCGTTGCTCTTTTGTTTTGCAGTTGGTATACCTTCTGCTCCCGTTAGTGTTGGACTGTTGGTGGCAGATCCAAACAAAGATAAAAGAAGTTACATATGTACACCTGCATATATTTTTAAGCTTCATCGGTTTTATTAAGGTAAAACTATGTTTTCTTACGTAATTTCTACGATTCATGTTGCAAATATGGATTGAAGACGTCCGTTTAAGTTCAAAGTATGAAGACATCAGGAGTTATTGTATATTACGTTCACCTTTAGAGTTATATGTATTTGTGTTACTTTAAAACTTTTGTAATTTTGTGTTACTTTGAAACCTTTGTATTTTATATTCTTGGGTTATATTATATTGGTTCTAATTTAATTTTCTTTTTTTGTATATTTTATTTTCAATATTAGATAATTTGTTAATAATGAGAATTTATTGGGAATTTTTAATGAAATTACCAAAAAAACATATATATTATTTTACCTATAAAACACCAAGAAATGCGGTTTTAGAACCGCATCTATTGAGTATATTAGGAAAAAGTAATTTGTTTTGTTAATATATCAAAAGATGCGGTTCTAGAACCGCATCTCTTGGACCCGCATTATTTGACATATAGCCAAAAGATGCTATGCCATAAGATGCGGGTCTAGAACCGCATCTTATAGCCAATTTAACCGCATCTTTTGATCAAATCTGTACTAGTGATAGGATTCCTTTTATGCCCTTCTATTATCTTCTTTTCCCTACAACCAATCTCAACCCTTCAAATCTAAGATCAATGGACTAGAATCCTTCTTACACTTCTTATTTATTTTATCCTTTGTATTTGATCCTAACCCATAAATTCCTTTAATAAAAAACTGGTTTAGTTTTGTTTTTATTTCTGCCTAACACATATACAATATATAAAACTTACTAAAAATTGGAAGCTTTTGATTTTTGATGATCCTAGACTCGTGCCTAAATTGGAAAGCACAACGGATCGGCTCCGTCTAAAACGAAATTCTAGTGAAAAGCGGTGTACTCCAATGCCAAAAAAGGTATTATGTATTTATGCTTAAAAAAAATCTAAGAATCACTGTTTAAAAAAAAATATATTTTTTCTTGTATACAACATCTCACAATAACAGACCCAATCTTTGTCCTCTTTTTCTTGAATTATCTACTAGCTGCACTCCTCATTTACTACTAATACATTCGAAGCTTTCCCTCTTCCTCCCGTCTAAACTTATCTAAGTCGCCGGCAACAATGTCTACGACATACGGCACTATTCCAACCTCACCCGATGACGCCGGCACAAAGGTCGAATTCCTATCACGCACAACCGAACACATACAAACAAGTCTCAACACACGAAGACCATGGAAAGAAATGTTCAATCCACACTCCATTAATCTCCCACAAGCATACCCGGACACACTTTCACGTATCAAAACCAATTTCAGATACTTCCTTATGAACTACGTAATAATCGTGCTCATAATTCTGTTCCTAAGCTTGTTATGGCATCCGATCTCATTGATCGTGTTTGTTGCATTAATGGCAGCATGGTTGTTCCTCTACTTCCTCCGTGATGACCAGCTAGTGATATTTCACCATCCTGTTGATGATCGTGTTGTTATGGCGGTTTTATCGGTTGTTACTATTGTTTTGCTGTTGTTAACTGGAGCTACAATGAACATATTGTGTTCTGTTTTGGTTGGAGTGGCGGTTGTGGTGGTTCATGCTGCGGTTAGGAAGACGGATGACTTGTGTTTAGATGAAGATGGCGGTGAGGCTGGCGGGTTTCTGGCGGTTTCTTCTCCGGTGGAATGAGAGTACTGGTTTGTTAGTTTTTAAATTTAGTGATGAGTGAGTCGCAAGTGTGTTGTTCAGCGACGGATGTTGAAATGGATCTATTTCTGTACTTGATTTATTGTAATGAAAACAAGTGTTATCACGTCACCACAAACTTTTAACTTTCACTTAAAGTTGTGTTTTAAATTAAGAAAAAACAAAGAAATAAAGAAAGACCGAAATATAAGTGGGTGTGAGATCTTTTATTGTGACTAGGTGAAATGGAAGTGCATGTGCCCTCACGCCCGTTATGTGCTTCACAAAAAAGAGTGTCGCGCCCTTTTCAAGCACTTGGGGCAGTGTTCTGCGCCACGTGTCCATATCATGCCCTAACTTTCATTCTATATATACCATGCATTGTATGTAAATATAGAGCAAAGACGTCTGTGAATATTAAGTCCCTATATTATATATAATATATTTTTAGAGTTTGTTACATAAAATTGGTTATATATAAAATGTCCATTTCAACATATCACATATCTTCATGGGATATATTCTATTCATGTAGCATAGTTTATGTATCCTTTTAGTTATATAAGAGTGGCATAATTATGGTGTCAGGTCATCTATGATACACAATTAGAATTTCAACTTATCATATATAATATATTCCAAAATATACTAGAAAGATTATTTGGAGATGAAAGAATCTTGACCATCTATTAAATAATTAAGGGCTTGGATTAAATTAGTGGAATTGAATAAAATGGTTTTTTTCTTCTTTTATTAGCTGATTTATGTATCGGATTTCATTCGCCCCATGGTTGTGAATTGATTATTGGCTTTGTCTACAAGGATTTTGGATTTGTTCATTTTTATAAAAATTGCACCATAAAAACGAGTATACTATTGCTAAACTTTTGATTTTCTTTTGAAAACCTAGATGAGTAAAACGCAATTGACAAAAACACAAAAAAAAATGTGTTTTTTTTCTAAAACGCAATAGACTAAAAACACAAAAGAAAGTGTTTTTTTTTTTCTAAAATTTTATGGACTAAAAACACAAAAATATGTGTTTGTATAAAATGCAATAGACTTACAACACAAAAAAGGTTTTTTGTTTCTTTTTTATTTTTTCTAAAACGCATATACAAACAGGTATTTTTGTATAAACTGTAAAAACCAACAATTTAATGACGTGTTCTCAATTAAAAAATTGATTTAAGGGTATTTTAGATTTTTTATTTACCCTTTTATTTATATCTAATTAAAAATAAGAATTAAACTATCTCTAAATTCATGCAAGATTAATTCAAATTCTAATATTCTAATCTATTCTTCATCAACGAATTAGCACCTTAATCAGCATCATCTATTCTTCGTCGTCGAATTAGTACCGTAATCAACGTCATCGTCAATACCATAATCAGCACATACGGTAACATCCCACACCACCACCGTCAGCACATCCCGTAATCAACATAACACTGTAATCAACACATTCATCAGTACCGTAATTAGCACGATTTCATGTTTTTTTTTAATTTTGTAAACAATAGATACTATTACATAACTAGCACCATTTCATTTGTTTTATTTTATAAACAACACATATACTGTTACATACTAGCACAATTTCATGTTTTTGTTTTAATTTTGTAAATAACACATACTATTACATAACTAGTAGAAAACAAGTTTATTTCCAAATAGGTTCCCAATAACAACACAAAGGAAAAAAATAAAAACACGTATGAATTACACAATAAAATAAGAACTTACATATAGATTTAAAATCAACGTAATACATTTTCCATACTAACACATTCCAACTACATAACTAGCACAATTATAAAACACATTTTTATAACTTTTTTAAAAGTCACTTTTATAAATAAATAAATAAAAAATATAGCAATATTGTACTCATATTAAAGATAAAAAAAATACTTGATGGTATATTTTTTTTTTCAAAAATAATGATGAAGTATATAAAAGTTATTTTAGTTTAAAAAAGAGTTAATTACATGATTAGTCCCTGTGGGTTATAAGAAGTAACAACATCATGTACTAATAGTTTAAAATCACCTTCTAGGGTATCAACTTTCAATTTTGTAACAACCTAGGGTACTAAGGCTAATTTATGTTAGTTTTTTTGTTAGGTTCAAGGGCAATTAAGTCATTTTACATCTAAGTGGCTAATTATGTAATTATTTGGTTAACTAGGGACTGTTTTTATAATTTACAAATAAATAAATAAATACATTCTTGTCCTATGATTAAATGTAACTAAAAAATATATTAAACATGTTGGTTCCATACTTCTTTTTACAGCAAAAGAGTCTGCTCCATGTAATCTGTGATTTGAAGTTTGTTGTTCATTATAAAAACCATTAACAACTTCGATATCTATATTAGCAAACAGTATTAAGTCCATGCGTTGCAGCGGTTGTCATTAAACTTTGTTAAGTAGTAGCAATGATATACCATTGTCAGCGACCATCAACACTGGAAAAGCTCGTAAAAACAAAATAAATAAAAAGGAGAAAAAAACAATGCTGAGCGAAAAACAGACATAAAATCTTTGAATCATTCATGCTCGTTGTTGAAAAATTAAACCGAAACGTTAAACGTAGAAAAAAAAACAACTAAGTCCATCCAGGACACGCGTGTTGGACGAACTTGTCAAACGCAGAAAAATAGATGTGACGCGACGAGCCAGTCAAACGGCAAAAAATATACGAAAAAATGTTGAACCCCACACGCATGTTGCGGTGCGTTAACTCACAAAATTTTAGAACGAAACGAAAAACTTGGGAAAGATGAAAAGTATGGTGGACCAAAATTGAAAATAGAAAAGAGTTGTGATTAAATTGCAAAAGATGAAAAACTTTGAGTTAAAAGTAAAAAAACAAAGGGTCTAAATTGCAAAACTGAAGTTATTTATTATATTTAGATAAGGATAAAAATAAGTGATATCTATATATTGGTTAGAGTTAAATGCTTGGTTGGTCCCTGTGGTTTGCAAAAATTGCACACTTGGTCCCAAAACTTTACTAATTACACTCGTGGTCCCTGAACTTGTCAAAAGTGCACTCGGTTGGTCCCTAGCCCTAACATCAGTTAAATTTCTCAGTTAAGTCCATGTTAAATGACCAAAATACCCTTGCTTATTAACTCTCTTAATAACAGAGGGCCTACCCATCATCATCATCATCATCTTCCCTCTCTTCAAAGCTCACCACCACCGCCGCCGTAGCGGCGGCTCCAAGATTCAACCCAACACAGCCCCGTCACATCTCCGCCACCACCTCCACCACCACGTCTCCGCCACCCCCAAATCGAAACCACCTTCTTCCCTGCCACCGCCTCCACCTTCTTCCCTGCCACCAAATCGAAACCCAAATCGAACCCAGAGAGAGAGAGAGTGAGAGATACCGTAGAGAGAGAGAGATTGGAGATGAACAGATCGGAACTGATGGCGGAGATCGGAGATGAACAGATCGGAACCCAAATCTTCTCTGCCTCAACTCTTCCCTGCTACCAAATCGAAACCCAAATCGATGGTGGTTGAACAGATCGGAGATGATGGCGGAGATCGGAGATGAACAGATCGGAGTTGATGGTGGTTGAACAGATCGGAGATGATGGCGGAGATGAACAGATCGGAGATGATTGCGGAGATCGAAGATGATGGTGGTTGAACAGATCAGAGAGATTGGAGACCGATCGGTGGTGGTTGAACAGATCGGAGATGATGGCGGAGATCGGTGATGATGGCGGAGATGATGGCGGTGGTGTGAAGGCGGAGGTGGTGCGGCGGTGGTGGTCTGCATATTGTAGAGAGAGAGTAGAGAGAGAGAGAGTTGAGGCAGAGATTGAGGCAGAGATGGTTTTTATAAAGAGGGTAAATAAGGCAAGGGTATTTTGGTCATTTAACATGGACTTAACTGAGAAATTTAACTGATGTTAGGGCTAGGGACCAACCGAGTGCACTTTTGACAAGTTCAGGGACCACGAGTGTAATTAGTAAAGTTTTGGGACCAAGTGTGCAATTTTTGCAAACCACAGGGACCAACCAAGCATTTAACTCTATTGGTTATTAATAATATTAATATTAAAAGAAATTTATTAAACAAATATAAATAAAATTTATGAGGTTGAACGAGAAAATGACATGTGACATTATTTGGAGTCTTTTATTATAATTTAGATTAGATTAGATTAAATAAGTTTGATCAATTAAATTAGTTTCATCAAAACAAATAACGATATGTTCCTCTTTTTCCCAAAACTATCACCTCATACACCTACGAATAACTGTTCTCTGTTGAATAATCCAATTGGTGATGCTGAACATATGGAGATGCAGCGGCACTATCTATAGCAGTGGCCCGGCAGATCGAACACCTCAGTTCACCCGATCGAATAATTCGTAAGGGAGCACTGATAGTCCGATGAAGACCATCATCGTTTTTGAAATCGGTCTTCCCACCCACATCGTTGCACCATATTCTTTGTTTTGTGAAAGAAAATTGCATTAGAGAGGACGAAATAGCCAGGTGAATGGAATCAGAAAAATGGAAGCATATGAAGGATGAAGTTTGGTGCGATGATGGTGGGCCGTTGTAGAAACGAACTCACCGGAGATGAATTAAAAAAAAACTAACAACCGGAGAGAGAGCTATCTGTGTTTAAGTTTTTAAAATTAAATTTTATTTGTTTGAAATTATTTTAGATAAATGAGTCTTTACATAAATCGCCCTTGAAGTTATAAAGGGCAATTTTGTCATTTCATAGAAATCCAACAAAAAAAACTAACATATGTTAGCCTTAGTACCCTAAGTTGTTACAAAATTGAAAGTTGATACCCTATAATGTGATTTTAAACTATTTGTACCTGATGTAGTTACTTCTTATAAACCACAGGGACTAACCATGTAATTAACTCCTTAAAAAACTTGGTGGAATTAATATTTAATGGGAAATAACTAAAAGACTAAAATACCCCTAACTTGATAGTATGAATTATTAATTATAGGGGTTTTATATGTAATCAATACCAACTCTTGATTTATACTATCAATGGCTCAGATCTGTTTTTACGGTTCTTACAATTAGTAATGTTTGTAAAGGATCTCAACTCATGAACTAAAAGCACAAAAAAATATGTTTTTTTAATTGTGTTATAAAACGTAATGGACTAAAAAAGTGTTTTTTCATTGTTTTATAAAACATAATGGAATAACACAAAAAAATGTGTTTTATTGTTGTTTTATAAAACGCAATGAAATAAAACACAATGAATTAAAGTGTTTTATAAAGCACAATATTGCGTTTAGAAATACCTCAAGAATCAACCCATTTTTTTGAATCTTCTTTATATTTCATTTTACACGATTTTTTTTCAAAAGATTATATACTAGAAAACAGGGCTTTTGTGACTGCACTTTCGGTCACAAAACGGTCAAAATTGCCATGTTGTCACCGTTTTACAACCGAAAATGCGGTGGCAAAAACACCCGTGTCAATTGCCCTATTGCCACCAATTAGCTACCGCTTTTATTCTTTGCTACCAGACTTTTGCCACCACATATTTGATCAAAAAATTTTGCGACCTCGTTTGCTACCGAGTTTCCATCTTTTTTGACACCGTTTTGGTACCATTTTGCTACTGATATTGCCACCTTTTGGCCACGATATTGCCACCATTTAGCCACCGCTTACAATGAAAATTTGCTACCATTTTCATTTTCTCCGAGTTTTCATATAACATCATTTAGCCACCGTTTACAATAAAAATACAAAAAAAAAATATATAAAACACTCGAAAAAATTACAAAATCCCAAATTTATATATAACATCATTTCTTCATTTTTCCTGTTTCAAATTCACATAAAACATTCTAATACAACACTAACTAAACATCAAATAACCGAAATTATCCTAACATAATAAACATCCAAACATTCAAAACCAAGTGTTTATAGCCTATCTTCGAATGGTAGTTGTAATCATAGCTTCAATTTGTGACTTCCTATTGAGCATAGCACCTTTATCCGCCTCATCTCTTTTCCTTTTTAGCCACAACTCCGCAATATTCCAATTAATCTTTCTTTATCTTCATCCTTTTCTTAACGAGCTCTTTGATAACTACGTTCATCTTTTCAATCTACAATACAGTCAATGAATAGAATAAAGAAATTAGAACTAAAGAAAAATGCTAACGGGTCAAGTCAGTTGGATTGGATTGATCAAATAAGTTTGTCATAGATGTGAAATTAAAGAGCAATCAAGCTTATTCTTGTAAATGAAAGAACTTTTGTCATTTCCGTAATTGCAGGTGTTTGATAAATCAAATAAGTTTGTAACCGCAAGTTACCTTTGTTTTCAAGTTAACAAATTATGTACTTACAGCAACAGATGCAGGCCAGACCAGTAACCTGCAAGATGTGATGACATGTAGTGTTAGGAACAAAACACAACTTGTATTATCATAAACGAGTAATAAACAAATAAAATTCAACCAGCGTTCAAGAAAATCTTATTCGGATGTTTAAATTGCATAGTTGAAACTAGATAACATCATCATAAACGGATAAAATCTAACAACTTAATAATAAATTAGGCTGTAATGGACTAATGTGCAAAAAATAAACAAGTAATGAGAAGAAATCGCACCTTTTACAAGTTGTTTCATAGAAAAGAAACGGAGATAGCTTGTCGTTTTTGTTGGTTAAGAGGCTTTAAGCCTGGTTCCTACATAAAACATAACAAACAAATGATTTAAGCAACCTAAAAAGTGATTTCAACACTTTAACACTAAATAATTTCAGGATGCCTAAACACATACTCACCTTTAACTAAAAACGGTTTCATTGAACAAACCAAGGGCAGCAGGCAGCAGCACTGCAGCCGAAACCTCGCACATGGCACTAACAAATACTTGGTTTTGTTTGTTACTAACTTTGTTAGGGTGGCTGTTGTGCTTGCGCCTAGCTCCAAGTGAGCGCCTAAGTGTGCTTTTAAAAAAAAAAGTCACAGATATGCGTCTAGCTCTCCACCGGTGGTTTAGCCGCACCTCGCTGCACCTCAGGGCCTAGGCGCGCGCCTATATCGCTTTTGACAACATAGAATTAGGCGTGTTTTAGGCCCACAACATAACCAAATACGTAACACTTGGTTGTCGATAATGGGAAATGCCGAACACATGGGTGATCTTAACTTACACTATCCATTAACTAAAAAAATGTTATTTTTATTTTTAATGCAAACCATCTATCACAGTCTGAGCTAAAACCATGGTTTTAAAAAACGGCTGAGGCGTGCGCCTCGAGGCGCGCCTCAAGGCGAAACGGCCAAAAAACGATTCTGAGGCGCGCCTCAGGGAGTTTATACTGTATGTGCGCCTCAGAGGGGCTGAGGCGCTACAAAGGCTGCGCCTCAGGTGCGCCTCAGGGGTTTTTTATATTTGTTTTTTATGTTTTTGAGTTTTTGTGTCAATTTCAAGCAGTTTATGTCTTTTTTAAGTGTGTTTTTGATTATTTTGATGAATTTGATGATGAATTTAGTTAGTATTACTATTTTTATAAGATATATAATATTTATATTTAATTTTTAACTCCGCCTCGGGCTTACGCCTCGAGGCTTACGCCTCGTGAGGCGAAGGGAAAACGCCTCAAAACTCGTTTCCGTTTTTTTAAACCTTGGCTAAAACAAAACTGGATGATCTCAACCCAACAAGTAGTATCTGAGTGATGACACTTACCCAAAAAAAAGTAAGAAAAAAACTTGTAATAGATACTAACATCAACAATATATCTAAATGACAAAATAAACTTTCAAAAGATAAGCTCACAGTTGTTGTGCTCCAAAGAAGAAGAATAAAACTTTCTTCCGGGGTCACCAGAATACCCAGTTTCTGGCTCACTAACCTGCAACTAAACATACAAAATTACTAGACCTGGCAAACGGGTCGGGTTGGGTCGGGTCATGAGTCAAAACGGGTCAATTAAAAAGGGGTTGTTTTGGTTCGGGTCGAAACAAGTTCGGGTCAGAAACGGTACTGGTCGAAAAAGTTCGTTTCGAAACGGTACGCGTCAAAACGGTTGAACTTCAAACCATCTTTACCGTTAAGTCTTCCTATTAAATAACATAATATAAATGGTAGCTGATTTTCATTCACGTATTGTACCCGCACTCTGATTTCTCGTGTTATATTCCAATGTTTTAAAGCTTGCTATTAGAATCGTTTACAAAGCTAAAGTATCTTGATCTCGTTACAGCAGTACACACGACCCAGCTACTAACAAAAAAACTGAAAAAAGCAAACGGAAAAAGCGACCAAAACGAAACAAAAAACCCATCCCAGCCGCCCGAAACTCAATCCGAACCGAACCCGTACCGATCCAAAACTTGTCCTGTTTCTTTAAGACACCAACCCACATTGATCCATTTCTTTGAAGTTGTCGACCCGTTTTGACCCGAAAATATATGAGATGGAATTTTAATTTACCCATTGAGTGAAAATATCTTACCCAAACTAACCCATATAATTTTAAAAGCAACCCAAAGTGACCCACTTGGAAGGCTTTGGGTCAATATTGCCCCCTCTAAAAATTACAATAAGCACAAGTTTCATAATCCTAAAGTCCTCCTTGGTTCCTTATAAAACAAATAAAGAACAAGATATTACAATACACCAAGCATATCGATTTACATATAAATCTACAAACCAATACAACATTTTTTGTTGCAATCATTAGCCTGGTGTGCTCAAAATTTATGATAATTTGTAATTTGAATCCAAATCTAGGATAAATTCAAATAACAAGTACAAGAAAACACCAACTCCAAAGGTTCAATTATTGCCAAGAACAAAATAGACAGTAATTCATCATCAACAACTCAATCAATTAACCTAGCGCATAATCTATTCAACACTAACAGTTCAGTAAAACAAAAGCCTAACTAAATGCATATCAACAGACATCAACTCTACATAACAATAATCAACAAACATACCATATTAGGGTTTATAGCGCTGAGGAGGTGGACCGGCTGTTAAAGCTCAACTGAAAAGGTAGAACAACATCTTCCTCCTCTTACACTCTAATTAGGGTTTATAGCCGCCGGTTAAGTAATTAGGGTTTTCGCTTGGGGTAGAGATTTCCGTCGGATGATTAGGGTTCTAGGGGAGAGGAGAAAGATGTGTATTGAGTAATGAAGAACAGAGTAAAAGTGGCGGTAAGGAAGAGATCGATGTATTTTTGCTGAAAATTTTGGGGGGAAGAAGCTCAATTTTGTGTGTGCGTGTGTGGGGGAAGCTCAATTTTGGGGGAGAGATTGAAATGCATTTTAGATTATTTTATTATATTGTTAAAATCTAAAGGTGCGATTCTATATTAAACGGTGCTCAAAGCGGTCACAACTCCCACTAAACTTTTTATTTTTCATTTATTTATCATCTTATTGTCACCGAAAATAAACGGTCACAAAATCTGTGACCGTTTTATGACCGCGTCATATAATTTGCTACCAATAAGATTTTGGTGAGAAAACGGTGGCTAATTTTGTGACCATTTTTTTCCGTGACAAATTCTGGTCACGATTGCCCAGTTTTCCAGTAGTATGTTTTATTTATGAGAATATTTATTTGTTTGAAAATTTTGACATGAAGAGTAATAAGACAAGTAAATGGCGGTTTTGATCTATAATTTATAAATATCTCAAATTACTACCTTTTCTAATTATACATGAAGAGTAATAAGACGAGTAAATTGCGGTTTTGGTCCATTTAGTGATGAGTGAGTCGCAAGTGTGATGTCCTGCGACGGATATTGAAATGGATCTATTTCTATACTTGATTTAGTGTAATGAAAAAAGTGTTATCACGTCACCACAACATCGACAACGGTAGTGATTTTAATTTTCAATTTTCACTAAAAGTGTTGTTATGGTGTGTTAAATTAAGAAAAAAAGGGAAATAAAGAAAGAGTGAAATATATGTGGGTGTGAGATCTTTTATTGTGACTAGGTGAAGTGGAAGGGCATGTGCCCTCATGCCCGTTATGTGCTTCACGAAAAAGAGTGCCACACTGTCCGCACCCTTTTCAAGCCCTTGGGGCGGTGTTCTGTTCCACGTGTCCATACTACGCCCATAACCAGTGGGGAAGCCACCTATTATAGAGGGTGGGCCTGTACCCATAGTGCTAGGTTACCTTTTTTTTGAACATTCAACGAATCCTACAAATGGGCTACTGGCGAAATTCACCACATTGGGATATAGTCGCTTCCGAACCGGAGTAAACCCTCACCTAGGGCCGAAGCCTATGAACACTCGCCCGAAGGCACGACAGTGTGGTGAGGTAAAACCCACTCAGTTAAGGATCAAACTAGCGATCTCCACCTATTCGCATAGTCTCCCATTATCACCAGGTGCCGCAGAAAATAATGGGGAAGACAAGAATCGAACTCAGGTCCCTTAGAACACCAAGTCTCTCCCTTACCACTTCATCACCACCTCATTGGCTTACATACTTTGTAAGTGTGATATTATGTCATGGGTTGAATGCTTGTTTGCTAAAGAATTATTGTTGGTTACAACTTTCATGTCTCAGGATACTATTATCATGTCTTGGGCTCAACTTAGGTCTAATCCAACTTGGACACTGTTAGGTAACCCACTTGATAGAGACACATGCTTCTTAAAGGGAAGATCTCATGCTTCTTAAAGGATACTATTAGCCGTTAAAAAAGGTGTAATCCAACTTGGGCTTTGAGACCCATTTGTTTAGGTTGGATGTAGGTTTCTTTTTAGGGCAAGTTTGGGTCTTGTGTACATGTGCCGGACCTTGCTAGTGCCTTGTTTGGTGCTTTCAATCTTTTAATCTTTTTAATGAAAGTTGGTTGGGTAGAGTTCTCATTTTCCTTAAATTATTAAAAGGGTAGGTTAATTTAATCGAGTCAATCTTGGCTCGAGCTTGATTCCTTTACAAACTAAGCCTGCTCAACTCGTTTACAAAGCGAGTAAATTTTGAGCAAGTATTTTTCTATGAGCTCCTACGTACACGTTATTTGAAAAATCTTGTTAACTTTTATAAATATGTCAACCAGAGATGGCAAAAATACCCGAACTTGACGGGTATACCCAAATACCCAACGGGTATTGGGCCCGGTATGGATATGGGTATGAAAAAAATATATTTTGCGGGTATAAGATTAGATGATACCTGACCCGATTACCCGAAACTATATACCCATTTTCCCAAAATATATACCCGAAAACTTTTAAGTATTCATATTTGTTAGTAAAGTTTCATTCCTGTAGCTTTATTATTTGAAAAATAAACTTTTCATTTCAAATATATATTTTGATGACATTATTCATATTTATATGCTATGAAATGCAAACTTATATTTTGAGATTAATATTATAATATATATATATACGTTTTTAAATATGCCAAATGTTATTATGGTGTTGATGATATGTATGTTACTTATCATAATCTAATATTTCATATTTAATATAGATTATTAAAACATAAAATTTTAAAGGAAAGTAAAAAGATATTACATGAAAGTCCCAACGGGTATATCCGATGCCCACGGGTGTTGATACATTTTGTGTCTAAAGCTTGTACTTTATCGTTTTGTCTTAATACGTTCATAGTTTACGCTATACGTTATGTTTTGATGTAAGTTGACGAAGTCAAGGCATCCTCCTGTCTTGACTTGGCAAACATTTAGTCTTTTTATTAAAGTAATATGTAATCAGCAAAAGTGAATAGCTGTGACCTTCTGTTGGCCCATGTAATCATTCCTTGAAGAATAGATGATACAAAAGCCAAAACTAGTTCTTAAGAGTTGATCCACAATAAGTAGTGTTTGAACGTAATTTCCCCCAATGGCAGAGGCTTCTAACAACTAATGATTCTAAAGACTGTTATGCACAAAAGACTGTTATACCAAAGCCCTAATGATTGAAAAGACTGATGAAGACCTATCAACTGCTGATATCAAAGTACTACTATTTGTCAAAGAACTGCTAAATCAAAGGCCTGATCAACCTAGAAGGAAAGCACTGCTCAGCATCATCAGTGTTTAAGCATCAACAGCAAATAGAAGCATCAGTGTTTGTGTATCAGTATTTCAATGTAACAGTGTTTGTATTGCATTAGTGTTTAGAGTTTTTTATGATAGTTAGATGTCACTGTCTAGGTGACGTCAGCAAATATGCTCAGTGGTTGGGATTTGTACTATAAATAGACAGTGTCTGTACTGTTCTATTTAGCTCTTTTGCACACACACTCATCTTGTACGAACAACTAGTGAGCTCAGGCTGAGGGGGAGTTAATGTTCATGCATGCATAAGTTGAATTATTGTAATCTTTCAATATTTTGACTATGAAAGCATTGTATGATCAAAGCTAATCTTTCCTTGATTGTGTTACAAAGTTTTACATTCATTTCCGCTGCAATTATTCTCTGTTTTATGTTCTTCCATTAATCATCTTAATTAAAACAACACAATCAAGTCAAACTTAGATCCTAACAAACTGGTATCAGAGCTTAGGACAGTCAAAATTTGATCTAACAATCAATTTGACATAAAAGTTCAGCTCAATTTCATTGATACTAAGTTGTTCGTATTAGTTGAAAAACAGAGTACAAGGGTAATCATCTCTAAAGTTGATTATTCGAAAACTTCTGTAAAACAACCAAGATGACTTCACACTCACAGGACCCTCACAACACCAGAACTCTATTCAAGCCACCTATGCTTGTCAGATCTGAATACAATATCTGGCAACGTAGGATGGGCCATGTGTTAGCACAGCAAAACACCAGCTGCTGGAAGTCTGTCATCTTTGAACCTTATGTTCCAATGGTGCCAAGCACAGAAGATCCCAAGGCCCAAGTGCCTAAAAGCCTTGAAAATTACTCAGATCAGGATTTTCAAAAAAATTGAATTAGATGCAAAGACTTTTAGCATTGTGGCTTCAGCTCTGCCAAATGACATATATGTTGGGCTGTTACATTGTAACAATGCCAAATGATTTTCAAAAAATTGAATTAGATGCAAAGGATTTGGGACAGAAGAGGTCATAGAAAACAACAGGGAGGTTCTAAACCAACAATACGAAACGTTCTGTCATGTTAAAGGAGAGTCACTGGCCAAACAGTTTGAAAGATTTAGCTGTCTTATTAGTTAACTTAAACTGGTTAATGTTGAATTTGCAAAGTCCACTTCAAATAGTAGGTTTCTTAGATCATTACCAGTTAAGTGGGACACTATAGCTTTTGTGACTAGAAATTCTGTGGGATTCAAAGAATTAAGTTTGACCCTACTTCATGGTAGGCTTCTCACCTATAAGAGAGAGCTGAACCAGAAAAAGAAGTTGTAGGAATCTGGAAAAGTTGCTGATGATTACACTTTTGATAACACAACACTTTTGGGTTAAGAAGAGTCTTCTGGTGGTAGTAAGGACCATAGTTATGATCATTACTGTTAGGGGTCATTTTCTTAACATATATCCTGACCAATATCCTGCCTATGTTTGTTCATTTGTGACCAGGATGCTGGAAGAGGATATTGCTAACATCTTGGGCGATATCCTGAGGTTTATTGAATTAACCACGTGCAGGTTAAGGGCTGAGACTTGCTAACGGTCAAGAGGACTTCTTCTCCTCAAGACTCGGACCAATTTGTTGAGAGAGAGACGTTGAGCCCGAAAGACCAGGTCTACAACGTTCGAAGAAGGAATATTCGGTGGATCCCGCAAGTTTAGGATAGTTTGTTATTTTATCTTAACTATAAATAGATGGGGACGGATCAGCTTAGAACACACGATTTTTCACTAACACTCTCATACACTTACACTCTCTAGCTCATCGCAAACACCACACTTGTATTCAAGTTTCGTTGTAACACTTAGTCGATCCGTACCACATCTTACACTGTATCCTGATTTTTGAAGCAATAGAAGAACTAGGCAGCTGCGATTGTCAGCTCCCGAGGTTTTATGCCAGCGATCTAGATTGATCAAGGGCTTTCCTCGTACATCTCGTGTCGTTTACTTTATTTTTGCTCATTGTTTGATCATAGATACAGCTCAATATCCTGAGCCGTATCCCGAAACTGTTTTTACAAATCAACTTGATTAACATATTTTCGACACTCATTTCTAGCACACTACCTCACTTAACTAATTTGATCACTTAATTGCTTCGGTAATTTTTGACCAAAACAATTTGGCGCCCACCGTGGGGCAAGTGGTGCTCTCTTTACTAAAATTTTTTGTCAAATCGCTAATCGGTTTTCTATTTTTAAAACTTTTTGCCACATTGTCCATAATGGCCTCAAGATCAAACATGAGTTCCTCTACTGTGTCTGCTATGACTTCTGCTGCTACCGGTTCGGTGCTTCCACCACCTCCTCCAAGGATGCCAGCCTCTACACAATCTCAAGATGTTATCCCTACTCGGAGTGTCCAGGGATCTGCTCCCGTTTTAGCTTCTAATGATGAAATTCTAACCTTGTTTGGAAGTGTGCAGGAACAAATGAGGCAGCAGCAGGAAACAAACCAAATGCTTTTAAGGGAAATACAACTCCTGAAGTCTGGCTCGAGCAGATCTGCTGAAGACAATGTCACTCCATTACACCCCAGAGCGTTGAACTTCAGTTCAGCTGTGTATACTGAGGATAACAGGGGGAATATTGTGCCCAGTCTTCCCCAGAATCATACTCCTGAAATACCCTCCTCGGTCAGGATGTCAACCATGAGGAGCTCAGGATATGCTTCAGGATACGGGCAAAATCCTCCAACGGGTAACGTGTCGAATAATAATAATACTCATGCTACTAACAGTGGTGGATCTTTGCAGGATACAGGTGTAACATCAGCACTTACCAGGGAACTTCAGAAGTTGAAGGACATGATATCTAGTGTACCTGGGGTGGTTCAGCCGATCCCAGAAGTGTCCCAGGACAGCCACAAGATATCTCGTTTTGCATATCCTATCTGTGATGCTGAGATCCCAAAGAGATTCGAAACCCCCAACATGAAGCTATACGACGGAACTACGGATCCTGAGGAGCATATTGCTCAGTATAGGGAAAGAATGGAGATTAACCCTATCCCTCCGGAGCTCAAGGAAGCGTGCTTGTGCAAGGGATTTGGTTCTACTCTTACAGGATCATCCTTAAAATGGCTATTAAACGTTCCTCCTCACTCAATTACTTCATTTGCTCACTTGGTTAATTTATTTAACAGTCAATTTTCTTGTAGCCGGAGTTTTGAGAAACTAACCAGTGATCTTTACAGGATAACTCAAGGGCCTCAGGAATCCTTGAGGGATTATGTGAACAAATTCAGTCGAGAATCCTTGGATATCCCACATCTTGATGTCGCAACAGCTGTGCAAGCTTTCAAGATGGGATTACAAAAGGATTCTCAATTTTATCAGGATCTTGTAATGAATCCCTGTAGGAATCTCGACGAAGCTCGTAACAGGGCTTTGAGATATATCCGTCTGGAAGATGACAGGAAGATGCAAGAAAGGATGAACTCATCCAACACTTATGAATCGACCAATAGGAAGTCAGAATCCTCATTTAAGTCATATCGGCCTAAGCCATATGGTAGAAATGAAAACAAGAGAGTGAATGCTGTCGAAGATGAGGATCCTGAAGAGTATCCTGAGTTGTCTGAATATTGCTTTTCTGTTAATATTCCTGAATTGATGTATGCTATGCAGGGTCTAGGAGACAAGGCTAGATGGCCTCGAAAGAATCAACAAAAGGCTGATTGGAAAGATAAGTCAAAGTGGTGTGCTTTCCACGAAGATTTCGGACATATAACTGAGGATTGCATTGCTCTAAGGAAAGAAATAAGCTATCTTCTAAGCAAGGGATATCTGAAAGATCTCTTAGGAAGAAAGAAGAATAAGGGTCAGGATACTGAGAAGGATCCTGAGCGAGCAGCATCACCTCCCGCGGATGCCAAGATAATCAACTTCATTTCGGGAGGATCCGACATTTGCGGAACTTCGTATTCGGCAGCAAAGAGACACGCAAAGGAAGCTAAGGCCGAAAGGGGAGACAAACCTGTCAGAACTCACAACTGACAAAGTGATCACTTTTGATGCTGATGACAGGGATACTGTCCAAGATCCTCACCATGATGCTCTGGTAATAACATTATATGTGGCTAACCATTTTGTACGCAGGATACTGGTTGATAATGGCAGCTCCGTCAACATAATCCAACTAGAAACTCTGAAGAGAATGAACGTATCTCCAATGGATATCACTTCGAAGTCTACCGTGCTTGTTGGATTCAGTGGAGAGGCTAGAAATACAGTGGGAGAGATAAAGTTGCCAGTATACGTTGAAGGAGTCAACTCGATACAACGTTTCTGTGTGATGGATTCTCTATCCTGCTATAACATCATACTGGGAAGACCATGGATTCACGATATGAAGGCCGTGCCATCGACATATCACCAATGCATCAAGATACCTACCCCTTGGGGAGTGGTCAAAGTTGATAGTGATCAGCAGGAGGCGAAAGAGTGCTACTCATCCTCGATGAAATCCTCAACCAAACCTAGTGCAGCATAGCAATTAAAGACGCGGGCCCAGGATATCGTGGAGGATCCGGAGCAGGATGTGAAGAAAATTATCCTGGACCAGGATAATCCCGATGTTTCGGTGCTCGTAGGGACCAATATCCCTCAGGATATTGAAGAACAATTAATTAACTTTTTGAAATGCAGGATGTCTACGTTTGCATGGAAGCATGAGGATATGACAGGCATATCCAAAGATATTATCACTCACAAGCTTGGAATTGATAAATCATTCAAGCCTGTGCAACAAAAAAGAAGGAAGTTTGCTCCTGAGCGGAACACTATTATCCAGGAGGAAGTTGAAAGACTATTAAAGTCCAGAATGATCAGAGAGGTTAAGTTCCCAAGGTGGCTAGCAAATGTGGTTGTAGTACAGAAGAAGAATGGGAAATGGAGAGTTTGTGTAGACTACACAGACTTGAACAAAGCTTGTCCTAAAGACCCATTTCCTCTTCCCCACATCGATGCAATGGTAGATGCCACTGCCGGGCATGAAATGCTGACCTTCATGGACGCATCCTCAGGATTTCAACAGATCCAAATGGAGCCTTCTGACCAGGAGGATACCGCCTTCATGACACCAACAGGTATTTATTGTTATACCGCTATGCCTTTTGGTTTGAAAAATGCAGGTGCAACATACCAAAGATTGGTAAACATGATGTTCAAAGACAAACTGGGGGACACCATGGAGGTATATATTGACGATATGGTGGTAAAATCAAAGAAAGCTCAGGATCACCTCCAGGATATTAAAGGAGCATTTGATATCCTAGATCAATACAACATGAAGCTGAATCCTGCTAAATGCCATTTCGGAGTGGGGGCAGGGAAGTTTCTTGGATATATGGTGACAAAAAGGGGGATAGAAGCAAGCCCAGAGCAGATCAAAGCTATCCTGGACATAAAATCACCCTCAAATATGAAGGACGTACAAAGATTAACAGGCCGAGTAGCAGCTCTAAACAGATTTATCTCAAGATCCTCAGAGAAATGCAAAGACTTCTATGATATCCTAAAGAAGAACAAAAGATTCGAATGGGGGGAAAAGCATGAAGCAGCCCTGCAGGATTTGAAACGGTATCTCTCAACCGCACCTCTATTGATGAAGCCAGAAAATGGTGAACCACTATCCCTGTACCTTGCTGTATCAGGGAATGCTGTAAGTGCCGTTCTTATAAAAGACCATGAAGGTCAGCAGTATCCTGTTTATTATGTTAGTAAAAGTTTGTTAGATGCTGAAACTAGGTATTCTCATTTAGAAAAATTGATATTAGGTCTAGTCATGGCATCGACGAAACTTAGGCATTATTTCGAGACACATAGGATACATGTTAAAACAAATTATCCTGTCAAAAATGTGCTTAGGAAACCAGAGATGTCAGGCAGGATGGCCAAGTGGTCAGTAAAGTTGAGTGCTTATGATTTAGTATATGAACCTAGGAATGCCATAAAGTCTCAGGCTTTAGCTGACTTTGTGGCTGATTTTAGTAGTGACATTCAGGACGAGGTAGATCTAGAAGTTCAACAGCTAGGAGAATCCTCAGGATCCTGGACATTATATACTGATGGTGCATCTAATGTAAGAGGAGTAGGATTAGGAATACTACTAAAATCGCCACAGGGGGACATATTACCCCAGGCTATTAGGTGTGAATTTCCTGCTACTAATAATGAAGCAGAGTATGAGGCTTTAATTGCAGGATTAGAATTGGCTAAGAGCATGAGTATCAAAAAATTGCAAGTATACGTTGACTCTTTGTTAATTACTAACCATTTTAATGGATCCTATGCAGTTAAGGGTGAGAAACTAATCGAATATCTCGATATTCTCAAAAAATTAGCAGGATATTTCGATGTTTTTATACTTGAACAGGTACCAAGGGAGGATAATGCTGAAGCGGATGCCTTAGCAAATTTGGGATCATCGATCAGGATACCTGAAGGGACGCAAATACCAATATTACATGTCTTATATCCTGCAACGAATCCTCAGGATAAAGAAGTAGCTGGTATTCAGGATCCTGGAGCAGAACATCCTGAAGAGGATCCTAAATCCTGGACGGCTCCAATCATGAGATATCTCAAAGAAGGACACATCCCTGGAAATGAAAATCCTAAGGCATTTAGGACGAAGGTATCACGATTCACTATTATAAATAATATTTTATACAAGAAATCTCTTGCATGACCATATTTGAGGTGCTTGGAGGATCCTGAAGCCAAAGAAGTACTTCAGGATATACATGAAGGGGATTGTGGTAACCATGCTGGGGGCAGATCGTTATTCTCAAAAGTATTAAGGACAGGATATTATTGGCCAACAATGAGGAAGGATGCAGCAGAATATGCTCGAAGATGTGACGCATGTTAAAGACATAGTAACATACTGCATCAACCGGCAGAACCATTATATCCTATTGCTTCCCCTTGGCCATTTATGAAGTGGGGTATGGATATAGTGGGAAAGCTACCAAAAGCTCCGGGAGGAAAAGTCTTTATGCTAGCAATGACGGATTATTTCTCTAAGTGGGTTGAAGCAGAAGCATTCGTTCAAGTAAGAGACCAAGAAGTAGTATCCTTCATCAAGAGGAATATCCTGACCAGATTCGGAGTACCAGCTGAGATAATCTGTGACAATGGTTCTCAGTTCATAAGTAAGAGGACTACTGACTTTTGCAAGAACTGGGGAATCAAAATGATTACGTCTACTCCGGTACATCCTCAAGCAAATGGACAAGCAGAATCCTCAAACAAGATAATCGTCAACAACTTAAAAAAGAGACTGGGAGCCAAAAAAGGAAGATGGGCAGAAGAATTACCCTTTGTTTTATGGGCAGATAGGACGACGGTGAAGAATGCAACAGGCCAAACCCCATTTTCCTTGGTGTTTGGAGCAGAAGCAATGATCCCAACGAAAATGACAATACCTACTGCAAGATCTACCCTAAGTGATCCTGAGCAGAATCCTGAAGCCTTGACTCAGGATTTAGACACTATAGATGAGAAGAGAGATGCGACAAGGCTAAGGATGGCAGCATATCAATAGAGAATATCTAGGGCATATAACAAGAATATTAGAACCAGAAGATTTAAGGTTGGAGATTGGGTGTTAAGAAAGGCTTTTCAGAATACTACTAATCCTGCCGATGGCAAGTTAGCTCCAAAATGGGAAGGACCATATGAGGTTGAATCAGAAGCAGGGAAAGGAGCATACAGACTCAAGAATATGGAGGGGGATATGCTACCGAGATCTTGGAATGCTATACACCTTAAGCTCTATTTCAAGTGAGTTTAGAATTCAATTTCTAACTCAGAATGGTATGAATTCTATCTTTTTTAAATACATTTTGGTTTAATTTATTGAAACTCAGTACTGACTTAAGCATCGGAGGGGTGTTAGCCAAGCTAACACCCACCTTAGTTTACATTTGTTTTGCAAGATATGTTTCAGGATATAGCTCCAGGATATACACTCGGGATAACTCAGAAGATTAGAGGATTGGCCCCCTCTCTCACGTTTAAGGGATACTGATCCCTTCACAGGTTTAAAGGTATTCACCTTTCTTCCGAATTGGGTTTAAACACCCCGCCTGGAGCGCAAGTTATTCAGGGATAGTTCAAGGTGGCGGGACCAGTCCATGTAAAAGTGGCTGACAATTTCGTTACTGTTGGCTATACCTTGAATCCTAAAGGTATATGAGGATTGATCACCCTCTCTCACGAAAGGGTATTTTCATACTCTCTAAGGTTTAAAGGTATTCACCTTTCTAAGTCTTGGAGTTTATACACTCCCGCCTGTAGCGCATGAAAAATTGGGATTCTCCCCAGGATACAAGGGATTTATCTCCAGTACATCCTTGGGTTTTACCCTTGGGACTTAAAAATTGTCTGTGCAATGGAAACTGACATTCAATAGATTTCTAAAGTGTTAGAAGACATTGTACACAGGGGACATTCCCTCCAAGGTGGTGGTGTAAAGCTAAAAGGATAAAGTTTGCAACTAATGCGCTAAGTACTTTGCACAGGGGACATCTTCATTGGAAGAGTTGCAAAGGGATTGAAGTTTGCTAATAGGTTTATGTCCTATTCCTGGTATGATCTTTCCTTTATAAACCTCATTTAGGTTTTTGGTGACATTATGTTAAGTATCCTGATATATATCCTCAAGATCCTTTTAAGGATATTTGATTAGGATGTTTGAAACTAGTATTGGTTTGGAACTTTGATCATTGTCAAAACTTGGTTTTGAAAAGATAAACTATTTTTTAAAGAAATTTTTTACAAAGTTGAAGGAACGTTTGGAAGATCTATTTAATAAAAGGCTTCTGCAGTATGTTTCTGAGCATATTGATCAGGAAATTTTATAAGATAACAGTATGAAATTTTTACAAAAATAAGACTTATACTAAACAATGCAAGGTAACAAAAAATAAGTCGGAAGATAGTTATATTATTAAGTCAAAAGTTGTGCTTTTGGTTTCACCTAAAACCAAGGCCCATCCGCCAAAAGCACGATCAGTTTTTACCATACTTGTATAACGGTTGCAGGATATATCTCAAAACAGGACCCGTCCACCTACAACCGTTACTACGTTCAAAACAAGTTATACTAATTGATGACCAAGGGCTTCGTCCTAAAACCTAGGACCCATCCACCTTTGGTCATCACATTGTTCTAGTGCAGGAAAAGTAAATTGTTTATGCAACCACAACCATGAATTTAAAAAAATGGGCTCCGGCTTTGGCACATATATCCATCATCGCCCATTTCGCCGCCTAAGATGCGGCACCTTCTTGATCAGCAACCTCCTTGCCAGCATTCGCCCCAGCATCACCCTCGGGATTCTTCTCAGCACCATCACCAGCATTAGCCACCTCCTCTGTCGCCTTAGAAGGCTCTTCACCAGTATGTTTTGCAGGATGAGCAACGGGATGACCTCCGAGGCCCTGTAGTTTCTCCTCCCAAGCCTTTACATTCCAGGAAGGGCATTCAAAACCCAGATCCATGGCCTCATAAGCCATCCTTATCCTGGCTTGGAGAAGAGAGACGACCACCGAAGCTTTTAGGCTATCCCGGTATGAGCTCATATTCTGCTGATATTGGAGAAGAGCGTCATCTAGCTTGGCTTGAGCATCCTCATTAGCTTTGTGGAGGGCGGCTTGATGTTCCTGAGTCATTGCCTTGTATTTGTCTTCATAGTGCTGGGATTTGGCAGCTGCAATGGTTCCTTGATCAGCTATGGTGGCTTGAGCTTTCTCCAGCTGAATCTGCAACATCTTGTTAAGACCGCAAGCGTCTTCGTATAAATGCATAAGGCGATCCAGACCCTATCGATAAAGACACAGGTATTAACGTGAAAAATAAGTAGGATAAAGACTAACATACTTGTACAGGATATCGAAAGGAAGATTCTACCTGTTTGAGGAATGAGGTGGCGTCATTGAACCCATGATTCTCAAGAGAGAACGTTTCGGAAACAGCTGGGGAGTCAGTCTCCTTTCTCTTCCGAGAGCTGGATGCCCGGGTCCTGGATGCCGGAGGGCCTTTGGGAGCAGAAACAGTTTTCGAGGAGGTAGGCTTTGGTGTAGCAGATGACTTTGGTTTGGATTCTTGTTTGGCGGGTTCAAGGCTGGAATAGCAATCCAGTTCGTCAAGTTCGAAACCTTCAAGGTTGACGACTGGTACTACATAAGGGAAGATATTCTTAAAACTCATCATATTTTTGAAAAATAATTAACATACGAAGATGTGCTTACCAGACATTTCTGAGCTTGATTTTTGATGAGAATCTGTGAGAGACAGGGAAAAAGTTCTTTCACTGGCAGGAAGACGGTAGATTTCCTTGATCTTGGATTCTGATTCTGCGCTAGGAGGTACTAAATCTCTGAAATTCGCTGCATAAAAACATCAGAATATAAGTCCGGGATACAGTTTGAAGATATAATTGGGGATATTCCTAAAACCCTAAATCCTACCCTTGGTTAACCATTTAACCGGTAGATCGAAACCCTTATCAATAGAGTCTCTTTTGACGAAAAAGAATTTTCGTCGCCATCGATCCTCATTCTTGGTGGCTTTAAGGACCAAAGGGTTCTTGATGGAGAACAGAAGATAACGGTGATTGCCATGAGATCTCAACCGGTATGCCATGGGAAGGTCCTCAACAAGTAAGTTAGGAAAATGACGAGATTTGATTTGATCCAACACTATCAAGATTCGCCAGACCATTGGCATAACTTGGGCATAACTAAGGCCGGTGAGTTCGAAAAAGCTAGAGATAAAGGGTGGAAATGGATACCGGAGTCCAAGAGAGAAAGGATAAGCGAAAAAACAGACCCACTCGTCGGATAATGCGTCCGATCGGGATTCCTGGTCGAAGGGGCGAAAAACCGTTCCGGTGGGAAAGGCACCGGAATCTTTAAGAGCAGCGATGTCAGCATTGTTGAAGCAGCAGATCTCCTTTGCTGGATCGGCGATGAAATTTTGACTCACGAGAGTTGAGGCTGATCGGTTTGATCGGGATTTCGTTCGTGGTGCCATGGAGAGTAATGAGTAAATCAAGAGAAATTCAAGAAAGGAGAATAGAGAGGAAAATACCTGTTATTCGCTTGCAGATAAGGATAACAGAGATAAGGAGCCCCTTGGTTAATATAGGATGAATATAGGGGGTAAAAAGTAAATAATGCCTTGGAAGTTGCATCGCTGTCATTTCAAGAGTCTATTCATATTAATTGTCTTAAGTTATGAGGTGAAACTTTTGAAATATATCCGTTGGATTGGTATCCCAACCGATATATTTGGGGACAATTGTTAGGGGTCATTTTCTTAACATATATCCTGACCAATATCCTGCCTATGTTTGTTCATTTGTGACCAGGATGCTGGAAGAGGATATTGCTAACATCTTGGGCGATATCCTGAGGTTTATTGAATTAACCACGTGCAGGTTAAGGGCTGAGACTTGCTAACGGTCAAGAGGACTTCTTCTCCTCAAGACTCGGACCAATTTGTTGAGAGAGAGACGTTGAGCCCGAAAGACCAGGTCTACAACGTTCGAAGAAGGAATATTCGGTGGATCCCGCAAGTTTAGGATAGCTTGTTATTTTATCTTAACTATAAATAGATGGGGACGGATCAGCTTAGAACACACGATTTTTCACTAACACTCTCATACACTTACACTCTCTAGCTCATCGCAAACACCACACTTGTATTCAAGTTTCGTTGTAACACTTAGTCGATCCGTACCACATCTTGCACTGTATCCTGATTTTTGAAGCAATAGAAGAACTAGGCAGCTGCGATTGTCAGCTCCCGAGGTTTTATGCCGGCGATCTAGATTGATCAAGGGCTTTCCTCGTACATCTCGTGTCGTTTACTTTATTTTTGCTCATTGTTTGATCATAGATACAGCTCAATATCCTGAGCCGTATCCCGAAACTGTTTTTACAAATCAACTTGATTAACATATTTTCGACACTCATTTCTAGCACACTACCTCACTTAACTAATTTGATCACTTAATTGCTTCGGTAATTTTTGACCAAAACAATTACATTGACATAACTGCAGATGGAGCCTTCAACTCTGAGCCTTACTCACCCAATTATGCTTTCATAGCTAATGGGAAAACCAGAACTCTGATAACTTATCCTTTGAACTCAATGACCACCAACATTTTGATCCTACTGATCTGGAAGAGATAGACATTTTGCACCAATTGGCCTTATTGAGTGTAAGAACCACCAAGTTTTACAAAAGAACATGTAGAAAGTTTCCAGGACTACATGGGAATTTAAAAGTGGGGTTGGATAAGTCCAAAATTAAGTGCTACAAGTGTAACAGGCTTGGTCACTTTGCTAGGGAATGTAGGAGTCAAAATAGTGGTCCAATCATAACTCACCCTAGCCCAAGACCTCAAAACACTCAAAAAACTGTGCATTATTTCCAATATACCCCTGCTCCTCATATGCAAAACACTGCCCATTTTGCACATCCTGTAAACACTGTTCCAGTGATTTGTATATCCAAGCCCCTGTCTCTCAGGTCCAAGCGCAACAACCTGCACTACAACATACTTCACAAACATCTGCCCCAGCAAAGGCCAGTCAACAGAGCTTCTTTATTCAGGGTTTTGTTGATTGGAGCAGTATGCCTGATGAAATTTTGTTCTATTTGCTAATTTTGATGTTCAATGTGATGAATTTTGTTTTATGGCATTAGAGTCAATACCAGAAGGGCAAGAATCTGATGAAATGGAACCCAGTGCTGAAACAGTGGATGAAGTTACTAAAGAAGTGGTTACTGCTATTGTTGGTGAACAGGTGTTAGAGAATAAAGAAACTGAACCACTGTTGGAACCTCTTGCTGAACCATTGGATGGTAGAGTGTGTGAGGATGAATGTGACTATGCCATGATGGCTGCAGCTAAGGTATCACCTCATGTCTTGAAAAATATATGTTCAGATAAATGCATCATTGCATTTGCAAATATAAAAGAGGTGAATGAAAACCTTAGAGATAAGATTTTAAAAGATGAAGTACAATTTGAAAAAAAACTGTAAAAGAGTTGAAAAACAAATTGCATGAAAAAGAAAATGAAATCTGCAATCTGAAACATGAACACAACATAACCAAAGACCAACTCCAATCTATGGTAGAAAAATACCAAGTTTGTAAAAAGGAGCTTGAATCCACCCAAATCACTTGTGAAAAATGGGTGGAGTCTTGTAAAGGTTATGAGCTCATGTTAGAAAAGTAGATCAAGAGCAATGTAAAATTTTGCATAGGCTTTAAAGAAAATGACCAAACTGAAAACACTGCTGAAATTGATTCTGTTAATTGAAGTAATACCAACAAATCTGGTTGGTCAAGAGATTAAAGTCACAGATAAAAATGGAAACAAATTCATTTTAGAAAAACTAGAAGGGTCATCAAACTTTGAAGAGATAAAAAAATATCAATTCAAACCCACCTGGTCAGATGAATATGACATTCTTGAAAATTTCAAGCCAATGGATTTTTCCTCAGTTGAGGGTGTTAAAGCACCTAAGGCTAAGGCCATTCCTCTTAAAGACATCCCAACAAAGGTTAAACTTGTTTTGTGATTTTTGTGAGAAAAGAAATCATTCCACAAAGGATTGTTTTCATCTGTGTAAAAACCAATCATCTTACTCAACAGTGTGTGTACCTCAAAACTTTTGAGGTTAAAAGAAAATAGTACACTTAAAAAACACTAGAGAGTCCTCAAAAACCATCCATCAAGAACAAACAACTTTTTATGTCTGTCCAAACAGTTGAACAAAACCTCTGCTCCCAGAGAGGTGCAAGTGACAGATGCACCACCTTCAAACCAATTTCCAAGAGGAAAATGTCAACCACCATACCAAAGAGTCCCACATGTTTATGAAGCTTACAAAAAGCCTTCTCATCCACCTGATCAAGTGATTAGCCTAGAAATCACGTAGGGTGTCTTGATAGATAGATGATTCAATGAAAAACTTTGGCAAACCTACACCTAGGAATCAGCCAAAACAAAAGCCAGAGCCTGCTAAGAAATCTTCTACAAATTCTTTTGAAAAATCTGAAACTAGCAAGAAAAAGGGAGTTGATGATACCCTTATATAATAACCCTCGAAAAGCACCCCTAAAACGCTCCAGATATATCCCGTATGTAATAAACGAACTCGTATTACCTTAATATTATTAAAAAAAACAAATAAAACAAAGAAAATGGGTCGCTCGCGGGCCGTGACCCAGTTGGCCGAAGGTCTCGCGGGGCGCGAGGCCCCTTTACTTGCTGGTCACCTGTGTTGCCACGTGTCCTACACGTGTCAAGACTACATCTCATGACTCACTAACCCTACGCCCTAGTCTAGTCCCTTGCGGGCACGAGATAGGAAGCCAGATCAGTCGCGGGGCGCGAGCCGCCCCAATTCCAGCCTATAAAAGGCAGCGATGGCCTCAGTTCATTCTCGTTCAAATTCTTCTTTCTTTCTCTGATATATAGTGCTATTATACACGGGGTATAATGCCCCTAAAACACGAAGCTTTGCCTCGTTGTAAGTATTTTAACCTCTGAACACTAAGTCGATACTCTGCTCGATTGATCTAGGATTCCGTAACGTATGTCAAGGCTCTGCCTGACTCAGTTCGTTAGAGTTATGTCTCGTGTTGTATGACTAATGTGATTTGGGTTATCTTACTAACACGTGTGTGATGTGCTAAAAAGTAGTTTAATAAATTAACTAAATTAACCTAATTCTAGACTCTAAGTAATATTCTAGACTCACTAAGACACACTAAACTACTAACCGGCAAGTGTACCGATCGACTCTAGTATAGCTACTGTAAGTCCGGATATCGAACCCGCGAGACTCTATCGAATTACGCTAACGACTCTATTTAGACTAGACTTACACGGACTGAGTTATTTTGTTTGTTTGATTGGGGGGGGGGGGGTTTTCTAAAAATCCTAAGAAAGCAATTAAACTAAATTAATTAACTAAATTAACTAGAACGAATTACTTTGGGTTTTTACTCAGACAGTGGAAATACTACCTAGACTCGAATCTTGGTTGCTTTTAGTTATGGATTTTATTTGAAAGTTGATTATTATGGACCGGGATCGTAAGATGCTAAACCTCTCGAGTTACCAACTAAGCTTCCTAACCCTTCTCAAGAGTACATTAGGGCACCCTAAAGGCTGTTATACTCACCGGTAAATTAGACTCCTTGCCCGGACCTATAATGATTTATGAAAGTACCCTACAAGACTCTCTCCGTTTCGGGACTTAAGTCAAGGATAAATTTGGGTTCTTAACTGGACTTGTTAGACAGCAGCTAATAGGTTAACTTCCTAAGAAGGACCCACCTTATGGTTTAATCGCTTAGACCTAACAATAACCTCGCACCTGTCAGCTATTGAGAGTTAGTAGAACACTCGACTTTATAAGATTACCGAATATTGCTTTTAAGGTCTATTACGTATTCAACCCTAAAGATTCACGATTTATTATGTGATATAGACAGTCACCAAAATCTAGAACCTAACACAACTCTATTATGTGATAAAGACCGTCACCAAGAATTATGTAAAGCAATAAACAATATTCAAACACAATCAAGCATGTATACACATCTAGCTAATAATCAAATCGCCTACAATACATAAATAAATCCATAAATATCATAAATTCCTAATAAAAATCAAAACTTTATGCAACCATTCCACGTAAAAGATTTGTACTGCTTTTTGTCAAAGGAAATTTACTGCTAAGGTGTCAGGCAACAATCACTGTGTAAACACACTTAAAAGATTTGTGTTGAGTCAAAGAAAACACACCCTTGACATCTTGGAAGATTGTGGTCTTCAAGGGTGTAAGCCAAGTGCTTTTCCAATGGAACAAATCTTGAAGTTGGATAAATAGAACGGAGGACCTAATGTGGATGCGAGTCAATACCAGAAACTAGTAGGACGACTCCTCTACCTTCAAGCCACTAGGCCGGATGTTGCCTACTCCGTTAACATGCTTAACATGTTGAGCCAATTTGTGACAAATCCACGCTAAACTCATATGGACGCTGCCATTCGAGTCTAGTGTTACCTCAAAGGAACTCTGGGTCAAGGAATCTAACTCCCAAAAGAAGGAAACCTAGTTGCATAGTTGTCAAGCAAATCAAACCAACTCTTGTTGAACAAGTTCTTACGTTGCAACACAAGTTAGAACCGTTCATCCTTTAAAAAAATGTTTTTTTTTCCTAAAACATATATTTTCTTTTAAAAAACAACAACCGTACCCAGTAAATCCCATGGATATAACGATTTTCTTTTAAAAACATAAAAGTACCGTACGTTGCTTTTATGAAAAAATTGGGTTCGCAATTATTGGAAGTTATCTATAATACTATATAAAGCATTTCCTATGGATAGAAATGGAATTTCCTTTTCAATTTTTAAGACGCCATCTCAAAGGTCATGCTTTATTTTCCCATTTTTCATCCACTGCTCCCAATTATGCCCCTATTCAATGAGGTTTCAATGACTTCTTCAAAGAGGTTTCGATGCTGAAAGCAAATTAAAGATTAGGGATTCAGTCGATGATTCACTAAATATTAATGTTTCAATCAATTGCAATTGTTTTATCCCTGAGTAACTGAAGATTAATGATTCAATTGATGAGAGCATTGAATCGGTGTTGCTTGCCCTCCCCGTCTAGTAAAATCCTTCAAGTCAATGCCAATTTAAGCAAATCGTAACCCTAACCCTTCGACTGACCAGCTGTTTCAACTTTATCGTGTTATTGTTGGACTCTGTATGCTCAAGACACATATTAAATTGATGTGGCTAGTACGTTATGATCCAAGTCGAGTCATACCCAAATACAAGCTAGACAAACACTTACAATATTTATTTATGATATGATCAAACAAATAAATATTAACACTTACAATATTTAGAAATTGGTTTTCTAAATAATTGCACTTGACAAACTAATAAATTATATGGATAATTTATTTTGAGAGAATATTTTATTTTGTTATTTAATGGGTTAAATAACATTTTAAAAGGTTGTATAAAGTCTTGCATTTATGTAGTGTTATATTTATAAAAGTTATAAATATATAAACCAAGACTTGAATTTTATAAAAGAAATCTTTTTTTATAAATAAGTGGGCCGCCCCCCCCCCCTTTTTTTGTCTTACCAAGATGAGATCTTGATCCAATCACAATTCATGCTTTTGCATGTGTTAGAGAGGATGTGATTGGGTGGTCTAACCAAGACTTTTGGTCCAATGGGTTTCATGCACTTGCATGTGTAAGTTGGCACATGATTGGTCATGGTGGGTGGCAATTCTCTCTCATGGCTCTATAAATACTTGTATGACAAAAATGCAAGAGATGAACTTGCAAGAACTAGAGAAATAGCTCTCTAATTTTCGGTCATCATAAGCATTTCTCAAGTGTTCGGTTTTTTATCTTTAGTGTTAAAAATGCTAGCTAAACTTGTGGTGTTTGTTGGAAGCTTGGGGTATACAAGCTTGAGGTCTTCTACTCTTGAGGACAACCATTTCAAGAAGCATCATCTGTTTCATCATACTTGTACTCCAAGAAGGTAGTTTTCTAAACATCCTATGGTTGTGTTTGATAGTATGCATTTTCATATATGGATCCGGGTTTTGGGATTTTGCATATAAATGGTTTTATATCTCATAAAAGTAACATGTTTTAAACATTATTTCCGCTGCGTTTTTTATTTCATATGGATGAAATTGCTTTGATAAACATGTTAAAATCCCATCAATGGTATCAGAGCCGCTTATATGAGTGCATACTTCAATAGATAAAAAATTTCGGGTTTTGGGTTTGAATAAAACCCTATGGCCGAAAATTTTAACATGGTTAACCCTTTGTTTTTCAAGATTATTTTCTTACATGCATAAGAGAATCTTGAAAAATTTATTTCATATGGATGATTTGTTTGTTTGAACAAAACTTACCTTTTCGGTTTTTTGAACATAGCCGAAAATGTTTATAAAAGGGAACCATTTTTTTATGCTTCTTGAAATTAATATATATATATTTGGATATATATGTTGGTGCATATGACCTAGCCATGACCTTGTGTTGAATGATTGTGTTGTTATTTATTATTTCAATGGGTTGTAATAATTATTATTTTGTTCTTCCATTAGAAGATATGTAATTTATTTATTTTCATTTGGTATGTAAAATAAATAGATTATGTGCATTTTATTTTACTAGAAAAAATGTATTAGGATATATTTTGTAAAAGAAGAAGCACACAAAAATGCGGTTTTGGTTTTGGCCAATTTCGGGCCTAAAGGACTTCATAGTTCTTAACGGGATTTTAGCCCGATAACCAAAACACATTTTTGAAGTCCAAAGGAGTTTGGAGCTAAATTAAAGGACATTTTGGAAGCTCAAAGAAAGTGAAGAAATCACAACACAAAAGGAATACTTGAAGCATTTGGATGCGGGATCAAGTGGGAGTTCAACGACACATTTATTGTGTCATTTTTCACCCTTAGGAAGGACCTTTTGGCACACTTGTTTCGGCTAACAAGTGTTGTCAAAATAGTTGGCTATGGTTATGCACCTATTGATATATGTGTTATGCTTGTGTGCTTGCTTATTTTATTGTTTGGATGATATTTGGATATGCATGACTTAACAAACTAATAATCAACAACAAGCGTAAAATTGGTTCTTGACAAAATCATTAAAATGTTTAATAAAGTTTTTATTAAAAATTAATGATTTTATGGGTTTTATTAAAAAGAACCTTAAAAAATTGTTTTCACAAAAGTACCAAGGATTTGAATGCATGCAAATGTATGGTACATAAAGTTTTCTAAACTAGAATTTTGAAAATTCAAAATCCCTTTTATAAAACAAGTCAAACACCATCCTTTTATACAACACTCGAATCATTTGGGAACTCTTTTATGGGATAAAGGTCACCTAACCACATTTGAGGGAACTTGTCTATTCGAGGTGGGTTTACCATGTTTGTGGGATAAAGGTCACCTAACCACTTATGTGTATAAACTCACACGTGTGTGTAAGTTGGACGACTTGATTTGGAAACCATGAACTTAGGGTCACCGAAGCATGGGGAACAAAGGTGTTGATGGGATTAAACGTGCCAACTAAACATAAAGATGTTTAACCGATCCCATATGGCTAGAAGTTGCAAAGAGTTGCAATTGTCAAACGTTGACTACCTTGTTAATTTAAATAGAGGGATAAATGTCACCTAACCGATATTTAAATGTAACGTTGGATTCTAGATTTTAATTATTAATTGTCTATGAGACATAAAAGGGTATTAATGATTAAAATATAATAATATCGAAAATACTAAAATTGAACCTTGTTAAATTTTATGGATGGCTGCTAACAATATTACCCAAACCGTCCGTAACCTATCACTAAAAACAATCCTTAAAAAGGATCGTTTCAATCAAAAGCACTTTATGGATTAATATCGAAACTTAAGAATCGTTCTCAAGTAAGAAAAGATATCCTATGTGTTGAACGATCCTAATCCCGATGAACATCTTATGGAAGATAAGGATGCCTATAACGATTGGATTAAGTATATCGAGGATACTACGCAAGCCTCTTGCCTCATGTTAGGAATTATGATTCCCGAGATTCAAAAGGTTTTGAACATCATGAGCATACGACATGATTAACCAATTGTAGGAAATTTTCCTAAGGGTAGAACGCTTCGAAATGGTTCGAGCGCTTCATACATGTCGAATGGAGGAAACCCAATTGGACTCATCTTATGTCTTTAAGATGAAAAGCCACATTGATCACCTCGAGAGGCTCAATATGGATAAAAGGGTTTTATCCATTCTAACGATCAATGAGGGTGGCAACTAGAAAGGGCATCACCCCGACACTAAAGCAAATGTTGCAAATGGAAACGGGAAATTCAAAGGGAAAAAGAAAAGAAAGACTAAAGCGAAACCAACGAAACCAAAAAAAAAAGAAGGCAAAGGTTTCCATGAACGATTCATGCTTTGAGTGTGGAGAGATAGGGCATTTAAATAGGAATTGTCCAACCTATCTCAAAGAGTTGAAAATCAAGAGGGATGCTGGGCAAATCTCAGGTACAATCTTTATAAAACATATTGACCTTAATGTTATTTCTTCTAACACATGGGTATTAGATACCGGATGTGGAACTCATATTTGCAATCCGTTGCAAGAGTTCGAAAGAAATAAGCATTAGAAGAAAGGAGACTATGTTTTGAAACTTCCAAATGGTTTGGAAACTGTTTTAAAAATATATTGTGTGCTCCTAGTTTGACTTGGAACATTATTCAAGTTTCCCTTATAGGACAATATGGTTTTAACTTAAAGTTTGCAAACATTGACATTTATATCGATGAATGACATGTTTTACTTTAAACCTATGCCTTCAAATGGTATTTATGAATCGGTTCATAATAATACATCATTTGATAGTTTAATGTACCTAGAAATCACCAAGAAACTCAAAATGGATTTGAGTAAGACCTATCTTTGGCATTATCGCCTTGGTCATATAAACAGAAGTCGCATGCAAACACTTCAAAAGAATGGTCTTTTGGAGACAAATGAAGTTAGTTCATCTGATACATGTGAATTGACTAAGGAACCCTTTAGTGGGAAAGGGTAAAAGATTTATTAGGTATCATACATTCGAATATATGTGATCCTTTTAAAGCCAATGACTAGGAATGGTGAAAGATACTTCATTACCTTTAACCAACGACTATAGTAGTTATGATTATGTGTACTTGACACAAAGATGAAGTTTTGAAACGTTCAAAGCCTTCAAAAGGTGAAGTTCAATATCAACTCAATTAAAGTTCTTAGTTCCGATAGAGGAGGAATCGAACTCTATTTGGATATGGTTCGATCTATGATGGCTAGGAGCGCATCATCTCGATCATTTTGGGGTTACGCTTTGCTCTCCATGGCTCGTATATTAAATATGGCCCAAACCAAGAAAGTGGATAAGACATCTTTTGAAATATGGCATGGAAGGGTTCCATCATTATCATATTTAAAGGTAAGGGGTTGTAAAGCTTATGTTAAGCTATACACCTCAAATAAATTGAAAGTCCGATCCACTAAGTGTATCTTCGTAGGATATCCTAAAGATGGTATAGGATATTAATTCTACAGAGCAAAAGGTATTTGTTGCTCGAAAAGCTAAGTTCCTTATGGAAGGAGCTAGTAGAACAGTGGAACTTGATGAGGATCAAGAACCACAAGCCGATACACATTTGGTTGATACTAGCGCTCAACAAGAGGTTGTTGAAAACGATCAAGTGGTTGATCATGACACACAAAACGTTCGCATATCCGGTAGAATAAGTAGTCCACCTGAAAGATATGGATTTTTCATGGATGGATGCTACGTGGTAGATTCAGGTGAACCTACCACATACCATGATGCAATGTCAAAATCCGATTGCGACAAATAGCTTGAGGCTATGAACGTAGAGATGCAATCCATGTATGACAACCAAGTATGGGAATTGGTTGTGCCGTCTCTTAATTCCAAAGTGGTTGGAAATAAGTGGGTTTTCAGGAAGAAAACACATATGCATGGTAACTTGGATACTTATAAAGAGAGACTTGTAGCAAAAGGTTTCATTCAAACTCAAAGTGTTGATTATGATGAGACCTTCTCACCCGTCGCGATGCTAAAGTCAATAAGGATATTATTTGCCATACCTGCATAATATGATTATGAGAGTTGGCAAATGGATGTCAAAACGGCTTTCCTTAATAGATATCTTGAGGAAGATGTCTATATAGTTAAGCCTGAAGGTTTTGTCGATCCAAAACATCCTGACAAAGTATGCAAGTTAAAGAAATCAATCTATGGATTGAAACAAGCATCTAGAAGTTGAAATCACCGTTTTTGATGAAGAGATTAGGGAATATGGATTCATCAAGAACGTCGATAAATCTTATGTATAAGAAGGCTAGTGGGAGCATTATTACTTTCTTAGTATTATATGTCAAAGACATTCTACTATTTGGAAATGACATTCCAACCATGGAAGGTGTAAAACCTGGCTTGGAAGTTGTTTTTCCATTAAGGATCATGGTGAAGTCGCCTATATTTGGGGAATAAAGATCTATAGGGATAGATCAAGGAGCTTGATAGGTTTAAACTAAAGTGCATACATTGACAAAGTTTTGAAAAGGTTCAAGATAGAGAACTCTATGAAAGGTTTGGTACCTATTCAAGAGAGGACAATATTGAGTGCGTCTCAATGTCCAAGCTCAAAGGATGAGCAAGAAAGAATGAAAGGAATCCCATATGCGTCTGCTATAGGATTCATTATGTATGTAATGATATGCACTAGACCGGACATGTCATGCGCATTAAGTATAACGAGGCGATACCAGCGAAATCCAAGTAACGGTCATTGGGTGACTGTTATAAATATATTGAAATACCTCAGAAGGACTAAGGATATATTTCTAATATATAGATCTGGTGAAGAAGAACTCGTTGTAAGGGGTTACATGGATGTGAGTTTCGGAATTCGTTGTAAAGGGTTACATGGGTACGAGTTTCCAAACTGATCGAGATGGTTCTCGATCACAATCAGGGTAGCATTGTCCACTACAGAATCAGAATACATCGCCGCTTCTTTGATTGAGATAATTCATATGGATCTGCCACTTGAATTATTGCCAATCTAGGGGTAGTCCCTACCATTAAGGACCCTAGAGATCTTTGTGATAACGATGGTACGATTGCTCAAATCAAGGTACCTCGTGTACATCAAAAGACTAGGCACATTGAGCGGATTTTCAACTACATAAGGGATGAAGTTGAAAAGGGAAAGACATGTATTCGCAAAGTTCACACTGATCAAAATATTGCGGATCTACTCACGAAGCTCCTTGAACGGGCAAAGCATGAGAGGGTCATACTTGTGCCATAGGACTTCGATATTCTAGTGATTGGATTTGATCTATTTTGTATTTGGATATTGGAACAATTGTTATTATGACTCTACATGGTAGTTTGAGTTATGTTCCATTTTAGCATGTTTAAATCCGTGAATAAGTTTCTTATTCTAAATGTCCGTAGTCGATCATACTTGTGGGAACAAATATGAATGTAAGACTATTATGAATTTGGATTGGTGGATATTCATTTAGAATGAATATAGAGCAAAGTGTTACTACCAAAGTTCATAGATATTTGTGGGATACAAATATTGGACTGACTCGCTCTCAAATATTACTGCATGGAATCATTTGTGATTGATCATAAGTAAATTTTGAGTAAAGGCGAATATCATAGTATCCTCTGACCTGAGATACATATTGGGTCTTGATATTCACCAAGTATTATACCTTGACCTAGTTCTTAGCTGTTTGTAACAAGGCAGTACACAAGGCTAAACTCAGGTATGGTACAAGGTGATTGTGAGAGACGTATGTAGTCAAGATGGGATTTGTTCCTCTTATTCATTGAGAGTAAGATATCTAAGGCCTGCTAAAGTTAAATCAACAGAGAGTGATAACTCTATGTCTCTGGATTTAACATGACATCTGTAACGAAAGGATAAATGATAGATTCACCTAAATCATGTTCAAGTAAGGGACTTGAAAGGGATGATGTTATTGAATGGCAAATATAGTCATACGTATTGGTGGTAGTAAACCGTAGTTAGGAGTCATTTACTACTTGCATCAATCTTCTATGTATCTTGTGCAAGTGGGAGATTGTTGGACTCTGTATGCCCAAGACACATATTAAATTGATGTGGCTAGTATGTTATGATCCAAGTCGAGTCATACCCAAATACAAGCTAGACAAACACTTACAATATTTATTTATGATATGATCAAACAAATAAATATTAACACTTACAATATTTAGAAATTGGTTTTCTAAATAATTGCACTTGACAAACTAATAAATTATATGGATAATTTATTTTGAGATAATATTTTATTTTGTTATTTAATGGGTTAAATAACATTTTAAAAGGTTGTATAAAGTCTTGCATTTATGTAGTGTTATATTTATAAAAGTTATAAATATATAAACCAAGACTTGAATTTTATAAAAGAAATCTTTTTATATAAATAAGTGGGCCGCCCCCCCTTTTTTTGTCTTACCAAGATGAGATCTTGATCCAATCAGAATTCATGCTTTTGCATGTGTTAGAGAGGATGTGATTGGGTGGTCTAACCAAGACTTTTGGTCCAATGGGGTTTCATGCACTTGCATGTGTAAGTTGGCACATGATTGGTCATGGTGGGTGGCAATTTTCTCTCATGACTCTATAAATACTTGTATGACAAAAATGCAAGAGATGAACTTGCAAGAACTAGAGAAATAACTCTCTAATTTTCGGTCATCATAAGCATTTCTCAAGTGTTCGGTTTTTGATCTTTAGTGTTAAAAATCCTAGCTAAACTTGTGGTGTTTGTTGGAAGCTTGGGGTATACAAGCTTGAGGTCTTCTACTCTTGAGGACAACCATTTCAAGAAGCATCATCCGTTTCATCATCCGTGTACTCCAAGAAGGTAGTTTTCTAAACATCCTATGGTTGTGTTTGATAGTGTTGATACATATTATGTGGATACGGCTCGGCTCGGTTCGACTCGGCTACGAAGTAAAGGCCGTAGTCCAGACAACCTCCTGTCTTGACTCGGTATGCGTTTTACTTTGTAACAAATCATGTACATGTAACTGCGTGTGTGCAGTTGATGCGTGTGAAGTGTTATATATATTAGGTGTATATTTTAAGCCCCTTTAACATTTATTTTTAGCCAAGTTTTAAATTTATAAAACACGATATTTTACTAACACTAAACACACATATGGGCAAGTGCACCCATCGTGAGCGTAGTATAGTGTTGGCAAGATACCGAGGTCGTCCAAGGACACAAGAGCTTTTAGTACCGGTTTATCCTCAACGTCTAATAAAAAATAAAAAGTTAGAAAAATGTTTTAAACTAAGAAGAATAAAAACTAACTAAAAATGCTGAAAAATAAAATAAAAAGAAAACAGATAGACAAGATGAATCACTTGGTTCCGACTCGTATCTAGTGTAACCTTTGATTATTTCCGCACTTTTGCACTATTTTAAGAGATTATCTTAGTTATTGTAGTAGGCCCCTCTTTTGAAGGTGACGTTACCCTCACCCCAGTAGTTTGAGTCAGCAAGGATACAATCCTAAAAGGGTGGATTATTGAAAGATAATTAATTAAGTTATTAATGCAAATTATGGTAGGCCCCTCTTTTGGAGGTGACGTTACCCTCGACTAAGTAGTCTGAGTCAGCAGGGATACAGTCCTAAATAGCCGGGTTATAGTATTAATTGTAGTTAACTTACGAGGGGATCAAAGAGTTTGGACCCCCGCCATCCAATACCGTTAAGTATTGAAGGAGGTCCTACTAAATTTGACCCAGGTCCATTGCAGGACCTCTAAACGCTGAACAATGGCAAGACCTTTACCAAACCGTTCCCTTAACCCCCGACCAGGTAGCCAACATACCTCCATATAGACCGTGGAGATATGAATGGTGAAAATCTTTTATTTTATATAGACAGTAAAATAATGCCAAGACACCACGGACAAACGATAAGGAAAGATCACCTTCAACATAAGCAACTAGTTATTAAAGTTATTAATACAAAACCAAGTAAAAAGTGCAAAAGATTAGAAATAAAAAGTATTACACTAAACACTTTGTCTTCACCAAGTGATGTAAGAGACTTAGGCAAACATGGCCTTGATTGTCAAGAACTCTTACGATCAATCTTGGATCCCGAGACGACTCACACACTCTACGATGGACAATGGATGATGGTGGTGGATGATGGTGTTATGGTGGTGGTGGTGGTGGGTGAAGTGTGAGAGATGTGGTGTGCCAAGGGATGGTTTGAGCTTAAGCCAAGCACTCCTATTTATAGGCTGAACAAAAGCTCGGGCACGGCCCCGTGTCCACATCCTCTCTTTCTTCATTTAATGCAGCTTTGTCTTATTAGTTGACCACGCCCCCGTCTCCGCTGAGCACGACCCCGTGTGCAGAAGAATCTTTGTACTATGAAGATTTGCCTGGATTGTGCGAATCTTATAGTTGACCACGGCCCCGTGTCCGCTGAGCACGGCCCCGTGGTGGGCAATAGAAGCTTCTACCACTTTGTCTTTTCTGCTGACACTTGGGCACGCCCCCGTGCTGGCTGAGCACGGGGCGTGTTCAGGCTTCTGATGTCTTGTTTTGCTTGGGAAGATGCTGTCGTGGGGTCGGGCATGTCACGTCTTGTTCCTTTTCTTGTATTTATGTTAGATTTTGATGTCTGTTTGCTTCTTTTGTTAATTTGAGCTCATTTAATCCTGAAAATACAAAAGGAAGACAAAAGCACACTTTTTCGAACATTAGTACTAAAAAAGGGTTAGTTTTATGCCACAATTGATGAAATTTATATGTTGCATTTTGAACACATCAAATACCTCCACACTTGAATCTTTGCTTGTCCTCAAGCAAAACTTTTTAATACGTGGCTATTACACTCCCAAATGGAATGGGTAGAGAAGAAGGTTTTTGGGCTTGTCGTAGAGTGTCGGGATTTCCAATATTCTTTATTTAGTTTTATTTTTATTTATTTACAATCCTATTCGTCATGATTTATTTAAAACTTTTCATAAGATAAATTACTTATTAGGGCATAACATGCCTTTGTAAAATTCTATTTATATACAAGTTCACATACCTCACGGGGATCACTCAACACTCGGCCGAAAATGTATTTTTGTGGATCACTCGAGAGCGGCATGGAACTTACTCCTACCATAGGCTTGCCAAGCAATCAATCCTCCTCCTTTTTAACTTATATACCTTTGTAAATATCAAGAGGACTTTGTGGGTGAAGGGTTAGGCTTGGGTTAAAGGTAGGTGGTTGGGTGAGTGGTTAGTGGTTAGTAGAAAAAAAAGCGAAAAGCGTAACAAGTTTCGGTTTTCGTAAGACTTTCTATTTTTGTAACTTTTATTTTGATGAAGCTATTATTCAAACAAAGTTATTTTTGATGAACTTGTTTGTTTATTTTCTTTTGCTTCTTCATCAACACAAGATTTTTTTTTTTTTTTTTTTTGAAAAGTCATACGAAAAATCGAACTCGTTACTAAAACAAAGGGGTAAAAATGAAAAAGGTTTTTGGTGGGTAAAAGGGTGTTTGGTTTGGGTTATGAAATGAAAAGGTTTAGGCTCAAAGTGGCTAACTAGGGGGATTTTGGGTCGGTGGTAAAAAAAAGAAAAATAATGGTGTAGAAATAAAAAGGGTTAGTCCTAATGCCTCCATCATTTACTTACTCGGATTTAAGTTGTTAAGGACCGGGAATGTATCGTCATGGCAAGTTCTAGAGTCGTAAGAACCAAGTGGCTATTCACACAAGAAACGAAAAATGAGCATTTAGTTCTAATGATATATAAGTGTTTGCTCAATAAAGGCTCAAAACTCACTTTTGTGGGAATGGGTTTTTATGTGATCAAGTATTGAAAATTTTTGAAAAAATTTGGGGTGACTAGCAGTTCCAATAGAGTTTTGTGTAAGGCTTGTATTTAGGACTTGCAAGATTCAAGGTTTTAGCATCCCCCCACACTTAAATTACACATTGTCCTCAATGTGTCCCAAAAATAAGTTTTTAGGTTGATTGAATGTGTAAAAGGTGTGAAAAAGCAAAAATTTTTGTGTTACTGGGCGCTGAACACGGCCCCGTGTTATCCGGGCACGGCCCCGTGTTCAACTGCCAGTAACAAAATTAAATCAAGAGAAACAGAAGCCTGGACACGGGGGCGTGTTGGGTGAACACGGCCCGTGTCCAGTTACCTGAACTGGGTCTTTTTCTGCAGACTGTGCAGCACGGGGCCGTGTTGGGTGGACACGGCCCGTGCCGAACTTACTGTAAATGAAGAAATTTTTCGGACGGTTCTGTTTTCCTGCACGGAGTGCTGGTTCAAGTTTCCCTTGCATCCTTTGCCATCTCAAGTGTGTTTTATTCCTGAAAATTAAAACTAACTAGAAAACAAGAAAATTAATCTAAACTAAACTAAGGATAGTTCCGCGGAATGCCTCTGTGGTGCGCCACGTTTATAAGGGTCCTTGGCTAGACCCAAAGCCTGGTCACATGTTACCCAAGTGGGATGTATTGCATCCCATGTTACACCGTCGGAGAGCGTCATCCAAGCTTGAGTCTATGACCTTCGTGTAGTTGACCGGGTCTTCTTCCTCTACTTTCTTTCCACATTCAAACTTCACTTCCTCATCCCCAAACTTCAATGTTAAAGTTCCGTCATTCATATCCACCACTGCTTGGGCGGTGGCTAGAAATGGCCTCCCGAGGATGAGAGGGACATCGGTGTTTTCTTCCATGTCTAGGATGACAAATTCGGTTGGAAAAACGAATTTGTCAACCTTGACCAGCAGATTTTCAGCGACACCTTGTGGAAATTTGACGGACCTGTCGGCGAGTTGTATGCTCATCTTTGTAGGGCTTGTTGTTCCTAGGCCGAGTCATTTGAACATTGACGTGGGCATGAGGTTAATGCTAGCCCCAAGATCGGCTAATGCATTACGAACGGGGGACTTCCCAATCGAGCAAGGAATTGTGAAGCTCCCGGGGTCGATTTTCTTTTGTGGAAGTTTGTTGAGTACTAAAGCGGAGCATTCTTCGCCTAAGTTAACTAATTGCAATGATTCAATTTTCCTTTTATGAGTGAGGAAATCCCTCATGAATTTTGCATATTTAGGCATTTGGGTTAGGACCTCAATAAAAGGAATATTAACATGCAATTGTTTTAGTAAACTTTCGAACTTTGCAAATTGCTCATCGGTCTTTTGACGATTTAACCTACCGGGGTACGGAATTGGAGGAATCTTGGTGGGTTCTTGATTTGGTGAAGAAGCCTTTTCTGGTTGAGGTGTATGTGAAGTCGTGCTTTGGCGTTGACTTCCTTCAACTGGTGGTAATTGGGCATCTTCGGGACCCACGGTTCGGTTTCTCAATGTGATGAGGTGTACTTGCGCCTTTGGGTTGGTTTCGGTATTACTTGGTAACGCGCCTTGTGGTCTCTCAGAGAAATTTTGAGCTAGTTGATTTAATTGTTTTTCAACGTTTTGAATGATGGCTTGTTGATTTCTAAAATTCGATTCCAATTGTTGAAATCGATCCGAGTTTTTCTTTTCGGTGTCGGAGATGAGGCGAGATATGGTATCTTCAAGCCTTTCTCTTCCACCTTGTTGTTGAGAAAAATTTTGTGGTTGTTGAAAATTAGTTCGTTGGTTTTGTTGGTTACTACTATTGCCGGGATCTCTCCAACCAAGATTTGGGTGATTACGCCATCCTTGGTTGTAGGTACCCATTGGAGGACCCGACGGCCTAGGTCTATTATCAATGTAGTTTACCATTTATGCTTGTTCATCTAATTCTTTCATACAACTCCAATTTTCATGTGACCCACCACACCCTTCACAAGCCATAACCGAGGCTGTTTTTGTCATTTCTAGCTTTTTGATTTTCGAAGAGAGGGCCTCGATTTGGGCTTGTAAAGAGGTGCTTTCATCAACCTTATGGTCGCCCGGGGCAATAGATTTATTACCTCGGGGAGTGTGCCATTGAAAATTGGTTTGAGCAATTTCCTCAATTTGATTATATATTTTATTTGGGCGACGATTACCTAAAAGTCCCCCGGAGCTTGAATCAAGTGTTTGTCTTGTGTGTGGCAACAACCCATTGTAGAAAGTGGATACTTGTTGCCACACCGCTAGACCGTGATGAGGACACTTTCTTAGAAGCTCCTTGAACCTTTCCCAAGTTTCATATAAGGATTCCCCATCCTCTTGTGAGTATGTATTAATTTCAGTCATTAATTTAGCCGTTTTAGCAGGAGGGAAATACTTATATAGAAACTTTTGGGCTAGTTCATCCCAGGTATTTACCGAGCCAACTGGGAGGGTGTTAAGCCAAGCCTTAGCTCGGTCTTTTAGTGAAAATGGAAACATCCTAAGGCGAATGGCGTCGTTTGATGCTCCATTGATCCGAAAAGTATCACATATTTCCAAGAAATTAGTAATATGTAGATGGGGATCCTCGTCCGCAAGCCCATGGAAGGTTGCGGAGTTTTGGAGCATTTGTATCAAATGCGGCCGAAGTTCGAAGTTGTTGGCTTCGACATTCGGTGCATTGATAGCGGCGCCGAGATTGCCTACGGTGGGCCGTAGGTAATCCATGAGGGTACGTTGGTCCGCCATTGGAAGTGGGTCCCCCGAAACTTTCTCTTGATTTTTAGCTTTAAGTCTTTTTCTGAGAAAGCGTTCGGGTTCTTCTAGAGGTTCTTTTATGTCTCTACTAGAACTGGAGCTCATGCACTACGTAGGAGGTTCAAATGTGGCGCCTGGGTTCCAAGTCCTGCAATAGAAACAGAAAAGAATGTTGGTCAGAATGTTCACCACGGCCCCGTGCTCGGTGAACACGGCCCGTGGTCAGAGATACAGTGATTGTTTTCTGGATCCCTGTTACTGGGAGTTGGACACGGCCCCGTGTTGCACCGACACGGCCCCGTGTTCAGCTCTCTGTAACACAGAAAATAAAAAACTGCCAGTGATGATGCCGGGCACGACCCGTGTCCGACCAGGCACGGCCCGTGCTGAGCTCTGCAGAAACAGAAAAACTAAAAAAAAAAATTTTAAAAAATGAAAAATAAGAAAAACGATTAGGCCGTTGATTCCTAACTTTCTTAAAATCCTTGTGTCCCCGGCAACGACGCCAAAAACTTGATGCGTGTGAAGTGTTATATATATTAGGTGTATATTTTAAGCCCCTTTAACACTTATTTTTAGCCAAGTTTTAAATTTATAAAACACGATATTTTACTAACACTAAACACACATATGGGCAAGTGCACCCACCGTGAGCGTAGTATAGTGTTGGCAAGATACCGAGGTCGTCCAAGGACACAAGAGCTTCTAGTACCGGTTTATCCTCAACGTCTAATCAAAATTAAAAACGTAGAGAAATGTTTTAAATTAAGAAGAATAAAAACTAACTAAAAATGCTGAAAAATAAAATAAAAAGAAAACAAATAGACAAGATGAATCACTTGGTTCCGACTCGTATCTAGTGTAACCTTTGATTATTTCCGCACTTTTGCACTATTTTAAGAGATTATCTTAGTTATTGTAGTAGGCCCCTCTTTTGAAGGTGACGTTACCCTCACCCCAGTAGTTTGAGTCAGCAGGGATACAATCCTAAAAGGGTGGATTATTAAAAGATAATTAATTAAGTTATTAATGCAAATTATGGTAGGCCCCTCTTTTGGAGGTGACGTTACCCTCGACTAAGTAGTCTGAGTCAGCAGGGATACAGTCCTAAATAGCCGGGTTATAGTATTAATAGTAGTTAACTTACGAGGGGATCAAAGAGTTTGGACCCCCGCCATCCAATACCGTTAAGTATTGAAGGAGGTCCTACTAAATTTGACCCAGGTCCATTGCAGGACCTCTAAACGCTGAACAATGGCAAGACCTTTACCAAACCGTTCCCTTAACCCCTGACCAGGTAGCCAACATACCTCCATATAGACCGTGGAGATATGAATGCTGAAAATCTTTTATTTTATATAGACAGTAAAATAATGCCAAGACACCACGGACAAACGATAAGGAAAGATCACCTTCAACATAAGCAACTAGTTATTAAAGTTATTAATACAAAACCAAGTAAAAAGTGCAAAAGATTAGAAATAAAAAGTATTACACTAAACACTTTGTCTTCACCAAGTGATGTAAGAGACTTAGGCAAACATGGCCTTGATTGTCAAGAACTCTTACGATCAATCTTGGATCCCGAGACGACTCACACACTCTACGATGGACAATGGATGATGGTGGTGGATGATGGTGTTATGGTGGTGGTGGTGGTGGGTGAAGTGTGAGAGATGTGGTGTGCCAAGGGATGGTTTGAGCTTAAGCCAAGCACTCCTATTTAGAGGCTGAACAAAAGCTCGGGCACGGCCCCGTGTCCAGTGGGCACGGCCCCGTGTCCACATCCTCTCTTTCTTCATTTAATGCAGCTTTGTCTTATTAGTTGACCATGCCCCCGTGTCCGCTGAGCACGACCCCGTGTGCAGAAGAATCTTTGTACTATGAAGATTTGCCTGGATTGTGCGAATCTTATAGTTGACCACGGCCCCGTGTCTGCTGAGCACGGCCCCGTGGTGGGCAATAGAAGCTTCTACCACTTTGTCTTTTCTGCTGACACTTGGGCACGCCCCCGTGCTGGCTGAGCACGGGGCGTGTTCAGGCTTCTGATGTCTTGTTTTGCTTGGGAAGATGCTGTCGTGGGGTCGGGCATGTCACGTCTTGTTCCTTTTCTTATATTTATGTTAGATTTTGATGTCTTTTTGCTTCTTTTGTTAATTTGAGCTCATTTAATCCTGAAAATACAAAAGGAAGACAAAAGCACACTTTTTCCAACATTAGTACTAAAAAGGGTTAGTTTTATGCCACAATTGATGAAATTTATATGTTGCATTTTGAACACATCAGCAGTATACATGTTAGTATTGTTTAGGTGTTATGTTGTCTGTTAGTTTGTTTGTGGCCCAAATGTCAAAGCCCAAGTAGAAGTCCAACATGAAGAAGCCAAGGCCCATATGAGACGAAATAAGGTGATTTCGTCCAAGTCCCATGTGTTGAAATCACTAATGGATGAAAACACCTCCTGTGTGATGAAAACACATCATGGACGAAAACACATGGGACGAAATCAAGGGATTTCGTCCAGTTCTGGCTTTCGTCAACTTGTTGGTATAAATACACAGACACAGAACAGAAACACTAGAGAAGTCTGAATAGATTTCGGAGAGAACACACACACAACTGAGAGTTTATAGGTTTATCTTGTAAACATTGCTTTGTAACGTTTCAGAGTATTAATACATTGCGTGTTAATCATTGAATCTTTGTGTTTTGCGTGTTCGTCACTTGGTTTAACTTACCCGTTTGGATTCCGCACTCTCGGGTTTGTCGGAAAACAGGGAATAGAGGTTACTCGATCCTCTGGGTGGACCTACAATTGGTATCAGAGCATTGGCTCGATTCCTTGTTAAAACCAAGTAGATTTTCATGTGTTTCCAGATTTGTTCTTGATTTTTGAAACAAAAAGTTTATATTTTCAGAAAAATCAGGTTTAAATCTTTGAAAATCTTGTGTTTTTGCTGATTGTGTTTATAAAAATCTTGTTATGTTTCATTTATACATGGTAAGAAAGGATTTTTATTGATCTTTTGCGCAAAAATTGTGATCGGAAATCTTTCCGGTGGCTGGTAAACTCAGAAAACTTCATCCAGTTCATAAGAATATTCAAAGTGTTCTTCATAAACTTCTGTATTTGATCTTTGATAATATTATTGTTGAAGTGTTGTTGATTAAAATAGTATTGTTTGAATATTGTGACATAATTCATGATGGTGTGTTGAATTTGTGGAGTGTAGGAGATAAGGTGGTTTGACAAAAGTAACCATTTGTGTCAGTAGGATAGAGGATAGCAGATTTGGATAAGATATCAAGTGGTGGTGAAAATATCTTACAAGTTGTTTGTCTCAAATTGTCAACGAAATCACCCATTTCATCTAACAAGTGGACAGAATCACATCTGATTTTGTGAAACATTCCAGCCGAAATCACCACTCCTCAGCCGAAATCCCTTATCACGAAATCAGTTCTGAACCGAAAACATCTGGCCGAAATCCCATATCATCGAAATCACATCTGGCCGAAATCAGGTTCCTGGCCGAAATCAGGTTTCTGGCCAAAAACACTTCCTGCCGAAATCACCATTGTTTTTGTCTTGGCCGAAGTCAGATTGTACTCACATCTGGACGAAATCACATGATCAGCAACCATAGTGGACTTTAGATATCATTTTTTTTTACTTTGGGCTTCACTAAAACCTTTGTATGTACTGGGCCATTTTTAAATTTACATCTCATTATAATTGGGCCAGTAGTCAAGTCCTTGTGGACATTTATTTTGTGGATCACATTTTAGAATTTGGGCCATTTGTCTCACACGAAAATCCCATCAAGATATTTGTGAGTTGCTATTTTTAGTGGGTTGTGAAACAATATTTAGTGGGTATTAAAATTGTCTTATTTTTCGTGGTCAATTATAAGACATTGGGCCATTTCTGATTGTGGACTCAGGAGATTATTTGGTCTCACGCAATTATTTCAGCAAGTGAAGAAGCTTTTCAAAAGGATCACTTTTGTGTTTCAAGTTGATCATTTTTAATCCATCATGAGTACACACCTTTGGGGGCCAAGCATTTTAGGATCTCAATCATCAAATGATCCTTCTCATCAAAGTACACCGAAAATGACTACAGATATGTATGGTCGTTGGATACCGGATCCTAATACAGAGAACAAATATACGAGCACGGGTTTATCGCCTTTATGGGCCGAAATTAATGATATGTATTATGGAACTCCTAGCACTTCTACAATACAAGTGCGACATAATCCTGATATGTATTATGGAACTCCTAGTACTTCTGCAAGACCTGTTTCACATGCTCCACTTCAGACGGCGTTTGTCACATGCACAGATTTGTATGGCAATCCGATACAAGTTCCTGTAAAGCCAGCTCCAACCACAGACTTGTATGGAAATCCACTACCACCAGTTGCTTCACAGCGCCATCGTTCTACTGTAGCACCATCATCTCTGGATCCAAGGAACTGTAGTCATACAGGAACTGCGTTTTATGCCGAAATTGTCAAAGATGCCAGCAATGGTGAATCATCGCGAAACGATGACAGTTCTGAACATGACAGTAGTTCAGTTGAAGACGTTTCAATTTCAGTTGAAGATGTTTCAACTTCAGTTGAAGATGTTACAACTTCAAGTTCAAGTTCAAGCGAGGATGGATCTGAATGTGAATCATCAAGGGAGGTTGTTGATTCTGATGCATATAGGTCAACATCGGAGAGTGATTCCAGCCAGGTATGTGTCGATGAACCAACTGTCGTTAATTGTGATAATTGTGCTAGCTTAAGTGTTAAATGTGCTGATTTGGATGCTAATATGTCTGAGTTGCAAAGCAAACATGATGCTTTAAATGCTAAATTGTTAGACTTGCAAAACAAACATGTTTCATTAGATACTAAGTGGTGTGATTTGCAAAGCAAACATGAGGATTTGCAAAACAAATTTGAAGTGACAAATATGCACAATCAAAAGTTGAGAGTGGATCTTTGTAAATGCAAAGAGGCTAACATGTTTTATGAAAACCATGAAATGGAATTTAAAACGATGGTTGAAACTTTAAGAAAAGATAAAACCGAACTGACAAAAATGGTTTCAAGAAAACAAACTGACATAAACCTTTATATCAATCGTCTTGAAAGCATGCAAAAAGAGTTAGCCTGCACAAAGTGTGAAAGTGAGGCGATCCGGCTTAAACTAGACAGTTATTCTAACTCTAGATACGTGCTGGATCACATCATTGGCACACAAAAAGAGAAAAAGGATGTCACGTGCATTGGATATAAGAAATGTCCACCACCTGTTAGACAAAATTATGATGCACTGCCTGATGAGGAGTATAGAACTCATTATGAAGAATCTGTTCCTTTAGACATTGAGGAATTTGCAACGGGACTTGGATACAAAAAGGAAGTATCATCAGATTCGGATGTGTCAGCAGATACTGTTGTAACTGCTGAACAAAATCAGGATCCTCCAATCATTGTTGAGGATACTGATTCTTCAAATGATGAATCTAATGATACTGACTCAGCACAGTCAGATACGGTAATCAAAGAAGAGGACATACCTCTCGAGAATCATATTCTATGTGATCCTCCCGCAAAACCTGCTACGACTGTTATGACCGAGTCCACGTCTACTTCCTCACAAGAGTATGAGAGTGTGAATTTGCTGTACACTCTTGTTGGTGATGATAAAATTTATTCTAACAAAGATTTTCCTATTAAGAATGTTAATCAATCTTTAATTAGTAAAATTTTTAAAGATTCAACAAGTAAGTTCTTGGGAAAGACAGGATCACACGTTGTGGTAACACAGTGTCCTCCGATTCCAAGAGCTGAAATTCGTAAACAAAATGGCAATCAAAGATTCCCAACAGTGAAAAAGCAGCAAAATCACACCAAACCAAAGGGTAAATCACCGACTCAAAGTCAAAAGAAACAGACTCAGAAAAAGGACAAGAAGATAAACTTTGTAAAATCCAGAGGGACTGATAAAATTGAAACTTTCGAAAACAAATGCAACATGGATTTTGTTAAACAAAGTAAAATTTTGAAAAGAAACAGTCAAAACAACTACACACAACACACAAACGGTTATGATGTAGGACCAAGTACCTCAAGATCACGAAGTTCATCGTCATGCTTTGAATGTGGTGAGTATGGGCACATTGTCAGAAATCGTCCATATCTCACGAAAGGAAAGGCAAAGGTTGATGCCCCCCGTGGTAACAAATACCATAAAAGATCTGTTTCACCAAAACAGGACCCCCGTCTTGTTAAACAACAAGAAGTGAAACAGATAAAGAAACAACGGAAAAATGTTGAAAAGATTTTAAAACCGGAGGTTGTCCAAACAAAATCTGTTGAATCAAATGTTAAACATGAGAAACAAAAACAGATTTCGAAACCAAAATCGGAAATTGTTTCAGGGGGAGCTAGATCATTTCCGAATCATCGGGAAATGGATGCCACAATTCTCGATGATGACGGATGACCCAAGTCTGTGAAGGCTTAGGTCCCCCTCTCCAATTAATCTCTGAATGAGTGTGCAGGATGTTCCAGGAGGAACTATTGATAGTCTTATGATTGTTGATAGTGGAGCGTCCATGCACAAGATCGGCGATAGAAGGCTCTGAAATATTGTTACATCTAGGAGAATATTGTTGCCATTGATGGAGAGGAAAAAGGAATGAAGTTGAAAAATTCGACAAGATGAAATATGTGCCAAAATTTGGTTGTTATGGTTTTTGATCGGGTCAACATGATAGATTCAAATGAAAAGTACGCGCCTGCAACACGTCTGAAGCTTTTCTAAGATTCATGGATTTTTCTTCCACAAGAAGTTCAAAGTCCACAAGATGAACGTGTAGGTTACTTTTCTCCACGGTGTGATTGAAGAAAATGTGTTTGTTGAACAAACCAACCGGGTGGGCGGATGCCTTGGCACGGATTGAACAACCGCACACTACTTTTGAAAGAGAGAGACAAAGACCTTCGCTGGTGCAATGTGGAAGACCAGCCAGACCCAGAAGGTTTATGATCTTGTTGCTGTGAAAAGATTTCTCAGTAGCTACAAAATCGACTTTAAAATCCACAACTGGTGGATATCCAGCTTGGGAGAGCGCTCAGATTCCTTGCAATGCACGAAGCAGTTGCAGGATACGGTTTTGAATTTCTAATCTCTCCTATACTTGTCGATATTTAAGCTGCTTTATGAATTATTATCATCTCATACAACACTCTTTGACCAGACACATTGATCTCGAATATCACTTCACACGTGATTGTTTCAATATGAAACTCGTCAATGTTGTCATGGTCCACACCGATGACCAACGTGCCGATTTTTTTTTACCAAAGCCTTTGATAAATCAAGATTTGACTTTTTATTATTGGTAAACGGCATTAAGGTCAAGCAAGAGTAATCCACATCGGAAAATCGTTTTTGTAAATATCTTTGTGTTTTTAAAATTATTGTAAGTTTGTTGATTTTAGGGGGAGTAATTCCAAAATTTGAAAATTCAAAAACATCGAAAAATTTCAAAACCCAAAAACAATAGAAAAACAAAAATGAGTTTCCTGGCGAGCAAAAGAGAAAATGATAGTACATTAGTGGTCTGTGTAAACCTCTTTAAACTAAAATGTAAAATGAAAAATGTTAAGCAGCTCTATATAAGATGTATCGGTAGGCTCACAATCCTCTTAAAGTGTGCAGGGTGATATAAACCTAAATCGACTGAAGACCAGGTGGGAACCATTCATTGGCATATGGTCTTAGTACCGAAATTTCGTTTGAGAGATTGCCGAGGTTCTGAGATATGTGGTCTTTATGCTGTTTATCATCTGGGTATCATGGTTGTTTCTTTTACCGAAACAAATGGAGACGAAGTCTAGATCTTCCATGATATCATACATACGTGTACATACTGCATTCGACCTCAATAAGTGATCAACAATCACATGTCCCTCAAAACAAGTGATAATATATCACATTTATCCGGGAGTCAAGTTCGTCTCTTTGCTGTACGAAAGTACTGACCTGTTCACGGACTTGCTCCTGTGCCCTCATGCATCTGAAAATCAAGTTCCTCCTCAATAAGTGATTCTATCACATAGGGCTTGTTTTCAATCAAAATAAGTGAGTTACTCACATCTTTTATACGGTCAAACGGATGATAAGCAGTATACTCACCCGTAAGATGAACCCTCGTGCATACCTTGATACGGGAATGTGTCGTGATGTGGATGAACACCGGTCGGTAAGTATAAATCATACCTTAACGTATCCCCTCGTCATGATTACATATGATAAGTTGAGCTTATGTGGATAACAATACCGATAATCGTTATAGGATGTTTATCTAGATGTTAACAAAAAGAAAAACAAGAGCGTTTTGGCATGACCGTACACTGATATGATTCTCTTACCCTCGAAACTCGCAAAAAGAATGTTTGTATATATTTACTTTTCTTAGTTTCTGCAACTCTGTATATATTTATTTACTGCTTTCAGTCTTTAAGTTTGAAATATTCAAAATACCAAAAAGATTTTAGGTATGTTTTAATATAAACTTTACAAAAGTCAAAAAGATTTTATTTCTGCTTTAGTTTTGATTAACCGATGTTGGAACTCAAGTCTTCGCTGCCTGAAATCTGAATGAAAACCAAAATGACTTAATCTTCTTAAACGGTCAGAGTTTGCAAGTTTTGAAAGTTAATAATCTAAATTGAAAAATCTGTTAACTTTTCAAACTAACTGTCGGACGGTAGTTGAATAAGAATTGGTCACATGTGTGTCAGTTGTTTAATGTTAAATATATTCCAAGCAGTTGTTCTCATTGCGTGTTTAGCTTTCTTGCATGTGCAGATGCTAAAGGCGAGGAGAACATGTTCGATGACAAGCTTCGGAATGAAGACACGACATGAAGGCACTCAAATCATAAAGATGATCGAGTTGCCGCTGATCAAATTACCAACACCACAAGGATCTCAAGCATTGAAGTCAAAAGATTCCCAAGCATAATCAAAGGGGGAGTTTGTTAACACACTACCTAAATGAAAAGGGAGTTTGTTGATACACTTTCTACTTACGACGAGTGAAGACTTTGAAGATCCTACGACAAGAATGGATGAACCATCAAGAGATGGAGAACGAGATTACGAACCTCGCGAGCAGCATCCAAGGGGGAGTTTGTTGATACATATTATGTGGATACGGCTCGGCTCGGTTCGACTCGGCTACGAAGTGAAGGCCGTAGTCCAGACAACCTCCTGTCTTGACTCGGTATGCGTTTTACTTTGTAACAGATCATGTACATGTAACTGCGTGTGTGCAGTATACATGTTAGTATTGTTTAGGTGTTATGTTGTCTGTTAGTTTGTTTGTGGCCCAAATGTCAAAGCCCAAGTAGAAGTCCAACATGAAGAAGCCAAGGCCCATATGAGACGAAATAAGGTGATTTCGTCCAAGTCCCATGTGTTGAAATCACTAATGGATGAAAACACCTCCTGTGTGATGAAAACACATCATGAACGAAAACACATGGGACGAAATCAAGGGATTTCGTCCAGTTCTTGTTTTCGTCAACTTGTTGGTATAAATACACAGACACAGAACAGAAACACTAGAGAAGTCTGAATAGATTTCGGAGAGAACACACACACAACTGAGAGTTTATAGGTTTATCTTGTAAACATTGCTTTGTAACGTTTCAGAGTATTAATACATTGCGTGTTAATCATTGAATCTTTGTGTCTTGCGTGTTCGTCACTTGGTTTAACTTACCCGTTTGGATTCCGCACTCTCGGGTTTGTCGGAAAACAGGGAATAGAGGTTACTCGATCCTCCGGGTGGACCTACAGATAGTATGCATTTTCATATATGGATCCAGGTTTTGGGATTTTGCATATAAATGGTTTTATATCTCATAAAAGTAACATGTTTTAAACATTATTTCCGCTGCGTTTTTTATTTCATATGGATGAAATTGCTTTGATAAACATGTTAAAATCCCATCAGTTATATCCCTTCTCCAATGTAAGTCAGATGCAAACTTTTCCGGCCATTTACAGCTACAATGGAATGCACAGCTACAACGGAATGTGGGCAGTGACCAAACAAGGGTATTCGATTAGGGTTTCCCAAGGAGGAAGAAGGTGACATGTTCTTGTTCGTGATGCCACTGCTCGAATCCATGAGGCATTCTGACCAAGTAAGATTACTGAATTCAAGTTATGTCTAACATGATTACCTCATCCCTCGTTCTAAGTTGAATACTTGGATTCGATTATGGTTGCGGTCTCAACAAGGATACGTTTTTATCACGTTTTTGCTATTCTATTACCAGAAATGGATTGGAAACTCATTACCACAAGGTAGATATACTTAAAACCCTATGGCCACTCATTACCACAAGGTAGATAAACTTTTTCTTTGAATAAAATTTGACACTGATTTGATTGTTTTAAGTAGAGGTATTTCAACATATTTACTTATGAATGGTTTTGTTTGGGTTGTGGTTAATTTTTAACGGTTCAAATATAAACGTTTAACTCTGGCAAGGGAAACAAATGCGATTTCGGTTTAGATCGGAGATAACTACACCTTAGGTATGATTCCGGTAACCAAACGTAGGGTTCCGATTAGAGTTCGGTAAGTACGAAACTCAACTGCATGTTTCATATTCTTTTAGAAGTACTATTTGCGTAACACGTATGGGAGTAACGAGCTTATTTAAATGGTTTTATGAATTAAAAAAATTGGTTAACTTGCATGTTGTGCGTAGTGCGTGATAGGTTTTTATGTATATTTTTAGCCCTTTTTACACTTTAGTCAAGTTTTAAATTTATAAAACACGATATTTTACTAACACTAAACACACATATGGGCAAGTGCACCCATCGTGAGTGTAGTATAGCGTTGGTAAGATACCGAGGTCGTCCAAGGACACAAGAGCTTTTAGTACCGGTTTATCCTCAATGTCTAATCAAATCAAAATTTTAGAAAAATGTTTAAACATGAAAATAAAAGCTAAAAATGCTGAAAATAAAAATAAAATAAAAACAGATAGACAAGATGAATCACTTGGATCCGACTCGCCTTTAGTGTAACCTTTGATTATTTCCGCACTTTTGCAGTTTTTAAGAGATTATCTTTGTTATAGTAGTAGGCCCCTCTTTTGAAGGTGACGTTACCCTCAACCCAGTAGTTTGAGTCAGCAAGGATACAATCCTAAAGGGTTGGATTATTGAAAGATAATTAATTAAATTATTAATGCGTAATGTGGTAGGCCCCTCTTTTGAAGGTGACGTTACCCTCGGCTAAGTAGTTTGAGTCAGCAGGGATACAATCCTAAGTAGCCGGGTTAATGTTTTAATAGTAGTTTACATATGAGGGGATCAAGAAATTCGAACCCCCGCCATCCAATACATGTGGGTATTGAAGGAGGTCCTACTAAGCTTGACCCAGGTCCTTGCAGGATCTATACACTGAACAAGGCAAGATGCCTACCAAACCATTCCCTTAACCCCCGACCAGGTAGCCAACATATCTCCATATAGACCGTGGAGATATGAATGGTGTAAATCTTTTATTTTATATAGACAGTAAAATAACGCAAAGACACCACAGACAAATGATAAGGAAGTTTCACCTTCAACATAAGAAACTAGTTATTAAAGTCATTAATACATAACCAAATAAAAAGTGCGAAAAGATTAAAAATAAAAAGTACTACACTAAATGCTTGTCTTCACCAAGTGATGTAAGAGACTTAGGCAAACATGGCCTTTGATTGTCAAGAACTCTTACTATCAATCTTGGATCCCGAGACTACTACTCACGCTCTATGATGGATGATGGATGATGGTGGTGGATGTGGGTTGTGATGGTGGTGGTGGGTGGGTGAAGTGTGAGAGAGGTGGTTTACCAAGGGATGCCTTTTAAGTGAACCAAGCACCTCTATTTATAGCCTGCATAGAAGCCTGGACACAGCCCCATGTCCATTGGGCACGACCCCGTGTCCATTCTTCTTCTCTTTCTTCATTAAATGCAGTTTGTCTGCATTAGTTGAGAACGCCCCCGTGTCTGATGGGCACGACCCCGTGTGCAGAAGCGTATCTGTACTATCAAGATTTGCTTGGATTCTACGAATCTTAGCGTTGACCACGGCCCCGTGTCCGCTGGGCACGCCCCCGTGTTGGGAAATAAAAGCTTCTATAACTTTGTCTTTTCTGCAGACACTTGGGCACGCCCCCGTGTTCAATGAGCACGGGGCGTATTCAGCCTTCTGATCTCTTGTTCTTGCTTGGGAAGATGTTGTCAAGGGGTCGGGCATGCCACGTTTATTCCTTTTCTTGTATTATTGTTAGATTTGGCTGCATTTTTGCTTATTTTGTTCATTTAAGCTCTTTTAACCCTGAAAATACAAAAGGAAGACAAAAACACACTTTTTCCAACATTAGTACTAAAAAAGGGTTAGTTTTATGCCTCGTTTGATGTAATTTATATGTTGCATTTTACACACATCAAATACCCCCACACTTGAATCTTTGCTTGTGCTCAAGCAAAACTCTTTTTAATGTGGCTTACACTCCCAAATGGAATGGGTAGATGAGAAGGTTTTGGGCTTGTCTTGAGTGTCGGGATTCCAAGATTTTTATTAGGTTTTATTTTTATGTTATTTACAATCCTATTCGTTATGATTTATTTAGAACATAAATAAGAGAAATTACTTATTTGGGCATCACATGGCTCTTTAAAATTCTATTTATATACAAGTTCACATACCTCACGGGAGATCACTCAACACTCGGCCGAAGATGTATTTTTGTGAAACACTCGGGACCGGCATGGAACTTACTTCTACCATATGCTTGCCAAGCAATCAATCCTCCTCCTTTTTAACTATACACCTTTGTAAATATCAAGAGGACTTTGGGGAAGGGTTAGGCTTGGGTTAAAGGTAGGTGGTTTTGGGTTAGTGGTTAGTAGAAAAGGGCGAAAGGCGTAAAAAGCGTCGGTTTTCGTAGAACTTTTAATTTTTGTGACTTTTTTTTATTCTAATGAAGCAATTCTTCAAACAAAGTTCTTTTTAATGAACTTGTTTGTTTATTGCTTGACTTCATCATACAAATTTTTTTTTTTTTGATAAGGAATGTCACCCGAAAACCGAGCTTTTTACTAAAATAAAGGGTTTAAAATGAAAAAGGGTTTTGGTGGGTAAAGGGTGGTTGTTTTATGGGTTAGAAATGAAAAGGTTTAGGCTCAAAGGGGTTAACTAGGGGGATTTTGGGTAGGTGGTAAAAAAATAATAATGGTGTTGAAAGAAAAAGGGTTAGTCCTAATGCATCCATCATTTACTTACTTGGGTTTAAGTTGGTAAGGACCGGGAATGTATTGTCATGGCAAGTTCTAGAGTCGTAAGAAACCAAGCAAATATTCACACAAGAAACGAAAAATGAGCATTTAGTATTAAAGATGTGTATTTGTATGCTCAATAAAGGCTCAAAACTCACTTTTTGTGGGAATTGGTTTTTATGTGATCAAGTATATATAATCAAACTTTAACTAGATTTGTCATGTCGTTTCATAATTTTCTTATGTTGGTTCTTTTTATCACGACGCTATCGGTTGTAAATATGTAAAAAAAATAACATTTTTAGAACTTGTTATTCCCAAATTAAACCAAGACAAGTAAAAAAATGAAAAGTTTTGAAAAAAATTGGGCTGTTTAGCGGTTCCAATAGAGTTTTGTGTAAGGCTTGTAATTAGGACTTGCAAAATTCAAGGTTTTAGCATCCCCCCACACTTAAATTACACATTGTCCTCAATGTGTCCCCAAAATAAGTTTTTAGGTTGATTGAATGTGTAAAAGGTGTGTTAAAAACAAAATTTAATGTTACTGGGCATCTAGACACGGGCACGTGGTGTCCGGGCACGGCCCCGTGTTCAGGTTGCCAGTAACAGAAATTTTCAGAAAGTAACAGAAGGTTGGGCACAGGGGCGTCTTCAGCGAACACGCCCCGTGTCCAGTTACCTGAATTGGGCGTTTTCTGCAGATCTTTCAGCATGGGGCCGTGTTGGATGGGCACGACCCGTGCTGAACTTGCTGTAATGAAGAAAATTTGTCGTGAGGCTCTGTTTTTGTGCATGGGGTGTTGGTTCAAGTTTCCCTTAGTATCCTTCACCATCCCGGGTGTGTTTTACCCATTACAACATCATCCAAACACCAATTTAGTTAAAACCACCATTTCATTAAAAGTAGCACATTACATAGTGTCCTAGAAAATTAAAAACAAACCAGAAAAATAGAAAAAGTCCTAAAATAGATAGGTCAAGTGATACATAAAATAATCCTAAGGAGTTCTATCCTTACTATAGGAATCAAAATCCCGGAAATAGCTTTCCGGTACTTAAAGGCTTTGTAGAACTCCGAACCGAGGGGTGCCCCCTAGACGTTGTTGAGCCATTCTTCTATCTCTCTTGGGAGGAAGAAGGCCGGCTCATTTTCCTCAACATTTTGTGGAGGAGGAGTGACACCAACCGGAACCCCTTGTAATATGTCTCGAGGGGGCTCCGGGTGTATGGTCTACCACTCGGCCGGTATGATGACTTCTGGTACCACATTCCATGCCCTTTGGGTGATGATTGGAACCAAAGGAGGAGAAGCGAGAATGTTCAACCTTTGGTGCAAAAGGTTGACCTCTCGAAGACATCTCTCTAGCCCCACTGTTAAATGATTGATACGGTCGACCAGAGCTTCCTCAACCCCCGTCATTTTGTCTATGGCCTCTCTCAAGGCATAAACATAGTTTACGAGGGAATCTTCTACCGATGACCTTCTTCCTTGACGGTTGTTCCTGGAGTGTGACGAAGATGTTCCGCCGTTTCTGCTCGCCATTCTAAGAAAACAGACCGAAAAGAGTTCATTTTAATGCAACAGTACCTCGGACACGGCCCCGTGCTCATCGAGCACGGCCCCGTGTTCAGTTATCTGCAGATTTTTGGAACAAGGAATCTTAGAGTTTCAAATTATTTTTCTGACTTTTTGAAGCATTTTTAAGCAGAAATAACTTAAAACAGTGTTGTAAAACTTATTTTTAATAAGATTCCTTGAATAAAAATCTAACAAATATCACAATAAAGCTTGAAACCATGGTGATTTCAAGCTCTAATAGAGGTGTTGAGGAAAAATTGAAGAAGAAGGCAATGGACAAACGTAGAAAAGACAAGATGGTTGTTGAGAACCCTCTTTAGAATATACCTAGGATGGTATGTGTGAAGATCCCACCAGATCTTTGTCTTTGGAGTGGTCCAGATGTGCAGGAATCTTGGCTGCATTTATAGAAAACGACAACACGCTGGACACGGCCCCGTGTTGGCTGGACACGGCCCCGTGTTGGCTGGACACGGCCCCGTGTGTAGACAAGAACCTGACACATTTTGTCCGAATTCTGACAAAAAGTCAGATGGGAATCTTTTGGTGGACACGGGGGCGTGCTGACCTGGACGCGGCCCCGTGCCTGGAGGCTGTTTATGAAGTCTTGTCTATTTTTAAGGAATTTGTCTGGATCGGGTGGTTTCTTACTGGACGGAACAACACCAAAGTGCCTGAGATACCTTAATTGCTCTAGATTTAGACGAGAACGCAAGAGGTTATCGGTAAGGGTGATTCCTATGCTAAATGTAGGTGGACAAGTCAAACCCTTTCCCGGGCTTTTGTTAAAGAAGGTGTATGTCGAATCGCTCAGGTCTATGTATGCATCGGCGGAACTCGATGGGGAGTCCTTCACGGCACAATCGACACAGAGACGACTATCGCTCAAGTCTTCGCAAGAGTTAGAGGTGATTTCGGGAACAACGAAGTTGTTTTTATCCGAATGCAATCTCAATAATTCTTCTTGGGTATCGTCTTGACACCACGTACCATAAGAGGAGCGATAGTAAAAAAATCAGTATCGCTCATGTTTGTGTCAGAAATTACCAACCGTCGGGATCTTACGTTTCTTTTTTCAGTATCTGATACTTGGGCACGGGGCGTGTTGATTAGGCACAGCCCCGTGTTCAGCTACTGTCTTACTTAAAACAGGATTGCCAGTACCAAAGATTGGGCACGGGGCGTGTTCAGCGGGCACGGCCCATACTGAGCTCTACAGAAGCTGAAAATTTACGAAAAATCCTAAAAAAACAGAAAAATAAGAAAAACGATTAGGCCGTTGATTCCTAACTTTCTTAAAATCCTTGTGTCCCCGGCAACGGCGCCAAAAACTTGATGTGCGTAGTGCGTGATAGGTTTTTATGTATATTTTTATCCTTTTTTACACTTTAGTCAAGTTTTAAATTTATAAAACACGATATTTACTAACACTAAATACACATATGGGTAAGTGCACCCATCGTGAGCGTAGAATAGCGTTGGTAAGATACCGAGGTCGTCCAAGGACACAAGAGCTTTTAGTACCGGTTTATCCTCAACGTCTTATCAAATCAAAATTTTAGAAAAAGGTTTAAACATGAAAATAAAACCTAAAAATGCTGAAAATAAAAATAAAATAAAAACAGATAGACAAGATGAATCACTTGGATCCGACTCGCCTTTAGTGTAACCTTTGATTATTTCCGCACTTTTGCAGTTTTTAAGAGATTATCTTTGTTATAGTAGTAGGCCCCTCTTTTGAAGGTGACGTTACCCTCAACCCAGTAGTTTGAGTTAGCAAGGATACAATCCTAAAGGGTTGGATTATTGAAAGATAATTAATTAAGTTATTAATGCGTAATGTGGTAGGCCCCTCTTTTGAAGGTGACGTTACCCTCGGCTAAGTAGTTTGAGTCAACAGGGATACAATCCTAAGTAGCCGGGTTAATGTTTTAATAGTAGTTTACATATGAGGGGATCAAGAAATTCGAACCCCCTCCATCCAATACAAGTGGGTATTGAAGGAGGTCCTACTAAGCTTGACCCAGGTCCTTGCAGGATCTATACACTAAACAAGGCAAGACGCTTACCAAACCATTCCTTTAACCCCTGACCAGGTAGCCAACATATCTCCATATAGACCGTGGAGATATGAATGGTGTAAATCTTTTATTTTATATAGACAGTAAAATAACGCCAAGACACCACGGACAAATGATAAGGAAGTTTCACCTTCAACATAAGAAACTAGTTATTAAAGTCATTAATACATAACCAAATAAAAAGTGCGAAAAGATTAAAAATAAAAAGTACTACACTAAATGCTTGTCTTCACCAAGTGATGTAAGAGACTTAGGCAAACATGGCCTTTGATTGTCAAGAACTCTTACTATCAATCTTGGATCCCGAGACTACTACACACGCTCTATGATGGATGATGGATGATGGTGGTGGATGTGGGTTGTGATGGTGGTGGTGGGTGGGTGAAGTGTGAGAGAGGTGGTTTGCCAAGGGATGCCTTTGAAGTGAACCAAGCACCTCTATTTATAGCCTGCAAAGAAGCCCGGACATAGCCCCGTGTCCATTGGGCACGACCCCGTGTCCCTTCACCTTCTCTTTCTTCATTAAATGCAGTTTGTCTGCATTAGTTGACAACACCCCCGTGTCTGATGGGCACGACCCCGTGTGCAGAAGCGTATATGTACTATCAAGATTTGCTTGGATTCTACGAATCCTAGCATTGACCACGGCCTCGTGTCCGCTGGGCATGCCCCCGTGTTGGGAAATTAAAGCTTCTACAACTTTGTCTTTTCTGCAGACACTTGGGCACGCCCCCGTGTTCAATGAGCACGGGGCGTGTTCAGCCTTCTGATCTCTTGTTCTTTCTTGGGAAGATGTTGTCGAGGGATCGGGCATGCCACGTTTATTCCTTTTCTTGTATTATTGTTAGATTTGGCTGCATTTTTGCTTCTTTTGTTCATTTAAGCTCTTTTAACCCTGAAAATACAAAAGGAAGACAAAAGCACACTTTTTCCAACATTAGTACTAAAAAAAGGTTAGTTTTATGGCTCATTTGATGTAATTTATATGTTGCATTTTACACACATCATTGCACGTTGTACTTGTTTATTTAAATGCTATTGTTGTAAAATATAATATAGAAATGGTTACTGCAAATATAATTCAGTGGTTTAATGGTTTATTAGTACTTGGTTTCATGCATCTACTTGAAGATTAAAGATAGACGTATCAGTTAGGTTTTTGGCAAATTAGTTGTTAGTGTGCTATATGTCTATATGAATGTATTAGAATTTAGTATTATAGCTCACTGGATTTGATACTTAATTGTATAATGTTCTTTGCAAAGTAGGACCTTGAAGTGTTTACTCACTAAGTCTATTATACTAGCTATTTATTGGTAATGTGCCAAAGACTATGAATGATGATGAATTCTAAAAAAATAATCGAAGAGACAAGCCTAAGTTCATAAGTGAGTCAGCTCACAAAGTTGCGTTTTTTTACATGGTATAGTTTATGCACCACATGTATCACTAGTGTTATATTTTTATGCTTAATATGGTATTATATTAGAGGAGGCATGTTTAGTTTTACTTGAATAGCTGCAATATCTAGCACTAGCTGGACCTTTTGTTTGAACCGTTTTGTCAATTTTGTGCTGACGGATAAAGTTAGAGAAGAGTTTAGAGAACGCTTGTCTATACGGCAAGCTATGTCATTTATGTTTTAATAAAGGGTAAAGACGGGACGGGTTTCGGATCGCAACGGGTTTTGCATTGTATAGCCACACCTAACGGTTTTAGAAACTTTAACCTATGCTGCAATGTTGAGGCTGCCCAAGAGTTTAACCCATGAAGAGAAAGTAGAACAAGCTGAGCTCATCATACTTGAACTTGGGTTAACAAGATGTCGTGACAGCATCGTGGGAGGGCTACTTATTTGTGGTGTTTCGGGTGGGGTTGGATGACCCGACTTCAGGGATGGACTCTACCACGGCTCTTCGATTAATGGCCACGTTGAATGGGTTGGCTAGACGAGTGAGGAGTGTGGTCACCACGATCCATCAGCCATCAAGTAGGCTGTATTGGATGTTTGATAAGGTTGTGGTATTGTCTGATGGCAGCCCAATTTACTATGGTTGTTCGGGTCAGGTTATGGAGTATCTTGCATCCATTGGGTATGTGCCAGGGTTTAATTTGATGAACCCTGCTGATTTTCTGCTTGATCTTGCAAATGGTACGTAAATAAATCATGCAATAAACTGTAGAAATACAATGCAAAAAAGTTTTCAGGTCATGTGATTAGTTTTTAATAATACAAGTTGGAAATTTGTTCGCACCTTTTTGTTTCGGTTTGGTCAGTTTTTCGGTTTCGTTTCGAATCGGTTTCAATATTTTCAATTTTTTTTTGGTTTGGTTTCGTTTCGGTTTTGGTTTTTTGTTTCCGTTTGGTCGGTTCATTCGGTTTCGTTTCGGTTGAGTTTTGATTTTTAGTTTCGTTTTAATCGGGTTTTTTTTGTTTCGTTTCAGATCGGTTTTGATCTTTTCAGTTTTTTGTTCGTTTCAGTTCGGTTTTTTTTGTCTCGTTTTGGTCGGTTTTGATTTTTTATTTCGTTTTGATCCATTTTTTTGGTTCTGTTTCAGATTGCTTTCAATTTTGTCAGTATTTCTATTTCATTTCAAATCGGTTTCGATCTTTTCAGTTTTTTTTTTGGGTTTCGGTTTGTTTTTTCTGTTTGGTCATTTATTCGGTTTCGGTTAGGTTCGGTTTTGATCTTTTTGTTTTGTTTTGATGGTTTTTTCGGTTTCGTTTTGGATCTGTTCAATCCTTTTAGTTTTTTGTTTCGTTTCGTTTTTTTTAAGTACAATCTGTACTTATTTTAAAGAAAGCAATTTTTAACCAACATGACCCGAAACCCGTTCTGACCCGGACCCGTTTCAACCCGAACTCGTTCTGACCTGAACCCGTTCCGACCCGAGCCCGTTTCGACCCGAACCAAAAAAAACCCTTTTTTGTAATTGACCCGTTTTGACCCGAACCCCTTTTGACCCATGACCCGACCCGAACCGACCCGTTTGCCAGGTCTAACTCTCCCTTAAAGAAACTTTCGTAATTTCAATTTCATCATTATTTCAGTGTAGTTAAGACATTTGATTATTATTGTTAAATGAATATACGATCTCTCTCTATAGGCATCGTAACTAGCACTACCGAAAAAAGGATGGGCTTCTGGAGTGGCAACCTTATTGTAGTGTGAAGTGTAGGAACAAAACCAAAGTTTATGAATCATGTAGATCCTATACTTTCAAATAGTGTTGTTTTAACAAAATAACCGCCATCACCATTCTATCTGTGAGCCCTAACGTTGAATGCCTTTCAACTGTTTCTGTGTGTACTATTGCCTGGACAAGATGGAGAAAAGTGTCGAAATTGCTATCATTATCATCCATCACAAGGGGAAATCTTAGTTTTCTTCTTTTATTTTGGTAACCTTGTACCGGAAAACTCACGGGACTCAACTAATACCCTGCTAAGCAATGACATCTGTTGAAATGTGTACCTTATGGGCGGGATTGGCTGGCACAAGTGTGAGTCTTGGTGTGCATGCTTTCAGGGCTTAATAGGTGTATTAATGCGGTGGCTTTTACCAGTGATATACGGTTCGACATATTTCATTTTGTGTTATTAGTTTGACATTGTGTTGCTTCATTTCTTAGAGGTTTGAAAATTGAAAGGTGCTCTTATGGTTTGGAAAAGAGGAATTGGTTAACAGAAGTTAACCACCGGTATTATATGTATTATGAGCAATAAATTATAAGGTGGAAAGATGTTGATATTCCCATCCATTTACAAAACTATGCTTTGCAGCCTAGATTCAAGCACGACTACTGGCCGAGAGAGGGGAATCAAAACAACAAGCTTATGGCGAAGTTGAGTAAAGAAGCACAAAACCAAAAGATTAAGAGAGCTTTGGAATATATGATGTAATCACCGGAAATGTGACAGTTGCTTCATGTCTTGTATTATCGATTACGCGGCAACGCGTGGGTTTCCCACTAGTTTTGTTTCAAAGAATTTCAAATGCTGAATTTTAAAATTTAATAATCTAAATTTGTCCAAATATAACTTTAAGTCAAAAAATCTTACTTTTCCTTTAAATCCTTCTATTGACTTTCAGAACTCAAACTTTCCAAATAAAAAAAAAGAGTTAAATGTCATTTTAGTCCCTGTGGTTTGGGTCATTTTGCAAGTTTAGTCCAAAGGTTTCATTTTTAACCTGTGGGTCCAAAAAGGTTTCACAATTGCCATTTTAGTCCACTGGGTCAACTTCATCCGTTTTTTCTGTTAACGAGAAGGCCAATTCGGTCATTTTATATGGCTGAATTGCTCTTTTAGTTAACAGAATTACATACAAAATGACCAAATTGGCCTTCTCGTTAACATAAAAAATGTATGAAGTTAACCCAGTGGACTAAAATGACAACTGTGAAACCTTTTTGGACCCACAGGTTAAAAATGAAACCTTTGGACTAAACTGGCAAAATGGCCCAAACCATAGGGACTAAAATGGCATTTAAAAAAAAAACAATTTTTCCTGATTTTGACGTTTCCTAAACAAAAGGCAATCTACCCCAAATTTTTCCCTGATTTTGACGTTTCCTAAACAAAAGTAAATCTACCCCAAATTCCCTTTGAAAAGTTTGAATTCAAAGGAGTTTCAACTCATCGTTCGATTCCTTTTTGATTTGATAAAATCATTTATAAAACTGATTTTTTTGAATCGGGAATCGAACTTTGGTTCTATTAATTTTCTTGAAAAATTCAATCTGATGTTCTTGATTCTATATGGTTTGTTGGATGTTCTTGAAAAAATCTGTTTTCCGGTGGGTTCAAAGAAAAAAACTGTTCGGCTATTTGATTGATGATTATTTCTGATCAGATGATGTTGGCGATCAAGTTTGAAAAAAAATGTTCTTTGTTGTCGATTTGGATTCCAAGTTGTTTCTGGATGTTGCTGCGCAAAAACATGGTATATATTTTTCAAAAACAGGAATGAATTCAATTGTTCAAAAAAGGGACGATCTGGTTCTGGTTATACAACGATTTGCAGAGAGATGATTCTAACATGTTCTTCAGCAAATTCGCTTTTTCTTGGGTGAACCCGTTGCTTGCTAAGGGTTACAAAAATCCGTTAATTCTTGAAGATATTCCAACCTTAGAATCCGTAGATCAAGCCACGGTTGCCCATGGAAAATTCACAAATGCATGGGATTCGCTTCGAAACGAAAAAACCATAAAAAATACTAACATGGTTTTTAAAACATTAGCCAAAGTTTATTGCCGAGAGATGGTTTTATCGGGAGTATGTGTCTTTATTAGGACAATAGCAGTTGTGGCTAGGCCGCTGTTACTCTATGCTTTCGTCGGCTACACAAACCAAGAAACTGCAGATTTACGTCAAGGGCTCTTTTTAGTCGGGATTTTGATTGTAGTTAAAGTGACTGAGTCACTGAGTCACAGGCAATTTTACTTTATTGCGCGAAGAACCGGTATGAGAATGAGGTCAGCTTTAATGGTGAAGGTGTATGAAAAACAACTTAAACTTTCTAATACAGGAAAGAAACGACATTCTGCTGGAGAAGTTGTGAATTACATTGCCGTTGATGCTTATAGAATGGTTGAATTTCCAATGTGGTTTCATGTGGGCTGGTCTTCTTTCATTCAGTTATGTCTAGGTATTGGTGTATTGTTTTCTATAGTAGGAATAGGTGCATTTCCAGGTTTAGCCCCTCTAATCATATGTGCACTTCTTAATGTACCATATGCAAAAGCTATTAAGAAGTGTCAATTAGAATTCATGGTGGCTCAAGATAAGAGACTAAGATCCACTTCTGAGATCTTGAACAACATGAAGGTTATAAAGTTACAATCTTGGGAACAAAAATTTAAAGAAATAATTGAATCTTTTAGAGAACTTGAATTCAGATGGTTGTCTGAAGCTCAGTTCAAGAAGGTTTATGGTACGATTTTGTATTGGTTATCGCCAACACTTGTTTCTTCAGCCATACTTATGGGATGTTTGTTTTTCAAAAGTGCCCCTTTAGATTCTGCCACTATTTTTACAGTTATGGCAACCTTGAGAACTATGTCTGATCCCGTAAGGTTTTTACCCGAGGCGATTTCTGCATTAATCCAAGTCAATGTATCATTTGACCGGATCAATTCTTTCTTAGTTGATGATGAACTGAAGGATGGTTTAGTGAAAAGAGACCAAGAAAAGGAGAGACCAGATTATTGTATTAAAATAGAAGATGGGAATTTTGCATGGGATCCCGAATTGTCTATTCCAACACTTAGGGATGTAAATCTTAAAGTAAAATGCGGGCAGAAAGTTGCAGTGTGTGGGTCAGTTGGTTCTGGAAAATCATCTATCTTATATGCTATTCTTGGAGAAATATCCAGAACTTCAGGAGCAGTGAGTTTATATATTGGTTTTATTAACTGATAACCAATTTTTTTTGGCCCAAAAAACCCTAAAATTACTATAAACATTAAGACAAGAACCAAGTTGATCTTTTCTTTCCTCAATAGGGGGCTGATGGGAAAAAAGGTTGGTTACCTGAGAATGGCCACAATATCCATTAGGGTTAGGATATCAAACCTAAGAACCGGCTTTAGTCCCATAGGGTCTCCACCAGGTTTGATAACCTTACTATGCAATTTGGCCATTTTATAAATGCATGCAAGTTTTATAATTTGAATCAAGTTCATTGCAAATATTTTTGTTTCCAGGTGGATGTATTTGGATCAATTGCTTATGTTAGCCAAACATCTTGGATTCAGAGTGGTACAATTCAAGATAACATTTTGTATGGAAAGCCAATGGTTAGAAATAAATATGAAAAAGCCATAAAGGCTTGTGCTTTGGATAAAGATATTGAAGTTTTTGAACATGGAGATTTAACAGAAATAGGCCAAAGAGGGATTAACATGAGTGGTGGTCAAAAGCAAAGGATTCAACTAGCCCGAGCAGTATACAATGATGCTCACATCTATCTTCTAGATGACCCTTTCAGTGCGGTAGATGCACACACTGCAACAAGTCTCTTTAATGTAAGTTTGCACCTTCTTATAATGGCATCCTTGCAAATATTTAGGCTTTCTTCTCTATATTATTGAAAAATTAGAATTATGAACATATTTTTATTGTATATGAATTTGCAGCTTAAGACCAAAACGAATTTGGTACATGCTTGTATAACCTAATTAGTGTTGGAATTTAATATTGGGATTATAACCTAAGTGTGTGTGTATATATATATATATATATATATATATGTGTGTGTGTGTGTGTGTGTGTGTATATATATATGGGAACGATAACGTACAATAGTCTTTAACCGCTTAACGTGCGATGCATACCATATTCACACATGTTATAAAATTCAAACCCTAATCATGCATGAACAAAACCACATAATTACACTTGAACAAATCATATAATCACGCATGAAGAAATCATACAATCACGCATACATAACACACAGGGGTAAACCCTAATTACGCATGTTATATTTTGTTCATGCATGATTAGGGTTTGAATTTTATAACATACGTGATTTAAATCGTACGCATCGCACGTTAAGAAATATTATATTTAAAACTTATATATATATATATTAAACTATATGGGTCAAGTTTATATGTCTGTAAATAGATAAGGATGGTGTTGTTTAGGATTAGGAAATGGTTCGGCAGTAATCGTTATACGTTATATGTCGGCTGGTGTATAACCGCCAAAACCAACACCTATAAATAGGGTTGTAATCTGGACATTTGTAGTTAATGAATTTGTTTTTACTTCATATTTCTCTCTGGTTTTGAGTGTGTGAATCGGTGTGTGAGACACCAGTAAATGGCATTAGAGCCATTTATTCGATCCAAGGAGGACCTTGGAAGAAAAAATCAAAGAAGCATGCGTGGCTATGAAGAACGAAGAAGCCTGTGTGGATATGAAGATAGAAGATGTCTGTGTGACAAATCGTCATGCCTTTGTGGCGATAAAGAAGGAAGCTGGTGTGTCCGAAAAGTCTAGGAACGACGAAAGGAAGAACAAAGGAATGGAAGAATAGTTTGTATTTGTAACAGGAATAGATTTGGAAGATAAGTATGTGTTTGCTACCGGCCGTGATGAGACCTACCCATGTATTTGATCTGTGTGTTAAGAAAGAAGCCGATAACAGTAGACTATGATCAACCCAGGAGACTATGGTGTGTGTGTTCAGTTCAAGATTGAAGATATAGATCCCAGGAGACCATGATCAACCCACTATCAAGAACAAGAAGAACAAAAGGGATTAACCCTAACACACAGTTGTATAAAACTGAACAATTGATTCTGATTGATACAAGGTACTTTACAAACTGAAATCCTAACCTATTTTTACATATTGAAGAGACACCATCCAAACCATGCGACCTTTGATGAATTATCACAACCATTGCCTCCAGTTGATGTGTCTTCTGATGTTTAGGCGCCACTTCTGGAACGTCGCAACCATCTGATATGTCGCACCCTTTTACATGTAGGTTTTTATCTTTGGTTTTGACACACCACACTCTTGTATAATCTCATGACTTCTAGTTACATATAAAACTATACTTTAGAGTAGTTGCAATTCCGACCGGTATCTTTTCTTTCAAACATGATGAACAAGCCTTTGACAATTAAGTGGGAAGTTGTTTGTGCAGGTGATGACTGTTGTGAGGAAGGAGGGCACTGTGGTGGCGACTGTTGGGAAGAAGAAACTGCTTCAGCAGTTTGTGTGGTGGCAGATTGAGAGGGGTCTAGTGAAGTAATGTGAGGAGGGCATGGTGGTTCAATTTGTTTGTATGGATTCACTGGGAAGAAATGGGGCTGATGTTGGGTAAAAAGAAACATATGGAACAGACATGGGAATCCCTGATTAAGGAACGGGAGTTTAAAAAGTAAAGAAGTGCTCGTTGAATTGAACATGCTATGCGTTATAGATTTGTTCAGAGACAGGATCAAAGTAACAATAGCCGTGATGATTGGGGCTATAACCAAGAAAGACAAAAGGAAGAGAGCGCAAGTCCATTTTGTGACGGTTATACGGTAAAATATAGGGAAAACATTCACACCCAAATACTCGAAGAAATAAGTAATCTGATTTGCATTTAAAAATGTGTTGAAAGGGAGATATGTTTGAGGATATTCTAGATGGTAACCGACTAATGAGATAAACAAAAGTTTCAAAAGCAGAGTGCCAAAAACGTTGTGGAAGATGAGATGGGCTAGGAGAGTAAACCCGGTTTCTACAATGTGAAGATTACGACGTTCTTGTAGGTCCGGCTAGGGGAGGATCTAGTCGCCTAATCCTTGTTATCGAACACACCTGGTTGTGCGGAATCCAACCGGAGATGCAAACCGAGATAGAACACGAAAAATACACGACACACAAAGTTCACCGTTTAACACCACTGTATTAATACGAATGAAAGGTTCGGTTACAAGCACAAGGTTTACAAATCTATTCTGCAAACTCTCTCTAACTCTCGTGTGTGTGTGTGTTCTGTGTGCTCTCTTATGTGTTCTGTCTGATATCAGACTATATATAGCAACAGACACTACGAAACAGACTTGGCTTGACGAATCAGGGCTTGGCGAGACAGAAGCTTGGCGAAATAAACAACCTTCGATGAAATTGAATCAAGCTTGACGAAACACACTTGTTTCGTCAAGACCCCATCTGTTTCGCCAACTTGGGCTTGGGCCCAAGATATGTTTCGCCAAACAGCTTTGGCCCATGTTGTATTGCTTGATTAGCTGATGGATGAGGCCCAAGAACTAGTCTTCAAGTTCTTTATGCATCTTGGCCTGCTTGTAGACTTCAAACGCACGACGGAGGAATGTCGTGTCCTAGCCAAGTTGCGTTGTGCGAGTCGTGTCCACAAATATGTATCAACAAACTCCCCCTTGGACGCTACTCGCGAGATTCGCCTTTGATGTCTTCTATGTCGGAGGATCTTCAAAGTCTTCACATGTCGTAAGTAGAAAGTGTATCAACAAACTCCCTTTTCATTTAGGTAGTGTGTCAATAAACTCCCCCTTAAAATAAACTCTCCATTGAGTTATGCTCGTGAATCTTTCGATCGTTAATTCTTCAGATCCTTGTGGTGTTGATGAAGGGTTAGCGGCAACTCGATCATTTTATCCTTTGAGTGCCTCCACTTCGTGTCTTCATTCCAAAGCTTGTCATTGAACATGTTCTCCTCGCCTTTAGCATCTGCACATGCAAGAAAGCTAAACGCATAATGAGAACAACCGCTTGGAATGTAGTCAAATTAAACAAACGACACATATGAGATCAAATATCAATCAAACACCGACCGACAACATTTTGAAAGTTCAGAAAATGTTCAGTCTTAATCCTTTAACTTTCAAAACTTGTTAACTTCGACTGTTTATGAAGATGCAATTGTTTTCCGGCTTACAATCAGGATTTTGGGTAGGATAGACTCGAGTTCCAGCATCAGTCAATCAAAAATAAACTAGAAGCAAAATCTTTTTGGCTTTTATAAAGTTTATATTAAAACACACCTAAAATCTTTTTTTTTTTGAATTTTTCATTTTTCAAATGCAAAGACGGAAAGCAATAAATAAATATATACAAAGATACAGAAACTGAAAGAAGTAAACAAATATTTACAGACAGTCTTTTTGCGAGTTTCGAGGGTAAGAGAATCATATCAGTGTACGGTCAAGCCAAAACGCTCTTTTTGTTCAATTAGTTAACATTTAGATAAGCATCCTATAACAATTATCGGTATTGTTGTCCACATAAGCTCAACTTATCAGATGTAATCATGGCGAGGGGATACGTTAAGGTATGATTTATACTTACCGACCGGTGTTCATCCACATCACGACACATTCCCGTATCAAGGTATGCACGAGAGTTCATCTTACCGGTGAGTATACCGATTATCATCTATTTGACCGTATATGATGTGACAAACTCACTTATTTTGATTGAAAACAAGCCCTATGTGATAGAATCACTTATTGATGAGGAACTTGATTTTCGATGCATGAGGGCACAGGAGCAAGTCCGTGAACAGGTCACTACTTTCGTACAGCAGAGAGACGAACTTGACTCCCGCAAAGAATCTGTGATATATTATCACTTATTTGTTTGGACATGTGATTGTTGATCACTTATTGAGGTCGTATGCAGTATGTACACGTATGTATGGTATCATGGAAGATCTAGACTTGCGTCCCCGTTATTTTTCGGTAAAAGATACAACCATGATACCCAGATGATAAGCAGCATAAAGACCGAATATCTCAGAACCTCGGCAATCTCTCAAACGAAATTTCGGTACTAAGACCATATGCCAATGAATGGTTCCCACCTGGTCTTCAGTCGATTTAAGATTTATATCACCCTGCACACTTTAAAATGATTGTGAGCCTACCGATACATCTTATATAGAGCTGCTTAACATTTTTCATTTTGCATTTCAGTTCGAAAAGGTTTCGACAGACCACTGATTTACTATCATTTTCTCTTTTTCTCGCCAGGAAACTCATTTTTGTTTTTCCAATGTTTTTGGGTTTTGAAATTTTTCGATGTTTTTGAATTTTCAAATTTGGATTTACTCCCCCTAAAATCAACAAACTAAGATAAAATTTAAAAACACAAAGGTATTTACAAAAACGATTTCCCGATGTTGGTTAACTCATGTTTTACCTCAATGTCGTTTACCAAAATTAAGTTTTAATCAGAAAAGATTTCTCAAATTTTGGAAAAATGAGTTGGCACGTCGGTAAGCGGTGCGGACCATGACAACATTGACGAGTTTCATAGTGAAACAATCACGTGTGAGGTGATATTCGAGTTCAACGTGTCTGGTCAAAGAGTGCTATACGAGATAATAATTCACAAAGCAGCTTAAATATCGACAAGTATAGGAGAGATTAGAAATTTAAAACCGTATCCTGCAACTGCCTCGTGCATTGCAAGGAATCTGAGCGCTCTCCCAAACTGGATATCCACCCGGTGTGGATTTCAAAGACGATTTTTTGTAGCTACTGAGAAATCTGTTGACAGCAACAAGATCATAAACCTTTGGGTCCGGCTGGTCTTCCACATTGCACCAGCGAAGGTCTTTGTCTTTCTCTTTCAGAAGTAGTGTGCGGTTGTTCAATCCAAGCCAAGGCATCCGCACACCTGGTTGGTTTGTTCAACGAACACATCACACCGCGAAGAAATGTACACTGCACGTTCATCTTGTTGATTTTGAACTTCAAACGTGCTGCAGGTGCGTACATTTTGATTTGAATCTACCCTGGGGACCCGATCAAAGCCTTTAACAATCACCTTTTAAAATGATTTCCATTTTGTCGAAGCTTTCAATCTCTTACAACAGACAATTCTGTTTTCTTTCCTTTTTCTTCTCTCCATCACAGGCAACAACATCTTTGTCGCCGATCTTGTGCATGGACACTCCACTATCAACAATCCGATGACTATCGATAGTTCCTCCTGGAACATCCTGCACACTCACTCAGAGATTAGTTGGAGAGGGGGACCCAAGCCTTAACAGACTTGGGTCGTCCTTCATCATCGAGGATTGTGACTTCGATTTCCTGATGATTCGGAATGGATTGAGCTTCCCCCGAACCAGTTACCGATTTTGGTTTCCAAATCTGTTTTTGTTTTTCATTTTTAATTTCTAAATTAACAGACTTGGTTTGGACAACCTCCGGTTTTAACGCATTTTCAATCACCTTCACATTTTTACGTTGTTGTTTTGTTTCCTGTTCTTTAACAGTTCTTTTATCATGTTTTGGATAAACAGGACGACGTTGTGAGTGACCTTGTTCAGAGGGGGCTCTTTCAACAAAATTTGGTTTGGGCGAGTTTTTGCAGTCTTTAATGATGTGCCCAACCTTCCCACATTTGAAACAAATTCTCCTTTCAACAAACTTAGGAGAACCTGTTCGACTAACATATGTCGAACCAGTAGAACCTGAGGTACTTGCTCTTTCATCACACCCATTTGTATGTTGAGTGTAATTGTTTTGACTGTTACGTTTTAAAATCTTGACTTGTTGGATAAAATCGATGTTGGATTTGTTTTCAAAAGTCTCAATTTTATCAGTACCTTTTGATGCTACAAACTTGACATCTTTTGCTTTCTTCTTGTAACGAGCTCCTTTTGATTCAACCTTAGCCTTTGGCTTTGGAGCTCGTTGTTGTTGTTGTTTACCCTTAAAAGCGACAGGTTGTTGCTTTGTCGGTAATTTTTGGTTTCCAAATTGTTTCCTCACTTCAGCTTTTGGAATAGGATCACACTGAGTTACTGAAACTCTCGGGATCGCTTTTCCCAAAAACTTAGTTGTATTATCTTCAAACACTTTATCAATCAAGGATTGATTGACGTTTTTGATTGGAAAATCTTTGTTTGAATAAATTTTATCATCACCGACTAAAGTGTACAACACGTTATCACTTTTAACAGTAGACACTGTCTCAGTGATAGGATCTATCTCTTGTTTAGCGCCAGATGATTGCACAGCAGGAGTAGGAGGATCACACAGAATGTGATTCTCAAAAGGCACTTCTACTCCTTTTCTATCGTCAAGAGATTTATCATCACTCACATCTGATTCATCATCCGAAGAATCATAATCCTCAATGGTTGGAGGACTTTGATCTGAAGCACATGATGACTTTTCCTTGCTATCAGATGAGCCCTCCGATGAATTGTCCGTTTTGAACCCTAAGCCAGTTGTAACTTCCTCATAATCAAGAGGTACAGTTGGCTCAAAACGCGGCATTTCCTCCTCATCGGGCAACTTGGTATAGTCGTGTCTCAAAGGGGGTGGACACTTCCTATAACCAACGCCTTTAACGTTTCCCTTTAGTTGTTGAACGTCAATGATGTGATCAAGCACATATCGGGAGTTTGAGTAACTCTCCAATTTGAGCTTGATCGCTTCATGCTCACATTTCGCCACGGCTAGCTCTTTCTTTGTTTCCTCGATGATATTAATGTAGTTATTAATACCAATTTGTTTGTTACAAACAGTTTTTGTTAATTCGGAAACACTTTTCTTTTGGGTTTCAATAACTGTTTTAAACTCTTTTTCATTGCGAGCTAAGGCCATGTTTGCCTCTTTGCACTTTGACAGTTCAACAACTAAACTCTGATTGTGACTATGAATCGTATCACATTCAAGTTTCACTCTATCACATTCATGTTTTAATTCTTCAAAAGCATGTTTAGCATTAGCACATTCATGTTTTAAATCAGCACAATCACTACATATTCTAGGAGTTTCAGACTTTACCTGACTTGTCGAGGCCGAGACATTCGCCATAAAGGCAGTCTGATAAGAAAAAGATCCATTTTTAGAATTAGAATCTCCTGCATTCGAGCTTTCTTCATCTGAACTCCCACTATAACCCAATCTATCATCACTTTCAGAAAACTCTTCCTTGTGAACATGCTTGATGTGATTGATAATTTTTGCATAGCATGCAGTTCCACCTCCTTGATTATTATCTCCCAATTGTACAGACCAATCGCATCCTTCATCAGCTTGAACAATCAATGCTTGATTGGTGTTTGAAGGTCCAGACTGGTTCTGGTTCTGATTGTTGTTCACCGCTACTATCCTTCGTTCAGGATTGTCTTGATTTGCATTAGAAGTACTCGTCTGATTTCTGAACGGATTCTGATTGCCTTGCTTGCTTGGCCGGGTGCACTCACGTTTGAAGTGACCCTTTTCGCCACAATTGTAACATGTAACAGCATCTTTATTGAACCCATACTTCGTATCATTTTTGCCTTCCAACGAAGTTCTTCCTGTTCGAGCCATGAAATCCTTTGCCCTTCTAACTGCACTTGCAAACGCCCACTTGATATCCATTAACTCCATTTCATCACGGTCTATCTGCTGATAATCTTCATTGGTCATATTGATGTTTCCAATTTGACCTGCTACCAATCCACAGTATGAACTGAACATTGTGTTGAGAAGTTCCAAATGTTCCTTTGCAACTTCTACACTGACTTTTGAAAGATTGGAAGTATCAACTCTGACAGTGTTGGTGTTTTGGGGTGAAGGATTGTTGGTATAATGCGCTTGTTGTTGTTGTGGTTGGGCTTGAGGTGGAGGTTGAGATACAGATTGTGACATGTAAGCACTTTGATTCCACTGTGGTTGCGATGGAAACGGAGAAGAGTTTGTATTGGATACAAACGCCGTTTGAAGCTTCGGTTGCTGAATGGAACTAGAACTAGCCGAAGGACTAAAACCAGGCAAATACATTTCTGTGTTTTGAAGAGGTGCAGATGCAATCCTTTTAGCTTTCCGAATTTCCTCTTCGTTCTTGTTCTCCAACTTCTGAATGAATTCATAAAGACTGACATTGGCTGCATCCATAGCGCCCGTATGCTTTAGAAGTTCAATGAATGGACTCCACTTAGGAGGTAGAGCATCAGCAAATCGTGCAATCATTTCCGGATGATTTGTAGCAACACTATAGGAAGTCATTTCACTAATCAAATGATAAAAACGAGTAGTCATATCATTTAGAGTCTCATTCTCCAAGAACTGAAATGATTCAAACTCTTTCTTCAATAAATCATGGCGTATCTTTCTAGTAGCTGCATTTCCTTCTCCTCTCGCTACCAATGCATCCCATAAAGCTTTCGTGGTCTTACAATATGAGAATTGATGAAAGATGTCTCTGTGAAGTGCTTGAGTGAGAATAGCATACGCCTTCTTCTCCAGATCATATGCCTTTTTGTCGGCTTCTTGCATGTTATTGAAAGTTGTCGCGTTTGATCCTGCTTCTTCAAGAGCTTCACTAAATGCAGAGATGAAACACGTCCATAATTCTGTGTTTTGCCCTAGAACGTAGTTATGGAAACGACCCTTCCATGATGGATAGTCGTTCATGTAATTTAACTTTGGAGGGCGATTGTTGCTACCCGTCTCATTCTCACTAAGCAAAATATTTTGAATACTCTGATTTTGATTCGACACCATTGCCCATTGACTTGCACTTATTGACTGTTGTTGTTGAGGTATGGTACGATTCATATATTCGGCCATCGACATCTGTTTTAGATCTGGTAGTGGATCCGTACTCCAATCCCAAGGGCTTGTGCAGCTCATATTTGACGTATAAATGATAACAACCTGATTAACACACTTGAAACAAACAGTTAAATCACTTTGACAAACCTTCTGTTTAAAAATATAGGTGTTTCGACGAAACAAGTTTCCACGAAACAGACTTGTTAATTTTACGAAACAGATTTTGAAATCCTTATGTTATTGACGAAACAGGATGAGAAGTCCTTTTTGGGCTTTCAACTCGGCGAAACAGGAACCCAAATATGATGCTCGACGAAATGAGCCCAACAACAACTAGAGGCCCAATGATGATGGCGAAACAGGGAGTCCACTCAAGGGTCTTGACGAAACAAAAGAGTTTTGGGCTTCCTTTTTGGGCTTTAAAATTCACGAAACAAAGGCTTTAATTGTTTTTGATTTGGGCTTGGCGAAACAAAGGGGTCTTTTGGGCTTTGACGAAACTGATCCAACAAATATTGACAAAAGAGAAAAGAGACTTTTTGATTCGTCAAAATTTGTGATTCGTTGAAAAATTTTTGATTCGTCAAAAATTTGATTCGTGAAAAGAATTGTTTCGCCGAAAAAGCAGATTTGGTAGGTGGGAACAGTCTGACACAAGACACCTTTGTCAACTCTGCACGTCCAACTTTACCAACTAAATCATTGTTTACCAACTTGATCTGTTCAAATAATATTTTATAGTCAAATCACAATTTTCAATGAACACAAACAACTTTTATAACTTATCTGGAAGATCAAAAAGGCAATTTATATGAAGAACACTTGAATATGTCAAGAACACAGCCCAGATATATGAGTTTTCCGGTAAACCCACAAACTTCCGAAACGCGGTTTTGCTCGAAACTTCACTAAAAACCAACTTTTAACATGTGATAATGAAAAATAACAAGGTTTTTATAAGAACTTCCAGCAAAACAACAAGATTAAAGCCGATTTTAACAAGTTTTTCCAGAAAATATGAACTTTTCAAAACCCGAAAAACAGCCCCAAAAACACCTCGGTTTTAACAAGGAGAAGAGCCAAGGCTCTGATACCACTTGTAGGTCCGGCTAGGGGAGGATCTAGTCGCCTAATCCTTGTTATCGAACACACCCGGTTGTGCGGAATCCAACCGGAGATGCAAACCGAGATAGAACACGAAAAATACACGACACACAAAGTTCACCGTTTAACACCACTGTATTAATACGAATGAAAGGTTCGGTTACAAGCACAAGGTTTACAAATCTATTCTGCAAACTCTCTCTAACTCTCGTGTGTGTGTGTTCTGTGTGCTCTCTTATGTGTTCTGTCTGATATCAGACTATATATAGCAACAGACACTACGAAACAGACTTGGCTTGACGAATCAGGGCTTGGCGAGACAGAAGCTTGGCGAAATAAACAACCTTCGATGAAATTGAATCAAGCTTGACGAAACACACTTGTTTCGTCAAGACCCCATCTGTTTCGCCAACTTGGGCTTGGGCCCAAGATATGTTTCGCCAAACAGCTTTGGCCCATGTTGTATTGCTTGATTAGCTGATGGATGAGGCCCAAGAACTAGTCTTCAAGTTCTTTATGCATCTTGGCCTGCTTGTAGACTTCAAACGCACGACGGAGGAATGTCGTGTCCTAGCCAAGTTGCGTTGCGCGAGTCGTGTCCACAAATATGTATCAACAGTTCTAGAAAGTCATTTTGTTCATTAGTGTAGGGACATGCACGTCGATGAATAATGCCAAGTCTTGAGAAAAAAAGGAGATAGGTTACGAAATTCTCCTCCCCAATCAGTTTGGACATACTTCAGGTTCGTATGAAATTGTCTTTCTACCATGGTTACAAAGTTGGTAAAGGTGACATAAACATCAAATTTATTTTTAAGCGGAAAATACCACATTAACACTAGTGGTGATCAACACATAATAGGATAAACCGATGTTCATCAAGAGAAACATTAGGAGAGGGTCCCCAAACATCACAAAATATTAAATCCAAAATATTATTGCTTTGAAACTTAGAATTATCCATAGAAAGCTTGGAAGATCTTCCCAACTGACAAGGAGTACATAATAATGAACTTAATTTATTTAAAACCAGTAAATAACAAGTTGAAATAACTCGTTCATGCGGGTGACTAAGACGTTGATTCCAAATTGTGGAGGGTGCTTTAGTTGCTGAAAAGACTTGTTTGGAAATTGATTTAAGATGAGGCAGATGGATGGAGTAGATGCCTTGATTACATGGACCCATGAGGAGCATAGTGTGTGTATACTCGTCCTTCACAACAAAGGAAGATGCATGAAATTTAAAATAAACGTTATTATCAGAACAAAATTGTTTAACAGATAATAGATTCTTCTGAATTGCAGGTACATGAAGAATAATATTAAGATTAAACGTTTTATTTGGTGAAAAAGATTTGGATGATCCAATATGAATAATGGGCAAAGGATTAGCGTCACCAATGTGGAGTGCATCATTACAATTATATACTTCGGAGTTGTCAAGATTTTACAAGTTAGGAGGTGGCATGGCCGTTAGCACCAGTGTCAGGGAACCATGTGGCTCCTGAGGTTGAACCTGTTTCTGAAAAGCTTGCAAAATCATCCTGAGACTGAGTCGGGGCGGATCAAGGAGCAGATTGGTTTAGACACTCAGAGGGTGGATGTCATGTGCCACATCGGTTATAGTGGCCATACACCATGGTATGTGTTGATGCCCATGCAGACTGTCCATTGGAACCATAATGAGTATTATCCCTAGTCTAACCAGGGTAATTACTTCGAGAGCTTCCTCAACGATTGCCTCAGTGATTCGGTGGTCGGGGTCATAGAAGGCATGCAGTTGCTAGGATGGCGGTGTAACCGGGTTTTAACCGATATTCCATTTGAGCCGCTAATTGTTGAAGTGAATTGGTGTTTGTAGGCTGCTGAAAAGTGTTAACAACAAACAGTTAAGGTTGAGAGGCGGAAGCGATTGGATGTGCTTTGTTAATCATTTAGTCATGATCAGATGGTAGTTCATTAAATGTAATTGGTAGATGTCGGCCTAGAAGATTGGATTTTAAACCATTGTATTCATCTTTTAATCCCGAAACCGTGAGCAAAACTAGGTCCTTCTCTTTCAAAGGTTCACTAATATTAGACAAAGCAGAGGCATATTCCATTGCTCTGGTCAAATATGCAAGAGGGGTTTCATCCCCACTATTCTAAGCTTTGAGCTCTTAAAGTGTATTCACGAGAGGTTGTATTTGGTGCACAGGCACATTCTAAAGAATGCCAAAGATCACGAAAAGTATTACCTTGAACATGTTGGAAAGATGCTTCAGATACAGTTGATAAGATAATCATCTAGACGTGGGCGTGTTTTGCAATCCACCGGGAAAAGCTTGGATTATCAGTAGTAGAAGAATTGTTGGTTCTCAACACGGAATGGTGCCATCTACATAATCAAACAAGTGATTAGTAATTAAGAAAGGTTCAATCATTGCTTTCCAATACCCGTAGTTTGTTGGGGAGAGGGTGAATGCGAACTTGTGAGCTGTTTTCTCAAAGGTAGTGAAGGCAACTATGGAGGCCATGGTTAATTGATTGGAAACAATGGTTGTATTTGATCAGAAGGTGTGTTGTGGTGACCAGGAGAGAGAAAAAGAAGAAGAAGGCCGCTAATTGGAATTGATCGGAAGTCTGAAAGTCTGTTCTGACCCTAAAATAGTAAAAGCCAGCAATGAAAAAAATGATTGATTGGTTTTCCTTGGTCCGATACCAAGTTGAACCTATAGGTTTATGTTTATTATTAAGTATGAAAAGTATAAAAACATGGTTTAACACGCATTCAACTAATACATCGCACCCTTTTACATGTAGGTTTTTATCTTTGGTTTTCGCACACTACACTCTTGTACAATCTCATGACTTCTAATTACATACTAAACTATACTTTAGACCAATTGCAATTCCAACCCGTATCTTTTCTTTCAAACATGATGAACAAGACTTAGACAATTAAAGTCCAACAAAAGACCCATTTGTGGCAGGAAACATGAAAAAGACTAAGAAACAACCATGGTGGTGGAAGAAGAAACGAAATAAGTGGAAAAACCACATCCGTGCATGAAAAGTAAGTTTGGATAAAAAGGCATATGTGCGGGATTCGAAATATCTTTAAAACTTTCAAAAATCTTTTGGGATTAATCAAAACCTTACGGTAGGGAGGTTTTGCACATGAGAGAGATGGGACAAGTCGAAGTCAACTGCAATGGGTTGTACAGGATTATAGAAACGGTTTACTTTGTCCCAACCTTGAACAGGAATGTTCTCTCTTGAAGAATTAACTCTGCAAGGCTATGAGGCTACCTTCAAAGGGACGATCTATGATATAATATAAACATTTGAATTTGAAAACAACAAGAATTCTGCAATAAATGAAAGGCTGGAGCGAATGCGACTGGATGATAATTTAAGACTTGTTTGAAAGGAATGTTGTTAACAGGCTTGAAGAAACTGATATGTTGTGGAAGTACTTTGAAGAAACGGATAGAGAGGCGAGTAAGAAAATGGAACGAGTGAACGATGGAAAGGGAAACTGGTGGTCCCTAGAGGAGGATCTTGAACAACCTTATCCTTGTTATCGAACACACCCGCAAGTGCGGAATCCAAGTGGGTGTGCAAACCAAGCAAAAGAACACAAATACAAGAGGAGAATTCAACGTTTCAAGCTCAAATGTATATTTCTAGAAGAGTAACAATACAAAGTTTTACACAAGATAAACCTTACAACTCTCTGGTGTGCTCTCTCTCTCTAACTGTATGATACAAGTCTGTTTAAATAGGCAAATACCCAATAACCTCACGAATAATAATGTTACTGGGCCTTATAACCTACGAAAGACTCAAAGGCCCAACATGTTGGCCCATGAAACAATGAATCCCACGAAATACTATAACTCACGAAAAACTAATTGTTTTTCGTGGACCTCCATAAGGGACAAAGAATGTTGTTCACTGGCATGATCTTTTGCCACCGATGATCTTTCGTGGATGTTTGCAACATACAGACCATGCAGAACACAGACATATAGCAACATATAGATTACTAACATCTAACAGTTTGCACATGCGCAACTGTTTTACAACGAATGCATAATCAACGTTGTACGGGGTCAAGATAGGAAGATATCTTGACCTCGGTTTTCACTTCGTAACGTTGTCGAACCGAACCGAGCCGCATCTAAAAATATGCATCAACAAACTCCCCCTTGGATGCTGCTCGTGATGGTCCGTTCTTCACATTGTCGGATCCTCAGATGTCTTCACGTGTCACAGTTAGGAGGTGTATCAGCAAACTCCCCCTTGAACGTTGTTCGTGAGACGTTGATCTTCAAATCTTCAGATCCTTGTGGTGTTGATGAGTGGTCAGTGGCAACTCGATCATTTTGATCTTCTGATTGCATCCATGTCGTGTCTTCATTCCGAAGCTTGTCATCGAACACGTTCTATTCGCCTTTAGCTGGTTTGGATGTCGCATCTGCACACACAATAGAGCTAAACGCGTAATGAGAACATCCGCTTGGAATATAGTCAATATAAACAAACGACAGACACGTGTGACTAACTCTCAATCAACTACCAACCGATAAGAGTTTGAAAGATTAAAAATTTGATCAATTTAAAATTTTAACTTTCAACACTTGTTTACTTCAACCGTTTATGAAGATACAATTGTTTTAGGTTTCGATCAGGTTTCAGGTGGTAAAGACTCGAGTTCCAACATCAAGCAATCAAAAATAATATAGAAATAAAATCTTTTTAGCTTTTATAAAGTTTATATTAAAACACACCTAAAATCTTTTTGGTATTTTTGAATATTTTAAATGTAAAGACGGAAAGCAGTAAATAAATATATACAGAGATGCAGAAACGGAGAAATGTAAATAAATATTTACAGAAATTCTTTTTGCAAGTTTTGAGGGTAAGAGAATCATATTAGTGTACGGTCACGCCAAAACACTCTTGTTGTTCAATTAATTAACATTTAGATACGCATCCTATAACGATTATTGGTATTGTTGTCCATTTAAGCTCAATTATCAGATTTACTCGTGGTTAGGGGATACGATTAAGGTATGATTTATACTTACCGACCGATGTTCATCCACACACGACCCATTCCTGTATCAAGGTATGCACGAGAGTTCATCTTATTGGTGAGTATACCATTTATCATCTGTTTTCAACGTATATGATGTGAGATACTCACTTATTGAGGATGAATACAAGCCCTATGTGATAAAGTCACTTATTAATGAGGAAGTTGATATTCGATGCATTCAGGGCACGATAGCAAGTCTGTGAACAGGTTAGTTCCATCGTGCCGACAAAGAGACGAACTTGACTCTTGGATGATAAATGTGATTTAGAATCACTTATTCGGGGGTGACTGTGATATTTTATCACTTATTGATGGTTGTATGCATCATGTATTATATACATGTATGTATGATATTTACACGTATGTATGGAAGATCTAGACTTGTGTCCCCGTTGTTTTCTGTAAAAGAAACAACCATGATACCCAGATGATAAACAACATAAAGACCACGTATCTCAGAACCTCGGCAATCTATCAAATGAAATTTCGGTACCAAGACCATATGCCAATGAGCGGTTCCCACAAGGTCTTCAGTCGATTTAGGTTTATATCACACTGCACAATTTAAAATGATTGTGAGCCTACCGATACATCTTATATAGAGTTGCTTATGGTTTTTCATTTTAAGTTCAAAGAGGTTTCGACAGACCACTGATGTACTATCATTTTCTCTTTTACTCACTAGGAAACTCATTTTTGTTTTTCTATTGTTTTTGTGGTTTTGAAATGTTTCGATGTTTTTGTATTTTTGAAATTTTTCAATGTTTTTGTATTTTTCGAATTTACTCCCCCTAAAATGCAAAAAATACGATAAATTAAAAACACAAATAGATATTTACAAAAACAATTTTCCGATGCCGGTTTACTCTTGCTTGACCTTAATGTCGTTTACCATAAGTAGAAAGTCAAAACGTGATTTGTCAAATGTTTGGTAAAAAAGGTCGGCACGTTGGTCATCGATGTGGACCTTAACAACATCGATAAGTCTTTTATCAAAACAATCACGTATGAAGTGATATTTGATCTCGATGTGTTTGGTCTTTGAATGCTGCATAAGATTTCTAGTGATCTGTAAGGCAGCAGAATTATCAACGAAAATAGGAGTAGATAGGAATTCAAAACCATAGTCGCGCATTTGCTGTTGGAGCCACAGAACTTGGGAGCAACAACTTGAAGTAGTAATGTACTCGGCTTCACAATTTGATGTAGCGACACAAGTCTGCTTCTTGCACTACCATGTGACTAGGTGATTTCCTAAAAACTGACATCTAGCCGTTGTGGATTTCCCGTCGATTTTGCAGCCACCAAAATCAGAATCACTGAACGTGATCAAGTCGAAGCTATCATCCCTAGGGTAACAAAGACTGGTGTCCGGGAAACCCTTCAAATAGCGAAAAATCCTTTTTACAGCTGCTAGATGTGAGGCCTTCGGGTTGGCTTGATAACGGGCGAGCAGGCATGTAGGATACAATATGTCGGGCCTCCAGGATGTGAGATACATAAGAGATCCGATCATTGCGCGGTAAAGTGAAGAGTTAACGCTTTCACCCTTCAAGTCCAGAGTAATCCTATGATTCTACGAAAGTGGGGTACCAATGGGCGTCGCTTCGGACATCTGGAACCGGCTGAAGATGTCACCGACATATTTAGTCTGATGGATGAATATCCCAGACTCCGTTTGTTGAACTTGTAGGCCCAGAAAGAAGTTCATTTCCCCCATGGCACTCATCTCAAATTTCTCCTGCATAACACGCTCGAAGTCCCTACACAAAACATCGTTAGTTGAACCAAAAATAATATCATCTACATATACCTGAACCAACAGAAGATTTCCATCTTTTTCTTTGATGAAAAGAGTGCAATCGATAAGACCCCGACGAAAACCATTCTCCAGCAGATAGTTAGATAAGGTTGCATACCAATCTCTCGGTGCTTGATGTAATCCGTAGAGAGCTTTGTTGAGCAACCAAACCCGATCAGGATGAATAGGATCTTCAAAGCCCGAAGGTTGTTCGACATACACCTCTTCTTCAACTACACCATGTAGAAATGCACTTTTCATGTTCATTTAGTAAACCTTGAATCCTTTGAAGGAAGCATAGGCTAGAAAGATCTGAATTGTTTTAAGACGTCCAACTGGTGCAGAAACTTCGTTGTACTCTGTCCCTTCAACCTGGCGTAAACCTTGAACGACTAATCTCGCCTTGTTTCGAACGACTACTCCACGATCACCTTTTTTTCACTTGAAAACCCAACGCGTGCCAATCTTCTTGTAATTCTCAGGTTTTTCAACCAGTTCCCAGACACCTAGCTTCTAGAATTGTTGCAGTTCCTCCTGCATAGCTTCCACCCAAGAATTATCCTTTATCCCTTCTTTCCAAGACCTTGGTTCTTCTTGTGAAACATAACACGCGAAGGACCAATCATTCTGCAAACCCGGTTCTCAAATCGTTGCATACAAGCCAGCATTGTTGTTGTTTCTCAACTGATTCCTCGTCTGCACGCCACTTTGAACATTTCCAATGATGTTTTGTTGAGGATGGGTATTATGGATTCTCGTTTCTAGATTATCTGAAACTGGAATATTTATACCCAGATTGTTGAAGTTGAGATCAACAACCAAATCAATACCTTGAACTGGCGAAGAGGATGATGCAGTAGCTTCAGCTGTTTTAGGGCAATCCACTGGAGGTGTTGCCTCAGAAGTACCATGCACAACTATTGCAAGAACTGCTTGGTCTGCATCAAGAAATTCATCATCCCCTGAAGATTCGTTCAGTTCAGCAGCATCGTGAAATCCTCATTCTCGAGAGCATTATTGTTAACTGAAGATGATTCTTGATTGTTGACAATAATTGGACGAACCAATGGTGAATCTATTGCGTTGTCACTCTCAAAAAGCATCTGTGCCGCAGCATCCACTACTTCTTCTTCTTCAATATTGATCAAATTGAAAAAGTCATCATACTCAAACATCCATGGCTAATCCAGACATCTGACTGGCAAAGTATGCCTTTGTACTCTGACTTCAGACCATTCTTCGATCCTTTTTGTCTCGAGATTCCAAACTCTTAAATTTGGGGTGGCATGCCCAAGAAAGTATCCCTCAATTGCTTTTGCCCCAAACTTTCAATCTGGATCGATCATAGTGCAAGGAGCTCCAAACGGTTCAAGAAATTGTAATTCTGGTTTTCGTTTGTGTAGAAGCTCAAAGCAGGTCTTGTTGTGTCTTTTTACTGTAAGGACTCGATTCAACGTGTAGCATGCAGAGGCCACAGCTTCAGTCCAGAAGAGAATAGGCAACTGTGATCCTACCAACATAGTCCTTGCAGTTTTGATCAATGTGCGCTTCATACGCTCAGCGACGCCATTTTGTTGAGAAGTGTATCTAGCACTGAATTCGTGAAGAATACTTTTGGATCTACAGAACTCCTCCATAGCATGATTCTTAAATTAAGTTCCATTGTCGCTGCGAATGCGTCTCAATTTAAAGTATACAAATTCTCAATCGTAGTGATCAAGTTTTTGATAATTTCGAAAGTTTCACTCTTGTGTGCCATAAACGCCACCAAAGAAAATCTTGAATCATCATCAGTCACCACAAGGTAGTATGAGTCATTACTAACGCTTTTATGCTTAACAGGACCGAATAAATCCATGTGCAAGCGTTCAAGCGGCACTACTACCGTGTTGATCTTCTTTATCGGGTGCAATTTCTTACTTTGTTTTCCTTTTTGGCACGAGACACAGACATCTTGCATGTGAAAATTTTTAACGGTAACACCTTTCACTAACTCATTCTTCACCAAATGATTCATTTTCCTTAAGTGAATGTGTCCCATCCGCATGTGCCATGAGATTGTTCCTTTTCTGTGGCTTTAGAAACAAAACAGGTTACTTGTGCAGTCGTTGTAATTGCTTGGCTCATATCAAGGACATACAAATCATTAATCCTTGGAGCAGATAAGAGAATCCAATCTTTGGGAATCTTGAAGCCGGGCTTCAGCACATAACATCCATTTTCATCAAAGTGCACAGAATACTTCTTATCACAGATTTGAGAAACACTGAGAAGGTTGTGATTAAGTTGTTGTACAAAGTTGATCTTATCAAAACTCACAACCCCATTGCATACCATTCCTTCACCCGTAATATATCCGCCTTTATCTCTAGCAAAAGCAACATAACCTCCTCTAATAGATTTGACGTCATAGAGAAGTCTCATGTCACCGGTCATGTGCCTGGATGCCCCATTATCAACATTCCAAAGACTACTGATAGTTCCTCCTGGAACACCCTGCACATGTACTCAAATGATCATTTGGAGATGGGGACCCAAGTCTTCGTGGACTTGGGTCCTCCATTTTTATCGACAAAAGTTATTTCAACTTCACGATGGTTTGGAAATAGTAATGCTCCCCCTGAATTTGTGACCAATTTAGGTTTCCATGTCTGTTGAGTTTTACCAGTTTGATTGTTTGAAATCTTAACTTAGTGATTGTTTGAAGTTTTAGAATTTTCTGGTTTGACTGAAACAGGTTGTTTTTGAACCACATCGGTTTTAAGAGCCTTTTCAATTACCTTGATTTGCTTACGTTTCTGTTTCTTCTCACGTTCTTTCATAAGACAGGGGTCTTGTTTTGGAGAAATAGATCGCTTTTGGTAGTTTTGCTCACGGGGAACATCAGCTTTAGCCTTTAACTTATGAAGATATGGACAATTTCGAATGATATGTCCAAATTCACCACACTCGAAACACGATCTTCGTTCAACAAACCCCGAAGTATCATGTTGATGTCTCGTTGATGAACTTTGTGATTTCGAGGTACTTGGTCCTGAGTTGTTTTGACCATCTCTTTTCAAAATTTTAACTTGCTTAACATAATCTGCGTTACATTTGTTTTCAAAAGTTTCAATTTTATCGGTTCCCTTCGACTTCACAAAGTTCATCTTTTTGTTCTTTCGTTGGTTTTGATCCTTTCGACCATGAGTCGTTGATTTACCTTTTGGTTTAGTGTGGTTTTGCTGATTGTTCTATGTTGGTAATTTTTTATTGCCATATTGTTTTCGAACTTCAGCTTTTGGAATCGGAGGACATTGTGTTACCACAACTGGTGAACTCGACTCTCCCAAAAGCTTACTTGTCGAATCCTCAAAAACTTTACTAATTAAAGATTGATTTACATTCTTAATCAGAAAATATTTGTTTGAATAGACTTTATCATCACCAACCAGAGTATACAGCAAATTCACACTCCCAGAGTCTTGTGTAGAAATGGACTCAACCTGAGTCTTGTGTAGAAATGGACTCAACTAGAACAGTCTTAGCAGGTTTTGCGGGAGGATCACATAGAATATGATTCTCGAGAGGTATGTCCTCTTCTTTGGTCACCGCATCAGACTGTGCTGAGTTAGTATCCTCGGATTCATCATCTGACGAATCAACATCCTCAACAATGACTGGAGGATCCTGATTTTGTTCAGCTGTCGACACTTTTGCATCGGCTGATTTATCCGAATCTGAGGATACTTCCTTTTTGAAACCGAGCCTAGCTGCGAATTCATCAAGGTCCAATGGGACATATGGCTCAAAGTAAGGCTTATCATCCTCATCAGGCATCGCGGTATAATTGTGTCTAACAGGTGGAGGACACTTATTATATCCAATGCACGTGACATCATTCTTCTTTTTATGTATGTCAATGATGTGATCCAGCACATACCTAGATTTTGAGTAACTAGCTAACTTAAGCTGGATCACCTCATTTTCACACTTAGAACAGGCTAACTCCTTTTGTGTTTCCTCGAGCCTATTGATGTAATTATTAATTGCAGTTTGTTTTCTTGAAACTGTTTTCTTTAGCTCGAAATTATCTTCTTTTAATGTGTCAATTACCTTCTTAAATTCCTTTTCATGATTTTTATGAAACATATTGGCCTCTATGAATTTTTAAAGATCCATGATCAAATTTTGATTGTGGATAAATGTCACATCATATTTGCTTCGCAAATCATCATATTTGCTTTGCAAATCAGACAATTTAGCACCTAAATCAACACAACTATCACACTTATCAGATTTTGGTTCATCGACACATACCTGACTTGACGAACCGCCAACATTAGCCATAAAGGCTGAATGATGAGAAGAAGAAGAGTAAGCAACTTAATCTACCAAAATTGATCTTCTGTCATTCTACTTTAGTTTCACCCAAAAACTTCTCAACATCTGCATCAATGGTCTCCCGTGACCCTTCATCCATACCGTCTTCACCTGAACTTGAGCTTTCTTCATCCGAACTCCCATCTGAGCTCCCACTATAACCAGAACCAGAACTGTCTTCATCTTCTGAAGATTCTCCACCACCAGCGTGTTTTAGATCCTGACAACCTCAGCAAAACAAGTTGTTCCACCCTGATCACCGCTACCCAGTTTAATCGACCAGTCACAACCTTCATCAACTTGTACCACAAGAGCTCGGTTGTTGTTTGATGATCCTGCTTGATGAGAATTGTTTGTAGGCATCAAGGCACACTCATTATTCTTGGTTTGATTCTGACTCTGTTGGTTGCCTTGACTTCTGAACGGATTCTGGTTCCCATGCTGAGCTGGCTTCGTGCATTCCCATTTGAAATGACCCCATTCACCACAGTTGAAACACTTAACCGCTTGCTTATCGAACGCATATTTCGTGTCCTTCTTGCTTTCCAAGCTGGTTCTACCAGTTCTTTCCATGAAGTCTTTTGCTCGCCTTACTGCACTAGCAAATGCCCACTTGATATCCATCAAATCCATTTCATCCTTATCTATTTGCTGATAATCTTCCTGGGTCAAATTAATATTTCCAATTTTCCCTACTACTAACCCACAATACGCACTCACCAAGGTGTTTAATATCTCCATATGTTCCTTTGCCATCTCAACACTCACTTTTGAGAAACTTGAAGTGTCTAGCCGAACTGTGTTCGGATTAGTTGACTAACCAGCATTGACTGTTGATGAAGTGTTTCCATAACAAGCCTGTTGTTTAGCTTTGTAGTTTGGATCAAGAAATCATGGTACTCCAGTAGATAGCTTTGCTCTGAGGCAACTAGTTGTGGTTCACCATACATATTGGTGCTTGAGACAAAAGTCGTTTGTAGCTGAGCATGTTGAGTAGGTCTTGAGGCAACTGGTTGTGGTTCACCATACATATTTCTTGTAACAGTTCTAGTGCCTCCACAATTTCCATAATACATCTCAGGATTATGGCACCGGAACTCTTTTTGCCTTCTTGATTTCTTTTTGATTTTTGTTCCCCAAAAGCTGAATGAAATCGTGGATGTTGGTCGTAGCCAAAGTGTCATTATACTTCAGAATCTCCAAGAATCCATTCCATTGAACTGGCAACGCATCGGCAAACTTTGTGAAAACCTCTTCTGGAGTTACCACTACCCCATAATTACCCAACTCAGTTAACAAGTGATAAAATCAACCTGTCAAATCTCCCGGCGACTCCCTTTCCATACACATGAAGCCGTCGAATTCCTTTTTGAGCAAATCATGTCTTAGTTTGCGTGACGCCGCATTTCCTTGACCTCTCACCTTTAACGCATCCCATAAACTTTTTGTCGTTTTGAATCTCACAAACTGATGATAAATATCTTTGTTTAAGGCTTGAGTTCGAATTGAGAATGCCTTCTTCTCTAAATCATATGCCTTCTTCTCATTTGCAGTAAGATCCACAAATGTCACGGGTTTTGAACCGGCTTCTTCAAGTTCTTGATCGAATTCCGAGGTAAAATGCAACCACAACTCCGTGTTTTGCCCAAGAATATACGTATGAAATCTATCCTACCATCCGGGATACTCGTTCATATGCATGAGCTTTGGTGGACGGTTGTTACTTCCGGTTTCATTTTCGCTCAAAAAAAGACTTTGAATACTTTGATTTTGGTTAGCAACAAATGACCACTGATTTTCCGTAATTGAACTCGCTTGTGATGAGGACGAGGGTATGGGAGACTGAGCCCATGAAGGCACTAAGCCCTTACCCGTATACATATTATCCATATTAGGATCAAGTTTCCAACCCCACCAGTCTGAACTCATGGTTGATTGTAAAGAACCAATTTAAACACTCACGGTGAACTTTCTGTGAAGCTACTGTGACAAACAATAAGACCACGAAATATTGAAGTCCACGAAAGACTGACCAACGAAGAATATACCATGAAAGTTATGATGCGTTGATTTCTTGTTTTCAACCCACGAAAAATTCAAGCGAGAATGATATATAACCCACGAAATATAACAGCCCACGAAAAATATGTATATTTCGTCAAATCCAATCCTACGAAGGATGTTGATATCCAACCAACGAAGAATATGATGGGCCTTTTGTGAAGATAAGCCCAAATCACCACAAAGAATAATTTTGAGCCCAAATGTTCTTCGTGAGCCCAAGTCTAAATCTGTCCACAAAGTATAATGTAGGTATTTCACAGAAAAAGACAAAGAAAAATGGTATTTCGCAGAATAAGACAAAGAAAAATGATTTCTCGTTGACTCACAAGTATCTTTCGTTGACTTATATAATTCACTGGTATGGAAATTCGTAAAAGTTGGCGAAATACTTTCTATTAAAAAAACAGAAAAGTTGGTGAAAAGTTGATAACAACCAGACTTGTTTATATGAAAATCAATTTTTTTAGACAAATTCTAGAATATCTTTCAAATTAAAGAGTAATCCGGTGACTTTTCCGGCCAAAACCTCTCCGGAAAAATTGGCGAAACAAGATCTTTGTAAAATTTTTTAAGAAAAACCAAATTTTAACATGTCTCCATGTGTTTTAACAAGGTTTTTATGAAAATTTTTAACAAACAACAAGTTTTTCCAAAGATTTAACCCATGTTACTTTCAAAAACTTGAATATCTTGTTTTAAAACTCAAAGAAATTCTCAGAAACTTTAAAGAACTTGCTCGAAAACACAACACAAAACTTGGTTTCAACAAGGAAGAGCCTCTGATACCACTTGTTGGTCCCTAGAGGAGGATCTAGAACAACCTTATCCTTGTTATCGAACAAACCCGCAAGTGCGGAATCCAAGTGGGTGTACAAACCAAGCAAAAGAACACCAATACAAGAGGAGAACTCAACGTTTCAAGCTCAAATGTATATTTCCAGAAGAGTAACAACACAAAGTTTTACACAAGATAAACCTTACAACTCTCTGGTGTGCTCTCTCTCTAACTGTATGATACAAGTCTGTTTAAATAGGCAAATACCCAGTAACCTCACGAATAATGTTAATGGGCCTTATAACCTACGAAAGACTCAAACGCCCAACATGTTGGCCCATGAAACATTGAATTCCACGAAATACTATAACTCACGAAAAACTAATTGTTTTTCGTGAACCTCCATAAGGGATGAAGAATGTTGTTCACTGGCATGATCTTTCGCCACTGATGATCTTTCGTGGAGTTCAATAATTGCCCATGGTCTTTCGTGGATGTCTGCAACATACAGACCATGCAGAACACAGACATACAGCAACAGATAGATTACCAACATCTAACAGTTTGCACATGCGCAACTGTTTTACAATGAATACATAATCAACGTCGTACCGGGTCAAGATAGGAGGATGTCTTGACCTCGGTTTTCACTTGGTAACGTTGTCGAACCGAGCCGAGCCGCATCCACAAATATGCATAGTTGTTATGCATCCTGAAAATATAGCTAAAGTTTCATAAGCTTGAACAAAATGCGAGCTTTAACAAGTGTTCAATATCAACAAAGATTCAATATTAGATATGTTAGCATAGTAAAAAAAAAATATTAGTTTAATTGTGGGTTTGGCATGTTATCTAGTAGTAATATGTATTCCTCTTTCATGTTTCTTTCTTTGGACTCCTTTTGACTATTAGATCATCAACGTAAACTCCTACTAACAATGTAGAGTTCTTGTTCTTCTTTGTATAGACTGCTTGTTCTATAGTGCACTTCCTGAAATCAAGTGACTTTAAGGTTTGATCTAACTTCACGTTCCACGCTCGTGGAGCTTGCCTTAGCTCGATGCAATGCCTTTAAGAGCTTGTATAACTTCCCGTGATTTCATGGCTTCACGAATCTTTCGAATGATATATAACTACTTTTACTTAAGTCTACTGGAAATTTAGTAAAGCAACTATAATGTAAATATAAATGTCATTTACTCATTTGTGACCACTATATAACTAGATTTCCCGCATAAAGAGAAAATGCGCTTAAAAGTTGTACAAGTTAATTACTCATATTATAATTAATTCTTGGTCTTAAAAGAAACAATGGGTTTACAACCTATCCTAGAATCTCTCTTTCTTTGAGTTATTCTTAACATATACTTAAATATGTGTTCCCTATATTATTCTAATGTTGATTTCAAGACACTTACACATTTAAAGGTCGAAGCACAGTGAGTTCCATACACAATACCAGGAAACACTATTTGATTATTGCATACCTGCACAAACACTTCTTAATTATTATCTTTTGCTATTTTTTCAGGATTGCGTTATGACTTGTCTTGAGGGTAAAACTGTCATTCTTGTCACTCACCAAGTGGAATTTCTCTCGTCTGTTGATAGTATTCTGGTACTCTGGTTTAAACGTAATTATAGATATTGGACATGATGGATAAATTTCACATATATTCTTCTAAAATTTTAAACATCACATATGCCCTTCTAAATTTTATAATATAGTATTTACCGGAACATCAAGAATTTTACTTTTGTCCATTAGAAATTATATAAAATAATACCAATTACTACTACATGAGTCGAAGCCTATTGAGACGACACGTCTTCGCTACAGACCCCAATTATTAGAGATTATAAGATATTTTAAACTTTTAGAACTATATATGTGAAATATATATGTTTTCAAGGAATTTAACTGATTGTATAAGTTGGTTTTTTTCTTAAAGGTTTTGCAAGATGGTCAGGTTACACAATCAGGAACCTATGAGGATCTCTTAATGGCAGGGACAACTTTTGAGCAGCTTGTGAATGCTCATAAAGATGCCATTACAAGCTTAGATAGTTCACCTTCTGAAACTAAAAGCGAACCCCATATTACAGATAATAAAAATTGGCTCAATAAAAAGAGCAACAAGGAAAAGATATTGACAAAGGGTTTAGGAGTACAATTGACTGAAGACGAAGAAAAGGACACTGGGAATGTTGGATGGAATACATTCTTAGATTATGTTGCCATCTCAAAAGGGTCATGGTTTTTTTCATTAAGTATCATAAGTCATGTTGGTTTTGTTGCTCTTCAGGCGGTAGCAAGTTATTGGCTAGCATTTGGTATTCAAATCCCTGAAATCACAATTCTCATGTTGATTTGTGTTTACACTTTGATTTCAACTACAAGCATGCTTTTTGTGTCTTTGAGATCCTTTTTTGCTACACTTCTGGGATTAAAAGCATCTAAGGCATTTTTCCACAAGTTCACAGATTCGGTTTTCACTGCTCCCATGGTCTTCTTTGACTCTACTCCAATTGGACGACTATTAACAAGGGTAAGAGTTCATTAATTCCCTGTACTATTAATTTGGAAATATATAAAAAGGGGAAGGGTATGTCATATGTGTGTGTAGTAAAGGTGTTACTTAATCCTAATTGGTTCACATGTGAAAATGGAAGTTGGTTAAAGTCGGTGAGGCGATAATCAAGAAAAGGAGTTGCATAAATGAAGGTTTAAAAAGGGGTAATTATCCAAGGTGTTGAGGATATTATTAGTAATTAGTTAAAGATAATTGTTAGTATTTACTCTATTAAGTTAGTCTTGACAAGTATTTGCTTATCTTCCTAGTTGTCAGGAGCTTGAGTTAGCTAAGGGCTAGTCAAGTTATGTTATAAATAGGATCTTTTGTAATTGGTTTGGTGTGGGGTTCGATTAATAAGATAAAAAAGAGACGTGGCTGAGTTTTGTCAAAAATCCGGTCGTGTTGTGTTGCCTGGTTCAAATGATTCCCAACATGTAGAAACACAAAACCCGACACAACATGTTTGGTGACTAATCTAATATTGTTCATGCAGGTCTCATCTGATTTGAGTGTGATTGATTTTTACATACCATTTTCGTTTGCCTTTGTGTTTAGTGCTGGTATTGATTTACTGCCACAATTGTTTAGGAGATTATTAGTAATTTAGTTAAAGATGATTGTTAGTATTTAATTTATTATTTGAGTCAAGATATGTATTTGTTTATCTTCCTAGTTGTTAGGAGTTTGAGTTAGCTAAAGACTAGTCAAGTTTTCTTTAGTATGAATAGTGTCTTTTGTAACTGGTTTTGTGTGGGATAAGATATACAAAAGAGTCATGGCTGAGTTTTTTGGGTTAATCTTGACATGGGTATCTAATAACGGGTCATAGCACAATTTGAGGTTTGCACGTGATATTTAAGTCCATGCATGTAAGTTTGAATTAGTATGCTGGTGGTTTAGAGTTTTGTTGAAGGTGTTTCTTTTGTCCGGGTATCAGGGAGAGTCTAATTCAAAAAAAATCCTTTTGTAGCGAATCACTTATTAAAAAAATAAATAAGCTTAACACAAAAGAAGAAAAAGAAATCATAATAACATGGTCCCGGGCATCTACAATTATACTCATAAAGGTCGGCCATACTAGTGCTATCCATAATGGAAAGGAACATTTACCTATTTATATAACAGATCGTATGGTAGGACACAAATTGGGAGAATTTGTGCCTACTTTAAATTTCCAAGGACATGCAAAAAGCGATAATAGATCTTGTCGTTAAAAAATGTTTGTTTATGTATATTTATAATAATATATATAGATATTTATCATTGATTAGTAGGAGGCGAACTTTATGTTAAATAGGAGGGCGTTATAGCCTATTGGTATTTTGAGAGTGAGATAAGGCTTACGGACCATTAGGCCCTGGGTTCGATTCCCACAATGGGTTTTTTTCCATATTTATGAATTTGAGGCATTATAGACGGTGAAGATGGATATGGATATGACCAGTGGTTCCGTTGATGGCACGATGATACTCCAGTGGTCCGTCAGTGATCAAAATTTGTTGTTCAAAAAAAATCAGGGAGAGTCTAATATTAGCTTTGATAGAGTCTTTTAGTGTACGTATGGTCGCCTATTTATTAAAGGCATTTGAGTTATTGAATAAAATACACCTGCCTTTTACCTTTCCTTCTGCAGAACTCATATAATTCTTTTATACTAAAGCTGTGAAGCTTTCTTTGTTTCCACATATGTGAGTTTGTAGTGTGTCGATTCCGGGTCTGAACCAACAGAGTTTGGTAACAAATCTGGTTGTGTTGAGTTGCCTGATACAGTTGATTTCAAACATGTAGAAATGCAAAAACCCGACACAACATGTTTGGTGACTAATCTATTGTTCATGCAGGCCTCATCTGATTTGAGTGTGATTGATTTTGACATACCATTTTCGTTTGCCTTTGCGTTTAGTGCTGGTATTGATTTACTTGCCACAATTGGTATTATGGCTTCAGTGACTTGGCAAGTTCTCATTGTAGCCATCTTTGCTATCGCGGCTTCAAAATATATGCAGGTTCCTTTCTTTCTATTAGAGTCGTGAGCTTTTTATCCTTTACTACAAAAGTTTAAGTCTAGTTCATGTTACAGTTTGGGAGTACTGAACCGGTACTTTGGTTCGCTTTTGTAATGTTGCACAGTGCACCAGCCTAACATCATTTTCTAAACTTCAGGGATATTATCAGCCAACTGCAAGGGAGCTAATGAGAATCAATGGAACCACAAAAGCACCCCTGATGAATTATGCATCTGAAACATCACTTGGAGTTGCAACAATAAGAGCATTTAAAGTGCAAGATAGGTTTTTTGAAGAATACCTAAAATTGGTGGATAGTGATTCAAGTACTTTGATTTTCTCAAATGCAACATTAGAATGGTTGATTTTGAGAACAGAAGCTTTTTCAAACCTAACCCTAATCACAGCTGCTTTTCTCCTGGTTTACACTCGAAAAGGCCCTGCGTCTTCAGGTATGTTTGTCGGATCTAGAGGTGGCTCCGGTTGGGTAATAGTCAAAACAAGTTTTGTTGACGCGAAATAGTTTTGGTCCATTTTTAAGTGTATGTGATTGCAAACAAAGTTACAAACTAGTGTCTTTATCATATAATTAACTCTAGAAACCTACATTTGGTGCAACCAACTTCTAATATATTATGCATGGACATGTATCTAGCGAACTTAGTTCAGCTCTGGTATAAAATTTTCAAAGCATAACTCTTGATGTATTTTAGGTACATCTGTTGTTTTTAATTTGCTACATCAAATGGTCAAACATGATGTTGGTTACATCAAATAGTAAAATTAAAAGTCATCTACATATCAAACTTAAAGTTTTATTAGTTATTACATCATAACTAAGCATCTTAAATTATGTGTCGAGTTTGATTTATTTTGGTTCATTTAACCCCGTTTTTACGTCCTCTGGGTATGTTTTGAAAGTTGGTTACACCAAACTTAAGATTTGAAGTCTACATTAGAATAAGTTGATACATATCCATGCCCTATATTGAGTTATTAACTACATGAATCCAGTCTTTACATATGTAGGGTTGGTTGGCCTCTCTCTATCTTATGCATTGACACTATCTGGTATCCAAGTGTTCTTTACTAGATGGTATTGTAGCTTAGCCAATTATGTTATATCAATAGAAAGAATCAAACAATTTATGCATATTCCACCCGAGCAACCAGCAACTTTGGAGAACAACAGACCACCATCATCTTGGCCTTCCAAGGGAAAGATACAATTCGAGGATCTAAAGGTAATTAAATCATACTTTTATTCAGCTTTTCTGGTGAAGATATCCATTAACAATATGATGCCCATGTTTTTGATTATGCATGGTACTTAGAGATCGTAATTAGAGGTGGCAATATTGACTATTAGGTGTAGAGTTGCAGTCAAACTATTGGGTCAACAGGGTAAATATATAATATTGTCATTAGTTAGAAAGTCAGCAAAAGATCAGGGGCTACATGTGAAGAATTAATAAAGCTGTTATAACCAATCTGTGGTTAGTTTATAATTAGTTTCCAATAGTTGGTTACTTGGTTAGTATAAATAGGTCAAACAGTCAATATGTTAGTGATTCCATTTGTTCATCATTGATTTCTTTGTAATAAGTGAGATTCGATCAATAAAGTTCAATAGTTGAGAGTTAATTGTGCTCTTAATTTCATTGTATCTTTGGTGTTATTTCAACAATTGGCATTGAAGCCCTGGTACATGGCTCAATCTCAAAGAAATGTGATTGTTGATTCAATCAGAGGTCAAGAACGTGTTGACCAAGTTGGAATTGAAGAAATTTGATGGAAAGAATGATTTTGGCTTATGAAGAGCGAAGATGAAGGTGCCACTGGTGCATCTGCGCGTCGTTGATGCACTAGTCGGCAACACTTACAGACACGGGGACGAAAGACCACTACAAGAATATCGACCAATAGCGGCGACAGTTGTCGCCGCTAAAAGACATGATCTGGGCACAAAAGAGACTAGGAGATTTTGAGCCTAGGAGAGTTTGTTTTAGAGAGGTGTCAAAAGAGACTTTAGCAGCCAGAATCTGGGCGCAACTAAAAAGTGTCTACATGACTAAGTCTTACGTAAATCGACTGTATCTCAACAAGACATCATATAAATTCCTAATGGTTTCTGGTAAATCCTTAGAAGATCACAGAAACGAAATCAATAAGTTAGTGGTTGATCTTAAAAATATTTATGTCACATGGACGAAGAAGATTAGGCTATTATTTTCTTGAGACATATTTTCCTTATTGTTATGAGCATTTTGTTCGGGGAGAGAAAGTTTGTCCATGGAGGAGGTATTGGCTGCTTAAGTTTCAAAAGAAGATTTGATGTCAAAGATGAGTAAGGTAATGATTTGTTTGTCAAGGGAGACCTGAGCATATAACTTCTAAAACAAATACTCCTGGTCGGTCTAAATCCAAATTTAAGAGAAAGTGTTGTGTGTGCAATTCAGAAAACAATAGTTAAAGAGGTATTGCCGTAAGAGAAAGAAGAAGAAAATAGAGTCAAGTTCATTCAGGAATCAGTTTAATTCATCACTTGAAGGGTCATTTGATGGATATGAGAGTGCATAGGGATCATTATTGGTGATTGGATTATCGATTCTGGATGCTCATTCCATATGACACCAAATAAAAATTTCTTGAAGATCTTGGCACTGTTCAACTAGGTGATGATAGTCCGTGCAAGATTAAAGGATATGGAACTGTCACGTTGAGTATTGAAAGTGGAGCTGATTTTAATCTACCTGATGCGAGGCATATTTTTAAATTGACTAGAAATTTGATTTCTCTAGGTAGTTTTGAGAGATCTGGTTATCATGTCAATCTTATAAAATGGGAAGGCCAGGGTAGTAAATGTATCTATCATTGTGCTATCTTGAACTAGGAGAGATAATAATAACATATACATTTTGGATTGAAATGTAGTGCAAGGTTCAGTGTCTATGGTTGAACAAAATTCATCTAGTTCTGGTATGTTATGGCATAAAAGGTTAGGACACATCAGTAGACAACGGGATGTTGAGTTACAAAGGCGACATGTGTTTAAAGACTTCAAACACATAAAGACTGATTTTTGTGAGCATTGGGTCATGGAAAGTCTCACAGGTTTAGGAGTGGTAAAGGGTTCATTCTACACTAGGAATACTAGACTATATATGTTCATGCAGATCTTTGGGCTCCTGTAAAAACAGAGTCGTTGGGAGGATCTAAGTATCTCTTATCCATTATTGATGAATTTTCTAGCTGGGTGTGGGTATATGTTACCTTTGACATGTAATGAGGCTATTTCTGTCCACAAGGAGTGTTGTATTAAGGCTATGGAACAAGTATTGAACTCAATGTAAAAGAATGAGACATGGGTATCGGGGGATAAGCTTGAAATAAAAGCTTGTGGATTGCATGTGGATATATAAGCTAAAGGAGGAAACTCAAGGGGCTGACAAACCTTGGTTAATGGTTAGGTTAGTGGCAGAGGGCTTTACACAAAGAGCAGGATTAGACTAGAAAAAAATATTTTCCCATGTAGTGAACACACTTCTATAAGGGTTGTTTTGGCTTTTACTGTGCTAAGGATTTCGAATTACAGCAGCTTGATGTTAAAATTGCTTTTCTTCATACAACACATGAAGAAGACGTTTATATGAAACAACCTTTGGGGTTTTAAAGTGGAAGGTCAAGAGCATAAGGTGTGCCTTTTAAAGAATTCCTTGTATGGGTTAAAACAATCTCTTAGATAACGTTGTAAGATATTTGATGATAAAGAGTGGATTTAAAAGGAGTTGCTATGATCACTGTAGAGAATACAACAGAGATGAGTTTTTTTAATCTTCTGTTGCATGTGGATTACATGTTGATTGCTTGTAAAGACAAGGAACATGTTGATTGCTTGATATGAAAGAATTGGGAATGCTAAGAAGATTTTGGGCGTGGAGTAAGTTGTTCTTATCTCAAAAGTCTTATATGAGAAAGGTTCTAATCAACAACTTTATGTAGAATTGTAAGGCCGTGGTAACTTCTACTGCTCAACATTTTAAGATGTCAGATGATGAACTAGATAAAATGAAGAATGTTCCTTATGTCAGTGTTGTTGGAACTTGGAAGCCTTTATGTATTTGATGGTTTGTACAAGACCAGATTTTGGGTATGTTGTCAGCTTGGTTAGCAAGTACTTAGCTAATCTAGGTAAAGGTCTTTATAGAGGAAGTTCGGTAAGTTGGAAAGCTACGTTATAACATATTGTATATAGCAGTGAAAGAAGCAATTTGGTTAAAGGGTTTGGTGTCTGAATTAGGAATTAAAGAGGTCAATGCAGTGGTGCTATGTGAGAATGAAGGGGTTCGGGTTGTCTAAGAATCATGTGTTTTGTGAAAACACAAAGCATATTAATGTCAAGTAGCGTTGCATAAGAGATGTAGTGCAACCAAAAGAAGTAACTCTAGAAGAGGTGGACACAATTGAGGATACAGCTAACATGTTGACCAAATGACTAATTGATTGACTTGTCCTTAAGGTGTAGATTGTTAGGTATAGAGTTGCAGCCAAACTATGGTCAATAAATACTTTTGTCATTAATTAGAAACTTAGCAAATGATCAGGGGCTAATTATGAAGAATTAGTAAAGATGTTATAACCAATCTATGGTCAATTAATAATTAGCTGTTAATCTTTGGTTAGTATAAATAGGTCAAACAATCCTTTTGTTAGTGATTCGATTCGTTCATCGTTCATTTTTTTGCAATAAGTAAGATTCAATCAATGTAGTTCGATGATCACTGAGAGTTAACTGTGTTATTTCAGCATTGACCAATATACTTAAGAAATGGCTTGATCTAGGTTGCTTCTATTTCAAATAGGACAAATCAAACAAATTCGCCAAATGGGTCAAATGGATCAAACGCCCAACATCTATAGTGGTGAACATGTGTTTTTTCTTTTATAAAAAATAACTAAAAGGCAAAAGGTTTTTAAGTTGCTTATAGTCCCCTATTACACATACAACTTTCTAAATAGTTATATTTAAAGATTTAAACTATTATTATAATAGTATAAAATTTACAAACATAATTACACATTCTTTCTTTATAAAGTTCTTGTTTAAAATTTGAATAGAAGTACATGTTAGGAGATTAACCAACCCATCTCAATCCATTTTGACCGTGTTTAAATGGGTTGAATGTGCAAGTTTGCAACATCTTAAAAGTAGCACATTTTAATGTAATATTATATTTAATCATATTTAATTCATGCCGGTTTTATAATATTTTCTTCAAAAAGCAATAAAGTAGTTCTAGATGAATAATGCAATCCCACACAACCCATTTTCACTCCAAATTAAAAAATGAACCATTTTGACTATCACTATGCCATCTTGCCACATGGACATCGTACTTAATGGTTATTTGGTTATGATTTCAGTTGAGATATCGTCCAAACGCACCACTAGTTCTCAAAGGAATCACTTGTACATTCAAAGAAGGGACTAGAGTAGGTGTTGTTGGAAGGACCGGAAGTGGCAAAACCACGCTTACAACAGCGTTATTTCGTTTGGTAGAACCTGATAGTGGAAGAATTCTTATAGATGGATTAAACATTTGCGATATGGGACTTAAAGATCTGAGAATGAAACTAAGTGTCATCCCACAAGAACCCACCCTTTTTAGGGGCAGTATTCGAACAAATTTGGACCCACTTGAACTTCATTCGGATGATGAGATATGGAAGGTAATATATTATAATATTCATATTTCAATAATAAAGATGCAATTTAGACAGTTTACTGCTCAATGAGTCTCTTTAGACTGTGTTTTTTTTGTCTCTAACAAGCATACGGATAAAACTAAAAATAATAGATTTAAAGAAATCGGGTTAAATGGTTTGACAGTAAAATGTATTATAATATATGAAGCCTCTTAAATCATTTTAATTCAAAATTTCAATCATACTAGACTCGGTTTTGTTGACACAAGTAGTCATATTTGAAACCACATTATTTATAACTTACCATCACTAGAGCACTAGTGATGGCCACGGGTATTTAAGTTTCACCTATGGTGGGTCGGGTGAGTTTTCCCCTCCAGATCATAAGTTCAAGTCTGGATGATAATAGTTTCTCATCGAGTGGTTTAAATTGGGTATCTATTGTTCTAGGGGGCTTTCTAGCGGACCCGGTTAAGACAACGTAACAGTTGAGAACCACTCCCCCCCCCCCCCCAAACCGACCAACCACGCCCAAAACCTAAACACCCCCCCCCCCCCCCCCCCACCCACCCACCCCCAAAAAAAGCAAGTAGGAGCTCATGACTACGTGAAACTGATATGGTATACACTTTATGATGTGATGGTTAAAAACAGTGAGACCAGTTACCCAACCCACTTGCTACCTTTATTTTTACAGTCTTCTATGTTTATTTAACATGGTTTAAACGGTTTTCAGGCATTAGAGAAGTGTCAACTAAAGAACACCATCACTGATCTTCCAAATTTGCTAGAGTCTCCAGGTTAGTATTTTTTTGGTTATATTGTACATTAGTACAAACAAACTGTAAACAATACTTCAATCATTACGTCTTTGTTAGTGAGTGATAACGGAGAGAATTGGAGTGCTGGACAAAGACAATTATTCTGTCTAGGAAGAGTATTACTTAGGAGAAACAAAATCCTAGTACTTGATGAAGCAACTGCATCGATTGATTCAGCAACAGATGCCATTCTTCAAAGAATCATAAGGGAAGAATTCTCAAGTTGCACTGTCGTAACCATTGCTCATAGAGTTCCAACTGTCTTAGACAGTGACAAGGTCATGGTTCTCTCTTTCGGTAAGTCGTGGTTCCTACATTGTTGGAATAAACAATTTTAATGCATTTTAAAATGAACCCAAAAGTATAGGTGGCAAAAATGAAAAATGAGAGGGTGGTGCAATTGGGTTGGTAATTGTTAAAGGTCAGGTTAGATCAAAATGATTAACTTTTCGGTGCATGTTCTGCAAAAAAAATTCTGTATTGTATAACAACTGATGTGTTAAATGTGATCATATTTAAAAAATACATTCTGGGCAACTTTCAATCTGTTGGACTTATTTGATTTGCAGGGGAAATGGTGGAGTATAGTGAACCTTCAAAGCTAATGGAAATGGATTCTGTTTTTTCCAAGCTTGTAGCTGAATACTGGGCCAGTTGCACAAAAACTTCTTAGGAGAAATTTCATGGCTTTTAGTCTAAGAGAGCGAAATAATATCCATGTTTTTTGTATGTTTAATGTTCATTTTCAATACAAAGATATTCCAGCTCTCTAATCAATTTAGTTCCATGGCTTTTAGTCTAAGAGAGCGAAATTTCATGGCTTTTAATCAAAGATATGTGCGGGGAACAAAAATAATGTATTTGTTATCTCGTTTGGTTGTTTGACCCGGATTAGCTGGTATATTTGTGTAATATAAAAAATGTCCAAGGATGTTAGGGACTGTAGATTGATTGGACATTATTTATAGATACTAAATACATTTTTGTCATTCCTTTTGTATTGACTTTATTTTCTTTTTGTGCTCTACACTCTCTCACATTTACCAAATTGAAGTTACTTTATTTTGATTTATTAAATTTGGAGTAAATTACTTTTTGAGTCCCTGTGTTTTAGGAGTTTTTAACTAGTTGAGTCCAAAAGCAAAAAGTTTAACGATCTGAGTCCCTATAAGCATTTTCTTTAACCATCTGAATCCAAATTTCTAATACTCTTAGATTTTTTTGGTTAACTATTGTTAAATGACCAAAATACCCTTATAGTTAGAAAATAAAAAATAAAATTATTTTTAAATTTCTCTCTTATATATCATCACTCTCCCAACCTCTTTCTCTCTCCCTCTACACAATCAGCACCCATCACCATTATCATCGCCTCCACACCCAACACAAACCCTTGTTCTCTTCATTCAAAAACTGCAATCAAACACACACCACACACATCTGTATTTGCATTTCTTATCGCGGGTTGTCAGCGTTTTCGCTCCATTATTATCTAACAAACTCCACCAGGAAGCCCTTATCTCCTTCGCTCTACAGGATCATTAACATTGTGTTTCCCCTCTCGGCTGTTGTTGCTCATCTCTCACTCGTGTTGATACTAATCATAGATTAAATTAGATTAGGGACTATGAAATGTTCTTATTGTTGCTAGCTTGTGGTTTTCTGAGTGATGTTACAAAGATAAATGGTACCAGTTAGTTATGATGTTTTATGTTATATAGCATTTGTTTAATAGATTTGGGTCCTGAAATTGACTCGATGTGTAATTTTTTTGTCGGATCTGCAGAACGATTTTGGTAGGGATGGTGGTGTAGTGGTGGGAGGGTCGTGATAGTGGTGAGGATGATGGTGCAGTGGTGAGGATGATGGTGGTGCGGTGGTGGGGCTGGTGGTGGAGGGTGGTGGTGATAGGATGTCTAGAGAGAGGAAGAAAGAGAGAGAAAGTGCAGTGTGAATGTGTGAATAACATACTTTTATATTTAATATAATTATATATTCTTTTTCTTTTTGAGTCCCTGTATTTTATGTGTTTTATATGGTTAATTTGGTCATTTAACAAAACTTAACAACCAAATTTTAACTGGGTTAGAAATTTGGACTCAATTGGTTAAAGAAAATGTTTATGAGGACTCAGATCGTTAAACTTTTTGCTTTTGGACTCAATTAGTTAAAATCCATAATACACAGGGACTCAAAAAGTAATTTACCCAAGGATGTTAGGGACTCTAGATTGATGTAATATAAAAAATGTCCGAGAATGTTAGGGACTGTAGATTGATTAGACATTATTTAGATACTAAATACATTTTTGCATTCCTTTTGTATGACTTTATTTTCTTTTTGTGCTTTATACTCTCTCACATTTATCAAATTTAAGTTACTTTATTTTGATTTATTAAATTTGTATTCTTTATATTTATGTAGGGGCGGACTTACCATATTGGGAGGGGTAGCCCCCGCTACCCTTTGGCGTTTCGTCGGTAGTGTAAAGAAAATAAAAATTTGACGTTTTTTCGATTTCGCTACCCCTATAAAAAAAATTATGTTAGCCCTATTTAAAGCCCAACATCTAAGGCAGATGAGAAGAGAAGGGTGAATCTGAGATAAAAACTCGGATTTTCCGGTGGAATGCGCCGCACTGCTAGAAGAGAACTGTGACAAACGAAGAAGACAACCTATTGAACATGACCTTAGGATGTATTGGGTCTTTTTTAAACTTTAGTGAAGGCCCAGCACATAATCTGTTGTGTTGGGCCTATTCAAAAATTAAGTAAATGGTATTTAATAATGCAAAAGGAAAAAGACGAAAGATAATAAAGATAATAATAATAATAATAGAAAAAAAAAAGTCTACGATCAACTCACAATCTTACTTTAATTAACATTTTAACGTGAAAAATTTACTAAGTGTGACAATCTTACATTAATTAACATGTTAATGTGAAAGTTTAATAAGTAGTTTTAACCATTTTGTCTAATTTTTTTTAACGGCTAATTTCTTTCTTTCTAATTCTTGTGGTCGTGGGACTTGAACCTAATAAGACCTCATACTCTTAAATCCAAGTATTTTAACAGTTTTGACTTTGATAATGGACCACCATTCCATTGATTAACCATTTTGACTACTAATATATTTAACTTCACATAAAAAAGTTAGCGTTTTGTTTCGTCTCATTTCATTCATTTTTTTAGTTTACAAATTATTTTTTATTTTTTTTAGTTTACAGATTATTATTTATTTATTCAACAAGTCTTTTTTTAATTATTTTTAATAGCATTTTATATTATATAAAGATAAAGATAAAAAGTTAGCCGGGTCCTAACCATTTTGTAATTGTAGTGAGCCGAAAGAAGAGAGGAGAGGTTTCCGTAAATACGGATTTCTAATGAACAATTGAATAGAAACAAATAGAGGTCGTGTCCATTAAGTATTGGTTTGGAACCTTTTTTTATCGAAGATAACGTCGTTGAATGGGCGATTGTCGGTTTTTGGCTAGTTTGATTTGGTAAAAGGCCGCGCAAGGCCGTTGAAGGGGTATGGTCCCAAAAAGGTCACGCAAGCCTCCTTCAAGGTTGCGCGCGGGACCATACTCCTTATTCAACAAACTTCCTATCATGAGCCTCGCGCGAGCTACATCATATTCTGTTTTACGTCGCGCGAGACCTAGACAATAAGAAGCTCCAATAGCAACACTTAGCATAATGAAGAAACACAGAACTAATTAAGGGAATAATCAGTTTGGTTTATGTTCCTTTCATAGTGGTTAATCTTCTGTGGTTTCCTGAGCTCCTTAATGATCGGATTATCCTGCAAAACAGAACACCGTTACTCGTTAAGAGGGGAATGTGGGGGTTTCCCTCTTAACTGGGCTCCGGCGTGAGAATAAGCGACTGCTTTGGGGAGATAATTAAGTATTAAGTGTGAGAGTAGAGGGAATGAAATGTTTAACCTGTGAAGTGAGGTCTCTATTTATAGCCGGAGAGGTGTAAGAGGATATGGGCTGATGGGCCTTGGGCCTGAAGGCGACAGCATGGAGGATATGCTCCTTGTCTCACTGGTGTCGACCGTTAGTGGCTTCTAGGAGCTTTCTGGAGCTGGTGCAATGTGATTGGAGACACGTGTCACTGTTGTCGGCCTGGCCGCCCTTCTGCCATCAGCAGGTAAGTGGAGATCGTGGGGCAGTTGTCTCTGCCTTATGATTGGTGCCATGTAGGCGTCCTTAATTAGTCCTCGCGCCACACGACCCATCGTCATCACCAGTATCATCAGCCATTATGAAACCGAATACGTCTTCATCGACCCGGGAAGTACAGCCGATATCTTTTATGAGCAGTGCTTTAATCAGTTTGACGAAGAAGACAAAGCAAGACTCGAACCGGTCGATTACCCTTTGTCAGGATTTTACAACGAGATGGTTTTCCCACTTGGCCAAATCAGCTTCCCCGTCACGCTTTCTGACGGGAAGCACTCAAGAACAACGACTGTAAACTTCATGGTGATGCCTGTGAAGTCAAGGCATGATGTGTTGATCGGGAGAGAGACGCAAGGCGAGCTGAATATGATAACTTCCACCCCCCACTCAGCGATAGGTTTCCCAACTAAGATGGGGGTGGCGATCATTTATGCAAAGAAAGAAGTAATGTCGACGGAAGAGTTGCGCCCAACGAAAGCGGCGAAGGTTTCAGCAGATGAGCCAGAAAAATGGGTGTTAAACCGAAAATACCTGGAGCAAACGGTGACGATAGGCCAAGCTATCTCTCCAAACATAAGAATGCGTCTCAAGCAACTCCTGTTCAGGAATATGGATATCTTCGCCTGGACTCCGGCTGACATGACCGGAGTCCCGCGCGAAATTACGGAGCACTGTTTAAACACATACCCCACTGTTGAGCCGAAAGTCCAAAGAAGGCGCAGCTTAGGGGCAGAGAAAACCAAAGCAATGAATGAGCAAGTATGCGAACTACTCAAAGCCGGAATCTTACGGGAGGTCCGTTATCAAAGTTGGATTGCGAACCCTGTGATGGTAGAGAAGTCTAGCGGAGGATGGCGAATGTGTGTAGATTACACCAATCTCAACAAGGCATGCCCTAAAGATTGCTACTCTTTGCCGGGGATCGACAAAAAGATAGACTCTCTAGCGCCATACAGGTGGAAGTGCTTCTTGGATTGCTATAAAGGGTACCACCAGGTTCAAATAAAGCTAGAGGACGAAGACAAGACAGCTTTTCGAACCGATCTAGGGATCTTTTGTTACACAAAGATGCCATTCGGCCTCAAGAACGCTGGCGCCACATACCAGCGCCTGATGGATAAGACCTTCGCGGGAGACATCGGGAAGCATATTGAGGTCTACATCGATGATCTGGTGGTCAAAAGCCCCGAAGAAGATCAAATGTTAAAAGACATCGAAAAGACTTTCAACTCATTGAGAAGCGTGAATATGAAATTGAATCCAGCCAAATGTTCTTTTGGTATGGAAGAAGGGAAATTCTTAGGCTTCATAGTCACAAATGGCGGATTTAAGGTGAATCCAGAGAAGGTTCAGGCAATAGAGCGAATGCCATCACCACGAACGATCAAAGAAATGCAACGGTTGGCCGGCCGCCTAGCCGCGCTTAACCGTTTTCTGTCAAACCACGCCGCAAAGTCATATCCTTTTATCAGCACTTTGCGCAATTGTGTTAAGAAGCAAGAATTCAGATGGACGCCTGAAGCAGAGGCTGCTTTTCAGCAAATGAAAGAGTGTTTGATCGAGCTCCCTACCCTGACTGCACCGTTCGAAAAGGAACCACTCATACTGTACTTATCCTCTTCGGATAAGGCGGTAGGGTCGGTATTTCTGGTGGAGAGAAACAGAGTACAGACTCCAATTTATTATGTCAGCTGGGTGCTTACCGATCCAGAGATAAGATACTCCACAATGGAGAAATTGGTGCTTGCGTTGCTACACGCCTCCCGGAGGCTGCGCGGATACTTTACAGGGCATGTGATCACCGTACTTACCAATTTCCACATTGGCACGATACTGCAAAAGCCGGAAACATCTGGGCGACTAGCAAAGTGGGCAATCGAGCTGGGGGGCCACAACATCTTGTACAGGCCACGCCCAGCCATCAAGGGTCAAGTTCTAGCAGACTTCATCACAGAAGTCCCAATTGATAAAATCAAGGATTGTGAGCTTGTGGAGACTCCCGTAAAGGACACAACAAATGAGACTTGGATGTTGTACACTGACGGGGCCTCAAACGAGGACGGCACGGGAGCTGGATTGCGCCTAGTAAGCCCTGAAAAGAATGAATTTACTTACGCCATTAAGTTGGATTTTAAGAATACCAACAACGAGGCGGAGTACGAGGCATTTCTGGCAGGCTTGCGCCTCGCCATCAAAATGGGAGCTAAAAATTTACAAGCACACGTTGATTCACTCTTGATAGCCAGCCAAATTAACGGTATATACGATGCAAGGGGCGAAGTTATGGCCCTATATCTAGAGCAAGCGAAAGAGCTACTTCAACAGTTCAAGTCTTACAAAGTAGTCCACATCAATCGCTCCGAAAAAAAACCAGTTGACGCCTTGAGCAAACTCGCTTCAACCTCCTTTCAACATCTCGCCAAAGATGTAAGGATTGAAGTACTCAAGAATCCGCCAGTTCTGTTACGACAAGTCAACGTGATCGAAATAGGGCAGCCATCCTGGATGACCCCTATAATTCAATATTTGCAAGAAGGAATACTCCCGCAGAGTAAAGCAGAGGCAAGGAAGATTCAAAACAAGGCCCTGCGTTACGAGATGAACGGTGGTATTTTGTACCGGAAATCCTTCTTGGGGCCACTACTGCGCTGCGTGGATCCCCAAGATGCGAATTATCTGATAAGGGAGATTCATGAAGGGATCTGCGGCATCCATGCAGGGCCACGCATGGTTGTCGCAAAGATTATGAACGCTGGATATTACTAGCCAGGGATGCATGTCGATGCCCTGAGGGAACTGCGCAAGTGCGACTCCTGTCAGCGACACTCTCCAAAAACCCTGCGCCCTAAAAACGATCTTATCCCTGTATCCACTGCTTAGCCTTTTCAGCAGTGGGGAATTGATATGGTGGGACCTCTCCCAGAGGCTCCTGGCGCCGTCAAGTTCATAATAGTGGCCGTCGACTACTTTACGAAATGGGTGGAGGCCAAAGCCCTCGCCTCAACCACAGCCATGATAGTGCGTAAGTTCATTTGGGAGCACATCATCTGCAGGTTTGGCCTACCACTCAAGATTGTAACTGACAATGGCACCAACTTTGCGTCTGAGGACCTCCAGAAGTGGATGAAAGAGATGAAAATTGAACACACTTTCTCCTCCGTTGCGCATCCCCAAGGCAACGGGCAGGTTGAAAATGTGAACAAGAGTATCGTCGATAGGATAAAGGCCCGACTAGGCACAAAGCGAAGAGGCTGGGTGGATGAGCTCCCGAGTATCTTGTGGGCTCACCGAACCATGCCGAAGACAAGTACCGGCGAAACCCCTTTTAGCCTAGTCTATGGCTCAGAAGCGGTTATCCCGGCAGAAGTCGGCCTACCCTCTCCGCGTTTGACAGCAGTCAACGCAATCGACAATGAGGCAGAGCGTCGTCTCGATTTGGATCTCTTGGAAGAAAGGCGCGAAATTGCGCGAATTAAGGAAGCCAAGTACAAAACACAACTGGAAAGGTACTACAATGCGAGAGTCCGCATCTGTACCTTCACTCCAGGAGAATACGTCTTCCGAGACAACGAAGCTTCAAATGCTGAACGCCCAGGAAAACTAGCACCCAAATGGGAAGGTCCATACTTGGTTCACGAAGTGCTAGGAAAAGGGGCATACAAATTGCGCACCCTGGATGGACACATCATCCCGCGCACGTGGAATGCGCAACAAGTGCGCAAATGCTATATGTAACTCTCACAGGCCCTGCGCCTTTGTTCACTAATGTTGGCCACGCGCCTATTTACTTTCCTATGTTGGCTAAACGCCCTTTACAAGCAATGTATGTTGGCCTAAGCGCCTGTTTCTAAGTCAATGAAAGCATACAACATGTTTTCTTCTTACTGCTTCTCGAGTTACAAATGCATGTTAAACTTTTGATTAGCACGAAAACACTTCAGTGAATTACCAGCTCTTGACCTACGCCTCCAAGGTACTCCGCGAACATAGCGCGAGACCAGGCAGTCACACTCTCGCAAGAGCCACACTTACATTCATTCGCGCTAACTTAACCAAAGTTTCTAACAACAGTGCAATAATTGTAACAGATCAAAATAAACAATCACATTGGAATAAGCGCAAGCACGCAACGGTTACATAGAAACCACAATTCATTCAATTAAGCGCGACCACGCGAGAGCTTACATTCAAAACATAAACAAAAAATTACAAGGCACAAAGCCTGTCGACAGCCTATTCAAATTCATCATTACTACTACCATCATGCTTATCGCCTTCACCACCATCATCATCGCCAGGCTTACCGTCATCACCATCGTTTAAACCATCATCACCACCTGGCTCCTCTTCATCTGATAGTTCAACAGTTATCGGTGGGTCAAGAATGGCCTTAAGGCGCTGACACTAGTCATCATGCTCTAGAGCCTTCGCGACCAAGTCCATCACAGGCAGTGATAGGTGATCATAAGCATTTTCCGCAGGTGTCAACTCGGCACTAGCCTGGTCAGTCACTGAACAATGACTAGTGTCAAACTCCTGTCTGAATACCTCTTCAACGTGCTGCGCACATTCCAGATAGCCTCCACGATGAACAACTGCACGCGCGACATCTGTCAGAGCAGCAACAGCGCGATCCAGTTCTCCAGCGTTAAGGACAGAGTTGGCCACCTACAGCGAAGACTGTATTAAAAGCAGTTTTCAACAAATAAAACCCAAGGGAAAAGAATAGCATACCAGCACTACTCCACGGCCGCGCATCCACTCGGCCTCAGAGACAAGAGTATCAACGATGCCCTGAGCTTCAGAATAGTTAGTCTGCGCTACATTAAGGGCCGTGGTACTAACATCACGCGCTTCTTCAGCTCTCTGCTTGGCCTCCTCAGCAGTTGCGGCCTTAACTTTCTCCGCCTCAAGATCGATTTCCAAGGATTCGCATTTGTCAACCTGCTCGTTCAGACGGCGTTTCAGTTCAGCAATCTCGACATCCTTGGCCGTCAGATCCTTATCTTTGCTTGACAGCTGCGCCCTCACCTCAGCCAACTCAACCTAAAAAGGATAAGGACTTAGGCTATTTTGCAAACAACACAGAAGGAAAAAGTTAAAAGTTTCACAAACCTCAATCTGCTCCTTAGCAGCCTGCGCATCCTCGACCTTCGCTGTCAATTCAGCAACCTTGGTTTCAAGGTCGACAATCTTGTTACGAGCCGCGAATACGCGCTCATTGTCTTTCTCACATATGCACTTGAATTCAGCTTTCTCCTTAGCCAACTGTTGTTTAGCAGCTTGAAGTTTGTTTTTCAGGCCCTCGCGCCCCCATTCCTCCGCTTTCTTGTCAGCCTCAAACTTTGCCCTCTCTTCCTCGAACTTGGCACTAGCCTTCTCAAACTCCTTAACTTGCCTGACAAGGCGCTCGCGGTAGTTCTCCCAATCCGACCGCTCCCTGACCATCGTTCGCCATTCACGGACGATTTGGTGGTTGGCGGCGCGGGTATTGGCCTCTCCAATCACATAAGTGCAATATAGCCCATCATGAGTCTTCGCCCTCTGCCGATTAACCTCAGCAGGTGGGAAGGAGTTTAAGAACCAATCGCGGCAAGGGCCAAACCCTTGGAAGGTGTCCTTTTGCTTCAAACCCCAGGGAGCTTGGTGGGGGGCATTACCACGTTCCTCTTCAGTATAAGTTTTGTAATAAATGTCACCAAGGGTATCCCTCGCCCCGATAACTTGTGGATTATAACCCCCAGCACCACCAGAACTTGCGCCACCAGAAACATATGGACCTGATCTCCTAGTAGTTCCCTTGAAGCGATGGGAAGCTTCAGGTCGCGCAGAATGGGTAGGCTTGTCCACCCCGGGTTCCTTCCTCTTCTCTTGTTGAGGTTGGTCAAGCCCCGTGGCGCTCACGACCTCCGGACCCTGCGCCTTATCATGAGCAGTGATAGAAGCGGCACCGGTATACTTTAGAGCATCATCAATAGGCTCTTCAGGAGCCTTTTTCTTCTCTTTCTCCTTCTCAACATCAGCAACATACTTTTCAGCAGCCTGTTTCTCTCTCTCCTGCTCAGCTCGCTTCCTCTTCTCCTCGTCAGCTCTTTTCTTCTACTCCTCCTCAGTTTTCTTCTTGCGCTCCTCAGCAGCCCTTTTCTTCTTATCTTCCTCGGCTTTCCTTTCCTCAGCCTTCTTCTTCTCTTCAGCAACTTTCTCCTTATCTCCCGCAGCAGCCTGTTTTCCCTTCTCAGACTCCACTCCAGCAGTCTTTGAAGGTTTAATGGTAATCTTAGGCCTCTTTGGCTCCGGCTCCGAAGGCTCCCTCAACACAACACCTTTCTCAGGGGTCTTCTTCTTGGCCTCTGCAGAAGCTAAGGGATTAAGAAAAGAAAGCAACAAAAAAGAACTAAGAAAAAACTAACCAGGAGAAAACCGATAAAGGGAGCGCAAGTTGCTCGTTTTCCCGATCAAGGGAACCGCACCAGCTTTCGGCGCAACAACCACACCAGCCGTGGTCTCGCTTCTAGTTCTTTTTCTGCTGATCAACTTTTCAGCAGCCTCCTCCTCCTCTTCTTCTTCTTCTTCCTCTTCCTCATGCGCAACCGAGGAAGGAGTAGCACCAGCATCTGGGTTGCGAGAACCCGCGCTACCTGAACTTTTTGAGCCACCTGCTCCAGTCTTCTTCTCGCCTATACGCGACAAGCCTTCAAGTGAGTCACTAATTATCACATAATCTTTCAAGTTACTCTGACGAAGCCGAAGAGTACCTTTATCAGCAGCACCAGAAGCTGCGCGGCTACTCCCGTCCTTTTTGCTTATCACCTCAGGCTCAAGGTTGATCACCTTCTTCTTCCTAGAGGGTTTCTTCTTCTTCTCTTCGAGGTCGATGCCCAGGTTGCGCAACACACCTGCAAAGACGTTAGACCACGAACTTAGCTCCCCGTTCGAAGACCCTACAGACTCCTCGCTGGAAAGATAGACAACCTCTTTCCCAGCAGAAGTCACAGAGCGCAAAGGACGAGGTTTAGGTATGTGCCCACCTTCGGTTGCAGTAGGCGGCGAGGCGAAGGCATCAGCAACTGGGTACATGAAATTACCCCTAATCTGCTCGTACCAGTACTCTTCTCCAGCCTGGAGCGGGCGCACACTCATAGACCCACCAAAGGTGGAGAACGCAGCTTGATATAGTTGCGCCTCTACACAAAAAATTACGTAAATAAACAAGGGTTACGAAACAAGAAATCAAGGAGGCTAAGAAAATTACTAACCTCTATCGTTGAACATCAGAACAGGAACGTCCTTGCTATCCGCAGGCCATTGGTCACTCATTTGCGCCGCTACCAAGACACTCTCACCAAACACTCGATTTGGGGTAGAAGTAAGCCTCTGATACCAAACTTCATTCTTGGGAATCGCCAAATCCTCCTTCAAAATTGGTTCGGACCACGCGTGGAAGGTCATGGCAATCGGTATCACCTCCTCGCGAATATAAAAAAAATTGGGTTTCCAGTCGTGGAAACTCTTGGGAGGATTCAAGAGTATCTTCTTCGCAGCCCCTCGGCTGGCAAACGAGAAAAAGCCCATATTCCTGATAAGTTGGTAAAATGCCCTAAACTTCTCAACCGTCGGCTCAATATCGTGAGATCGACACAAGAACTCAAAGTGACGGACCCTAACCATCCTCGGTGGACTCAATTGTGAGATGTGAAATCCATAGAACTGCAAAATATGGGCCAGAAAATTCCTAGCCGGCAACCGGAAGTTGCCCTGGTGGAAGAAATCTTCAAATAAGCTGATATAACCCGGCGGTGCATCGGCGGCGGTCTGATGTTGACCGGGATATTTGGCATCCCACTCCGGTGGAAACCGGAAACTACGAACTATCTGCTCAAACAACCCTAAATCCCACCGGAGAACAGGAACAGGGCCTTCTTCTCCGGGATTATCTTCATGATGTTCTTCAGCCATTGATAATCGACAAAGAAGCCTTGAATATTCTGGAAACAGACTTGAAGATCTGCTACGATGTTCTTAAAGTACTTGAAGATCTGCTACGATGTTCTTCAAAATCTTGAAGATTCAAAGAAATTTCAGAGCAAAATAGGGAAGAGTGCAACAGAAGAAATTTCAGAGCAAAATAGGGAAGAGTGCTACATCATATTCTGTTTTACGTCGCGCGAGACCTAGACAATAAGAAGCTCCAATAGCAACACTTAGCATAATGAAGGAGCACTCAGTCACCCAAACCCCGCGCGAGTTAGCTACGTGCCCAGCAAGAATCGCGCAGGGAATCAGCGCAAGGCTGTCCCAGATAGTACACAAGGTACAAGTGGCAGAAGAAAAGATCCAATCAACGTGCTTCTGGCTCTGCTCAATCGTGCTCCACGATCGTCTGACATGCAGGAGACAAAAAGTACTTAAGGGCGCTTACATGGCACCAATCATAAGGCAGAGACAACTGCCCCACGATCTCCACTTACCTGCTGATGGCAAAAAGGCAACCAGGCCGACAACAGTGACACGTGGCTCCAATCACATTGCACCAGCTCCAGAAAGCTCCTAGAAGCCACTAACGGTCGACACCAGTGAGACAAGGAGCATATCCTCCATTTTGTCGCCTTCAGGCCCAAGGCCCATCAGCCCATATCCTCTTACACCTCTCCGGCTATAAATAGAGACCTCACTTCACAGGTTAAACATTCCATTCCCTCTACTCTCACACTTAATACTTAATTATCTCCCCAAAGCAGTCGCTTATTCTCACGCCGGAGCCCGGTTAAGAGGGAAACCCCCACATTCCCCTCTTAACGAGTAACGGTGTTCTGTTTTGCAGGATAATCCGATCATTAAGGAGCTCAGGAAACCACAGAAGATTAACCACTATGAAAGGAACATAAACCAAACTGATTATTCCCTTAATTAGTTCTGTGTTTCTTCAAATTGAATAGAAACAAATAGAGGTCGTGTCCATTAAGTATTGGTTTGGAACCTTTTTTTATCGAAGATAACGTCGTTGAATGGGCGATTGTCGGTTTTTGGCTAGTTTGATTTGGTAAAATCTGAAATTAAATGATCATTATGTTTCGAGGAACAAATATGGAAAGTATGACATGATGTTAATGGGTGAATAACATAGTAAGGTTTGTAATTTTAAAACGTAATCCGAAATCACCGGGATTCTTGTAATGTTTGCTAGAGTTGCTAAGGATTTGCTATAAATCTCGATCGGTATTTTGGAAAGGAGCAGGTTTGTTGGTTTGAGTTTGAAAATAACTTTGGCTGATTGGCAAAAACAATCCTTGCAATTTTGGTGTATTACAAGTTTAATTATAAACTTATTGAAATTCTATTTTTCAGAATGTACAATTATGCCCCTTGAGTTTATGAAATTTATAAAACTTTTGGAATTATTTAAACACGATACTTTTCCTTTGGCTCGATTTCAAACTTTTAAAAACCAAAGAGAAGAAATCATTTAGGTATGTGTTTAATTTTTTTTATTATCGTGCTACTATTTTTGTTTTGTTTACATTGTATGAAGTACGTTAAAAAAATTTTGAACGTTACCCCTAAAATTATTTTCTGGATCCGCCACTGTATTTATGTAGTTCTAAATCTTAAAGTTACTTTATTTTCTTTATTTAAATCTAAATAAATTTTGTTAGGAAAGTTTTTATATTTAGTTATAAGAATGTTTATTTATTTTTTTTATTATTTTTATTCTTTTGATCTACAAATACTTTAGCCTTGAAATTTTCTTTTGATTACTATAGCAAGTGTGGTACCTTAAAGAAGTAAAACGATACCGACCGAATTTCCGCCGCGTGAATTATCTCTAATAGTTGAAGAATAAATCGGGTCACAGCAAGTAAGATGGATGTAGTTACTTTTTTTAAAATTAATTAGTGGGCTACACGGATTTGAGTTGGCTACTAACTTAATTAACCAAGTTTGAAGTTTAAATAGTTATTTAAGTTTTGTTTTATTAATTATCTATTAAGCCTTGTATCCAAAGTCAAATAGGATTAGTATTGAAAAAACACGGAATCACCAAACCGCTTTCTCTTTCTCTGAGAGGATGGAGAATCACACCTTGTTCTTCCTCTTGAACCTAGATTTGTAATAGAGAAGAGAGAAAAGTGGGGATGTAGAGACGACTCGTAGGGGAAGAATCCCTTTTTTTCCAGCTACAAAAAGTGTGTTTACCCCATATCTCTTGCCCTAATAATGTGGTGAAGACCTCCTTATATAAAAGACATGGGCAACCCAAACCTCAACGGGCCAGGCCAAGGTAGTGGTTGTCTCTACAAGCCCACAACCTAATGTACTATAAACTACAACGCACTGTGCTTCGCGGGTTAGTGCGCAATAATAATAAATATTAGAGTAAATTACAAGTTTTGTCCTTTATGTTTGTCTCAAATTTCAGGCACTGTCCTTTACCTTTAAAATTGACAAGTCTTGTATTTAATGTTTCAAAATCCTGCACGTTATGTCCTTTAAGGCAAACCCAGTTATTTTTTCTGTTAAATCAGATCATGTGCGAGGCACATGAGGGTATACTTGTCTTTTTCACCTATTATTTAAAAATTTTAAAGAAAAAAATTAAAATACTAAGTATCAATTCCATCTCTTTCTCACTCTCTAAACACAATCCCTTTCTCTCTCTCTCATCTCTGTCACCACCTACCCTCTTCCCGCACACAACCAATCACCCCCAATCCCCAATCCAAAAAACCTCAATTTCCAAATCAACTCCATGTAGTCTATTATCGATCGATTAATCATGTGTGTTTTGTACGTTTGGCTCTTCGAATCTAGATCTAGAAGCGTTGAGGTGGTTACTGTGACAACCCTCAAAATTTCAGGTATTGTACAATTAATTAATTTTAATTATGTGCTTAATGACTGTGCTTGATTACAACTAACAATTTAAACTGCCTTATGATTTTTGTATCATACATACATATGCATCACATTTCATACTGTCACTCCATTCATTACACGCAAACATTAGTGACATACATGATGCACTCAGCACAGTTAACACACTGAACAGTTGATTCAGAATTTATGCTGACAATACCAGCACTTAGACAGACAGTCTTATTATGGCCAGTATGAGCTAGGGATAAGGTACTACACTAGTATGGAGTGTAGGGGAGTGAGGACCATAAAACTGCGTCACTAGGTGATAGTTATAGTGCCGGGAAGTGCCAAAAACCTACTTTAAAAGCAGAATTCTGCATTCTTTTATAAAATTTAGCATTGTATTATACCAGTAGGATACACAAATATGGCAGAGTGGTCCTGTATACTTTCCTAAGTGTCAGGAATGATTTCGTTACAAAAAGATGCATAAAAGACACTATACGGTACAATTTAACACTTTAACGGGATGATACTTAACCAAACAACCGGACATTACCCGGGACACCAAAATTTTGTCAAAAACATTATTTTATTATTCTTAAATAATCATGGTCATAAAAATCCCCACACACTATAGGAACATGAGATACACTCACTATTCTAGAAAAATACCCTTAACCTCCTAATTATTTACCTACTAACTATCAAATTTTACAAATTACCCCCCCCCCAACCGAAATCAGCCCCCAAGGGACCCACCCACATGCTTCAAATCTCCAAATTGATTTAATCCATTGTTTTATGAGATCTTTGCTTGTTGAGATAACCAAGATGTGTAAGAGCATCTATATATGTATGGCCACTTAAGATCTCTCATCATTACAAATCCTACACTCTCTCACTTGCTCTCTCTCTCTCCGTATTTCAGCTCCCCATAACCGAACCCACCACCATCCCCTCAAACATCTTCATCTTCTTCACTAACTAGTCCCATTCCAAGCCTTGAAGTTCATTCATAGAAGTTGCAACTTGAAGGGATTTCAAAGGAGCTTTGTTCAAGTCTTTCTCACCATCTTTTTCATCATCATCTCTTGTTCACAAGTTCATCCCTAGCCCTTGTGCTAGTTGTAAGTCTTCGATTTAACTCTTGAATCACTTCTACGTTGATTGTTCGAAACATTGTTGTTTAAAGTTTAAAATAAGGACACGAAGAGAAAATGAACAAGGAACCTAAACATGAACTTATATAATGATAAAATCTGGTTGGATTATGTTGGTATGAGCATGCATGTTGTTTGATCACTGATTTATTGATAAACCATTGTTAGGACACTTGGTGATGCGTTTTAGTAACATATACACTCTAAAAAGCATGTTGATTGGTATTTTCAGCCAACTTCAACAGGCTGTAACTGGATCTTTATAAATAGAAAAACGGATTTTCTGAAGTCTAAATTTTGTACTTTTGAAAAACCGAACAAATGGCACTGGAATCGTAATTTTTCGAGGTCGTTTACTATTTTTAAAGGACTGTTTTTGGACAGCAGCTCAAGCTGTGTTTTTACTGCAGAAAAAGTGTGTTGTATTCAGAGTCATAACTTGAAACCTGAGTAGAATTAGCTCATGGAATTTTTACTGTAAATGTTCACTGTTGTCGCCGTAATTCTCCCACTGGAATTTCATCAATCGGACTTACGATTAATTTTTAGTGAATTTTTCCGTAGACTGCAATCAGAAAGCAACAAATCTGATTGCAGTCGGGTAAATGACTTTTTATATAATATTGGTAATGAACTGGGCCCCAATATTTTTTCACAATAAAATTTGGAACGTTTATGACATTCTGTAAAAATTTGGGAATTTTTGGAGAAGGTTAACTATTTTATTAAAATTCTTGAAAACAGTCCAGTTTTGATTAATAAAACTGAAATGATATAAGTGGTATATTGCATGTATGATTGTCGGGTTGGCTATATGAGAACAATCTATGGGATATATGTAAAAGAAAATGATATGCTTTTAAGCATGGACACCTCTATTTACAAAGGAGACTATGGCAAAATTTTCCAAAAATCCTAACACTTAATAAATATTTTCTAGAAAAGTGGTTACTAGCATATTTTAGACTATGTTTTTCAAACATAAAACTCGCCATAATTTTTATAGCGAAATACGGAGTATCGGAGGTTGGTTTTATACAGGAATATGGTTAAATATGTATTCTCTAAAATGGGACTTAAAAATATAATTCCAATACCAACAGACATATGTAAAATATCCCATCCTTGGGAAGGAAATACGAATACACAAGTATGAGAAGTATTATTACTAAAATATTGGAGACACTTTAAAACGCAACTCAAAGGCACTAATCAATACTAAGACAAGGCACGACCCGTTCGTCTAATAGACGTTAGACCATTGTAGGTAGTCGTGTTTGCTGAGGAGATTTGGGTTACGAGTACCGAAGACGCAATACTGTGAGTTCATGTCCCCCTTTTCTCTTAACTATTTTCAGTTTTACACTTCGGGGGTGAAATACATGTTACAGACATTTACAGATATTTACAGACATTTACAGACATTTATTATATGGTATGGTTAGCTTAAGGAGGGTTTTTATTACGCAATCATGTGAGTGGTGGGCATGACACTTAAGGCCATTAATCCTCGTTGTAGGACCGAGGGACATTAGTGATAGATCTATTTGGGTATAGCGAGCCCCTACTCCTGAGTCCGCTGAGTGGACCATGAGGTGACTAAGTGCCCGACGCACAAATCTGCTAGGTTTGAGTCTTCCTGCATCACTTCACACTTATCATTGGCTTTGCAACCCAATGGTGGTCTCTTTTTCCTTAATTGCTACATACCAGGGACTTTCATACATACAGACATTTTTACAAAGGTTTATACCTACTCACTTACACATGAACTCGCTCAACTTTATGTTGACTTTTCAAACTACATGTATTTCAGGAAACTAACGTATCTGGCACGGTATGCACGTCTTATCAAGCTGCGTTTGAATAAAGAAGTCATCCAGGGTTTAGAAGATGTAACCTCTTCCTGGACGGGTTATATATACCTAAACCTGGTTTTGTTTAAAGTCTTTTGCTAAGTCTTTATGAACTCAAATAAATCAAGTTAAGGTTTGTAAATTATTTTGTGATTGTTGAAAATGGGCTTTTTCTAAACTTTATTAATGGATGAATATCTCATGTTTTTATCATGTAGCATTGTTATGATTGTTGCTATGGTATTAAGAAGTCACACCAAATAAACCACGCTTCCGCAAAAGTCAGGGTGTGACAGCTTTGTATCAGAGCCTCGATCATAGCGAACTAGGATTCCTTCTCGAGTCTAGACTATGATCATCAGGGCTCTCACAAAAACGTTTTCAAACATTTTTACATTGCATACACAAAACGTCCAGATCCAGGAAACAAACATTTTTACAAACAAAAGGCACAAATACACATTCCAAATTTATATTTATAGTTCAGTCTTAGAGACTGAGGGAGGTTCAGCCTTAGAGGCTGAGGGAGAATCAGCCTTAGAGGCTGGGGATAATTAGTCTTAGAGACTGGGAGGTTGGTCTTAGAGACCAGGGATTTAGTCTTAGAGACTGGGAGGTTGGTCATAGAGATCGGGAATTTAGTCTGAGAGGCTAGGAAAGTTGGTCTTAGAGACCAGGGAGTTGGTCTTAGAGACTAGGGAGTTGGTCTTAGAGACCAGGGAGTTGGTCCTAGAGACCAGGGAGTTAGTCTGAGAGACCAGGGAGTTTAGTCTGAGAGACTGGGTGGGATAGCCTGGGAAGACAAGGACGAATATGTGGATACATGATTACATTATGAATTGTTTTTACTTGCAATAGACAAAGTGTTAAAGATTACTGTAAATATGCATGCTATGACTATTATGAACCGGCACACACGTCACACTATTTAGAAGGTGAGTTATCAGACATTGATAACACTACGGCCTCCGTCACAGATGATGAGACTGCATCTGCGCCAGAGATATTTACGTCAGACACTGAGAGTGATCCTGATATACTGACCAAGGACGAGGACAACTTCCAACCGTCCGCGCTACCAGATTTCGGGCGATACTTTACCCTTGCGGATGGTTTCGCTGACAAGGATCCTTCTGTCACTCTTGTTTCAGCTCATGACCACCTCATCACTGGTCATCCCGTTGGTAAGCACACCATGGCTCCGATCCCAGACAATGCGCCTCTTGTGGACATTCCTTCCGAAGGTTGGTTACTCGACGCACAATTGATAATGATATTGACGTGATATTGATGGTCCTTCCGATAATGCCCACGATGATGGAAAGTTAGACGAGAACGTCGTTACAAATTTCACTTTTGAGACCCCTGTTGCCAAGCCACCCTCTGATTCTAGCGTATATTCGATTTCAGACTCCCTTGAGTTTGTGACATTTACAGCCTTATAGACGGCCTGGTCACATCTTTCTACTACTGACACAGACGACGACGCCTTTATGACTGCTGCACTAACACCTGCTCGAGGCACCACACCGTTACACGACCCAGGGCCTGCTCCTGAGTTAGCTTCTACACCTTTTGGGACAGCTTAATGTTGCACCTACTGATCCTGCACCCTTACTTGATCATGACCCTATTTCTTTTGACTTACCAGACAATGCATCCCTTATACCCGACCCACTACCTGCACCTAATTACCTTCTTATCGGTCGAGACGTTTGTTCCTGCACCTTCACCCGCTAATGTTGCTCTTGTGAAGACCGACATCAATTGCGCCAAGATGCCTAACGCTTTCCTTCAAGATATACCCGCACCCCGAGAAGGTACTCCAGATCGGCACCCGCGTAACGATCTCATCGGCTACAGCAACATTTTCTACGACCTCACAGACCGCACCATTTGCTACTTTCACCCCTACGGCACTGGATGAGCCATTTTGGTGGTTCTTATCATACACTATGCTAATGTTAGATCCTCACATAATGGAGGCCACACACGGGATAAGTTGCTCCGGTAACATCAGATACAGTTGAGAATATGATTCGCAGAGTGTTGGAGCTTTAGCTGACACCACATTTGGTAACTTCAAATGCAAAAACATTGCATAACTGAAAACATGATTTAAGTATTTACATCACAAGACAACATATTGTCTGAAAAGTTTATATAAGACACCACGCCCCCCACCCTGTCTATTGCCAGTATACATTGAACCTCCACATATATCAAGGTTCCTTTTGCGCTCTCGACCGTTGCTATCACACCATTCCCAGGATTCTGATGCTCATTTCTTTACTATTGAGCAGCAGAGCAGACAATTACTTCGACGTGTACACAAGCCCGAGGAGGAGTTCACGCACGTTAAACAATTTACTTTTGTTTCCTCCTCCTCAGACACTGGTATAGTGATTTCTAGATTATGCGGATTGCATTACATTTGGGTAAAGACACTAATGATAAGCCGGAATTGTGGAGAATTTTAAAGAACACTTCAGACTCTGTGATTTTGATACACTGATACCTTGATGGACAAGGGTAGGGTGACCCTGTGTCCCTATTGATGTGATACATTTTGGAAGGCAATACAATTGTGGTCAGGGATATAATGAGGGCCAAATCATCATTAGACATGCGACAATACTTTATGGCCAATGACCAACGAAACTCCGTCGCTATGTCTCTGTTAAGCACGTTATTAATCTACATGTGTGTACAATAATTATAACGCTACGTGCTTGCTTACTATGCTCTGATTAAACATAATTACCAAATTTCTTGGTTATACTATGATTACACTATTGCTTGATTGGTTGGTATGATAACCTAATATGTGTGTGTACATACGATCTCTAAACAACTATATGAACTCCCCGAACGAATGAGACCTGACCTAACCAACCTTCTTCTCAGAAGATGTCGATACAAGGGAACGTCGACACCAACAACCCTCTGCCGACAACGGCAGAGTCAGAACTGCAAGGGCGCATCTCGCAAGCCATCGCACAACTCGAGGCCATTCGCTCCGAACACGGCGGAGGTACCTCAGGAAATAACCCACCCAGCGGCTGCACCTACGAGTAGTTCTTGAACCACAAACCTCGAGAATTCGACGGCACTGGGGGTGCCTTAGCATTTGTGCGTTGGGTGGAGAAGAAGAATTCTGTCTTACGATTGAGTAAATGCGCTCCAGAACGTCAGGTTACGTACATAGCGGGGCTATTTGTAGATGGGGCTCTGTCATGGTGGAACCTTCAAATTCAGGCAATGGGCGAGGCCGCTGCATATGCTATGACGTGGGACGAACTGAAGGAACTAATGCGCAAAAGATATTGCTCTAGGGTGGAAGTGCAGAAGTTGGAAACTGAATTGTGGAACTTGAGAATAGAAGGTCCAAAGATAGCTGAATATGTGCAGAGATTTGGCGAGTTATCACAAGTTGCATCGCGTTTGGTGGAACCAGAATCTAGGAAGATCGAACTTTTCATCGGGGGACTAGCACCGCAGATTTTAAGCCTGGTAACAACATCTAAGCCTTCAACAATTATCGAAGCAATCGACATGAGCGTGGTGCTCACTGAAGAAGCGATTAGACAAGGAAAATTTTCCACTCCGGAAGAGAAAAACGAGGCTCCTGTAGAGTCATCTGGGGATAGCAAGAGAAAACTCGTGAATTTCAAGAAGGTTACTCGGGTAAGTAACGAGAAGAAGGCCAAAAGGGGAAAGAACTACATGGGTATCCTACCTAAGTGCGACAATTGTCTACGCTATCATGTCGGGCGCTGTAAATATGGGAAATGTGATAACTGTGGCAAGAGAGGGCATCCGAAGGAAACTTGTAGGCAAGATACTGAAAGTAGGAATGGAGGCCAAGATGATAGCAAGAATCACGGAGGGAACAACGACAGTGATGATTATCCAGGCAGGACAAGTGACAGACAGAAACGTGCTCAAGGTTGTCTTAACTGTGGGAGCAAAAAGCATTTCAGAAAATACTGCCCTAAGAAGAATCAGGCACGAGGATAAAAGCTCAGTAGCAGAGCTAGGGGAGCACACCAGGAATCCAAGCATGGATATCGGTACGGTCCATATCACTCAACGTTATGCATCTGTGTTGCCAGATACTGTTGCAAATTTTCGGTTTCGCATCTCTAGAGTTCGAGAGTGTATTGATATAGTAGCACGTAAGTTAGATAACTTGCACTCGATGGGACTAGCTAGGTGAAGCTAGTGGTGTAACACCTGTGTCATTTCAATCATCAAACAAATGCCCAACCAATGAAATATTGTATTTCATACTTGGGATTTGTAAAAATATGTGTATCGTTTACACATATCAATTCTTGTTCGATTTCAAACACTATATCGCTTTCTGGAAGGTTATACGCGCACCGAGGCGTAAATATAACCAGTTTAATGGAACGAACACTCCGGAAAAGTGAAATAGGCTTAACATACCTTAAATAACCTTTACATAACTTAGAAATAAGTTCGAAGGCTTTGGTATGGCAAAATCAAGTTAAGTCGCTTACAGGGACTAAAGTTGACAAACTGCGAAAGTATGCCAATTTGAACTGTAACGGACCTTCCGGAACATGACCATAAGTTAAACACACCTTAAATATCCTTTACATAGCTTAGAAATAGGCTTTGAGGGGTTCGGTGTGCTAAAATAAACTTTTGAGTCAATTCAGGGACTAAAAGTGTCAAAAAGTGCACAAGTTTGCATTTTCGCGCATAACTTACGTTCTGAATACATCCGGACATCCAAAAATTTGTGTAAGCATGACTATATTATATTTTAGTGTTCGCCATAAGAAAAATCCATTCGTCGCGTCATTTGGTTCGTTTTTCGCGCTTATGCGCATTCCGTCGTAATTAAGCGAACATCGCGTTCGTACGGCCAAACGAACCAACACCCGACATATTTTTGAGCATATTTTGAGTTCCCTATACTTTAACTTCATTTTAGATCCTTGAAATGAGGTTAACGGAGTTCAAATGCATCGAAAATCGCTTAAACAAGGTGCAGGGACCATTTCTGTAAAATCTGCCAAAACAGGGGCCTAGCGTGACGCGAGGGGCCTTAGCGTCACGCGAGCCCCCTTCTGGACCAGATTCCATGTTTTTAACAGCGGGTCCCAGCTGTTTGATTCTCAACCGCACATTCTCAATCGTCTAGTCAGCGGATAAGAACCTAATTTCAGCCACCATAAGGTTCCGACAAGTGTACGCCTTGGATCATGGCACGTTTTACAACAAACGATCTTAACGGTTACCCGAAAACTATAAATACCCCATCACCCCAACCTCATTTCTTACAAGAATTCTGATTTGAGAGCTCTAAGTTGAAACCTTTGTTTCATACCTGAGTTCTTGGATCGGGATTAGCATTCGGGGACCCTTCGTAAGTATTCTTTCGTTCTTTTCCTTATTTTATTGCTTTACGAGTCAGAAAGTCAAACTTTGTTTGACTTTCAGCGTTGACCAATAATGGTCAATGCGAAGTTCGTTTGAACTTCGCAACGTGAGTGTAATCACGTTGGTTATAGTCCCTTGGGACTATGCCTACTGATTACCACGTTGTCTAGGGTCGTAGGGTAAGCGATCTAATAAATCGCTTATACCTCGAACCCGACCCATTTGGTCGATCATTAGGATCCGACCAAACACATTAGGTGACCATAGTAGGTAGGGAATAACCTTCTGAGGTTATACCCTATGGTCACATCGTTTAAGTAGTTGTATGATAGGTAGTTTATATGCCTTAGGTAAATTACCAGAATACCCTTTTCATGTATAATTGGTAATTAAGCATATGTAACCTAAACTTTTGTCACATAACTGATTATGTAACATGTTTAGGCATATAACACTTGTCGTAGAACTAGTTAGGCGGTCCGAACGCGTTTCACGCGCACGACGCGTTAAAGTAGCATAAGCTTCCTAAACGGGTCGTAATGGGTCGTATACAATTATGTTAGGTTTCAATTAGTATGTAGGCTTTGTTAAACCAAATGACACGAGTCTCTACACTCGTTTGGTTTACAAACCCTAATGCTACCCGATCTTCCGATCTAGGTCCGGTTAATTAACATAGTTACCTATATCAGGTGCCGTTTGATATCCGTGATCTCTAAGCATTGTTTGGTTGTTACTCAAGGACTTCTGAGCAATCTCAAGTGAGTACATAGACCCCTCTTTTACTGTTTTCCAAACATTTTGGGGTGGAACACATGTGCCTACTTGTTACTTTCATGCTTTCCTGTTTTCACATCATATACATGCTATGTTCGTTAGTACATTATAGTACATGATTTCATTACATCTTATGCTAGGTGTGCCCATTGTGTGCATTACTTAGTACATTGTTTTACATTACATTTTGTTGCATATGCTCATCCAGTATATGAACACATTATATTACATTTTGAACCGTTTATAACTATTTGACTATGTGAACCGTTGTAATCGTTTGTATCTGTGAACCGTCTGTATCTGTGAACCGTTTGTATCTGTGAACCGTTTGTATCCGTGAACCGTTTGTACTCTGTGAACCGTCTGTATCTATGAACCGTTTGTATCTGTGAACCGTGTGAACCGTATTTGACCATACATAAACATTTCTACAACTGTTAAACATTACTTTGGTGTTTTGGTTTGATTAAGTGATTAAGTAACGATGCGTGTGTAATATGATACAAGCATGGTGGATACGCCGCTGGTACTTCCTATATATAAGTGTTTGTATGGTATTACATATCGTAGCGTTATTTGAATCATTTCAGTTTGAGACATATAACATTTTATACAAATAACATAATTTTCACAAGACATTGATTTACAAACAACTTATCTTATACAAACTCATTTTACAATGGTTATTCATTTAACCATACATTATTCTCTTATTTATACATATCATCGGATCTTATCGATTTTCAAATGATTTACAAAACAAAGCAAATAACAAGGTTCATGACTAAACATTTTCTCAAACATAAGTCATGATACCTATTTTCACAAAACCTATGTATCTCACAGGAATTTTTATGCTGACGTACCTATTTTCACATGTGTTTTTCAGGAGCTGTTGCATAAGATGATCAAGATACACATAGGCAGACTTGGGCTTTAGTGACAATAAAAGATACAAGACTAGTTAATTATGTTGTTTTTCCTTGTTTGTAAGACATTGTAACACTTTTAATCAATAAAACGAAACTTCAATTGCCATGGATTTGAAACAATTAATTCTGTTACAACACTCCCCGACGTTTCCGCCACGTTTTGTATGTTCTACGTGGTCGGGGTGTGACAGAAAAGATGGTATCAGAGCTCATGGTTATAGGGAATTAGGTTATTAGTAATACTTTGACCTAGTCTATAACCTTCTTAGGACCCTAACGCGAGTTTACTTGCGTTTAGTCATAAAACAATACCGTCACCTATCCTTAGGCGACGACCACAACAGGAACATAAATTTCAAAACCGCTTTGAAAACAAATCATCTGTTCTAGGATAATTGATTACTAGGTTTTGAACCCTCTATTGTAAGGTTTTGAACTCTCGGTTATATGGTTTTGAACCCCTTTGAGTTTTCAAAATCTCGTCAAGGTTTTGGGTTTTAAATAATGTGTGGAACACGTGCAAACTGGAAGGGTGAATGCCTGTATTCTGGGTTTTCTGTCTAGGCAAGCACTTCGTATACATCTCATCAGACGCGAGACCAGTTGTGCTTACCTGGGAATTCTTGGGATGAGTGTTCACTTATAGGCGAGCATGTCTTCGCGATACATTATTTTCGACTCATTTACTTTGATTAATCACTGAGGTCGTTTGTTGCTTTGTAGTAACAAACAAATGACCACTATCCTTGCTTTCATCAGATTTGTTTCATCTCATTCTTTTCGTCTAAATCTCTCACTCGTTTCTTTTCATGTTTCCTCTTTTAGAATGCCTCCTCGACGCGAGAACCAGATAGCGACTGCCGAGCTGGCAGAAATCATTGCGCAGCAAATGGCTGCTCAATTCCCAAACCTCTTTGCTCAATGGAATCAAGCCAACAACAACAACAATGGTCCATGCAATTTCAAGAGTTTTAACTCGGCGAAACCACTCAAGTTTAGTGGTTCTGAGGGAGCGACTGGGCTTCTTCAATGGTTCGAGAGCATTGAGAATACTTTCCGCCACGTGCAGTGTCCTGACAATCGCAAGGTCGAGTTTGCTTCGAGTGTGTTCCAGAAGAGAGCCCTTACGTGGTGGAACGGGGTTATGAGAGATCGTGGTGCAGAAGTTGCTCTAGCACAGACATGGGCTGAACTTAGGGCCCTTATGATGAAGGAATTCAGTCCTCGTCACGAGATCAGGGCCTTGGAAAGGGAATTCGACAATCTGGAGCAAGACAGCGGTGAGCATCGAGCCTACACGGACCGTTATGAAGAGTTAAGTCTGTTATGCCCAAACATGGTCACGCCTTTGGATAAGGCAATAGAAAAGTACATTGACGGCCTCCCTGACTCAATACAAGACATCGTGACTGGTAGCAACCCTACTACAGTTAGACAGGCCATTGAGCTATCTGCAACCTTGACTGAATCAAAGATCAGGAAAGGTAAACTTTTCCGAAAAGGTGACAAGAAGCCGGTCGAAGAATCGAAACCAATCGAGGAATCACAGATCATGGATGAACAGACTGGATCCCCCAAGAGGTCAAAGAAGCGAAAGGCTTCTCAGAACTACGCTGTGACCGCTCACAATGATCAAGCCGTCCTCAATCAACCAGCTCAACCCCCTGCCAGGAAACCCTACAACGGAACTGCACCTTTGTGCAACCAATGTGGCCTACATCATCATGCTGGGGTGAAGTGCCGCACATGCCAAGTTTGCGGACTTATAGGTCATACAGCTAGGGTTTGCCCAACCGCAGCTGCACCAAATCAAGCTGGCAACAATCCTGCTCAAGCTCGTTTTCCACCGGGATCTTGCTACAACTGTGGTGAGATGGGCCATTTTCGTAGGAATTGCCCAAGGCTTGCTAATGCAAATCCAGCGCAGGGATGAGCATATGATCAACCAGAAGACAACATCGTTTAGAAATAATCACGTCTTATGTATTATTTTCTTTTGTTGTCAAGATCCAAGAAACAGTTGTTATCGTTGTTTATAAATAAATCTTTTATTTACATTGCAATGTATTTATGTGATTGTATGTATAAACAACATATCCCCTACAATACCGACAATCAAGGAACGGCATTCCTTGAAGAACAGACTACCCCCAAATTTCTTCCATTATACGATCTCTTGCGTTTTTCACGAAAATCCTAAGTACCCGTTTCTTCCAAGAGAAACGAAGTACGAGGTGCCAAGTTAATTGCAATCAATAACAAGATAATAACAAGTTAAACAACTATGTGATTATGTGCTTATGAACATTACAAGACAAACTGTGCGGACTATGCAAGGAATTACGTAATTATGGATGCATACATAATTATGGAATTTAGTGCACAGAAACCACAGCGAGCTTTGTCATGTACCTAGAAGTTAACCCTATTCATTTCCAATTCTGATGAAGTATCCGTTGAGGAAAAATGAACTAGCTATTCATTTTTCATTTCTGAAGAATATCCGTTGAGGAAATGAATATCCGTTTATCCTTCATTTCCAATTCTGAAGAATACCCGTTGAGGAAAATGACTCCGTTTGTGCATTTTCGTTCTGAAGAGTATCCATCGAGGGAAATGAATATCCGTTTATTTAATCCTTCATTTCCGAACCTGAGGAAACAACCGTTGAAAATGACTCCGTTAATTCATTTTCGTTTCTGAAGATTATCCGTTGAGGAAATGAATATCTGTTTGTCTATCATTTTCATTTCCGTTTCTGAGGAAGCATCTGTTGAAAATGACTCCGTTAGTTCATTTTCGTTTCTGAAGATTATCCATTGAGGAAATGAATATCCGTTGTTTAATCCTTCATTTCCGAACCTGAGGAAACAACCGTTGAAAATGACTCCGTTAGTTCATTTTCGTTTCTGAAGATTATCCGTTGAGGAAATGAATATCCGTTTGTCTATCATTTTCATTTCCGTTTCTGAGGAAGAAACCGTTGAAAATGACTCCGTTTGTTCATTTTCGTTTCTGAAGATTTGTCTGTTGAGGAAATGAATATCCGTTTGTCTATCATTTTCATTTCCGTTTCTGAGGAAGCATCTGTTGAAAATGACTCCGTTTGTTCATTTTCGTTTCTGAAGATTTTCCGTTAAGGAAATGAATCCCCGTTTGTTTATTCCTTCATTTCCGCTTCTAAAGAATACTCGTTGAGGAAAATGACTCCGTTTGTTCATTTTCGTTCTGAAGAATGTCCGTTAAGGAAATGACAAGATTATGCTTTACATATCTCTGGTGGTTATCTGACACAAAGTCACAAATAGACTCCTACGAATTAATTTCGGGACGAAATTTCCTAAAGTAGGGGAGACTGTAACACCTGTGTCATTTCAATCATCAAACAAATGCCCAACCAATGAAATATTGTATTTCATACTTGGGATTTGTAAAAATATGTGTATCGTTTACACATATCAATTCTTGTTCGATTTCAAACACTATATCGCTTTCTGGAAGGTTATACGCGCACCGAGGCGTAAATATAACCAGTTTAATGGAACGAACACTCCGGAAAAGTGAAATAGGCTTAACATACCTTAAATAACCTTTACATAACTTAGAAATAAGTTCGAAGGCTTTGGTATGGCAAAATCAAGTTAAGTCGCTTACAGGGACTAAAGTTGACAAACTGCGAAAGTATGCCAATTTGAACTGTAACGGACCTTCCGGAACATGACCATAAGTTAAACACACCTTAAATATCCTTTACATAGCTTAGAAATAGGCTTTGAGGGGTTCGGTGTGCTAAAATAAACTTTTGAGTCAATTCAGGGACTAAAAGTGTCAAAAAGTGCACAAGTTTGCATTTTCGCGCATAACTTACGTTCTGAATACATCCGGACATCCAAAAATTTGTGTAAGCATGACTATATTATATTTTAGTGTTCGCCATAAGAAAAATCCATTCGTCGCGTCATTTGGTTCGTTTTTCGCGCTTATGCGCATTCCGTCGTAATTAAGCGAACATCGCGTTCGTACGGCCAAACGAACCAACACCCGACATATTTTTGAGCATATTTTGAGTTCCCTATACTTTAACTTCATTTTAGATCCTTGAAATGAGGTTAACGGAGTTCAAACGCATCGAAAATCGCTTAAACAAGGTGCAGGGACCATTTCTGTAAAATCTGCCAAAACAGGGGCCTAGCGTGACGCGAGGGGCCTTAGCGTCACGCGAGCCCCCTTTTGGACCAGATTCCATGTTTTTAACAGTGGGTCCCAGCTGTTTGATTCTCAACCGCACATTCTCAATCGTCTAGTCAGCGGATAAGAACCTAATTTCAGCCACCATAAGGTTCCGACAAGTGTACGCCTTGGATCATGGCGCGTTTTACAACAAACGATCTTAACGGTTACCCGAAAACTATAAATACCCCATCACCCCAACCTCATTTCTTACAAGAATTCTGATTTGAGAGCTCTAAGTTGAAACCTTTGTTTCATACCTGAGTTCTTGGATCGGGATTAGCATTCGGGGACCCTTCGTAAGTATTCTTTCGTTCTTTTCCTTATTTTATTGCTTTACGAGTCAGAAAGTCAAACTTTGTTTGACTTTCAGCGTTGACCAATAATGGTCAATGCGAAGTTCGTTTGAACTTCGCAACGTGAGTGTAATCACGTTGGTTATAGTCCCTTGTGACTATGCCTACTGATTACCACGTTGTCTAGGGTCGTAGGGTAAGCGATCTAATAAATCGCTTATACCTCGAACCCGACCCATTTGGTCGATCATTAGGATCCGACCAAACACATTAGGTGACCATAGTAGGTAGGGAATAACCTTCCGAGGTTATACCCTATGGTCACATCGTTTAAGTAGTTGTATGATAGGTAGTTTATATGCCTTAGGTAAATTACCAGAATACCCTTTTCATGTATAATTGGTAATTAAGCATATGTAACCTAAACTTTTGTCACATAACTGATTATGTAACATGTTTAGGCATATAACACTTGTCGTAGAACTAGTTAGGCGGTCCGAACGCGTTTCACGCGCACGACGCGTTAAAGTAGCATAAGCTTCCTAAACGGGTCGTAATGGGTCGTATACAATTATGTTAGGTTTCAATTAGTATGTAGGCTTTGTTAAACCAAATGACACGAGTCTCTACACTCGTTTGGTTTACAAACCCTAATGCTACCCGATCTTCCGATCTAGGTCCGGTTAATTAACATAGTTACCTATATTAGGTGCCGTTTGATATCCGTGATCTCTAAGCATTGTTTGGTTGTTACTCAAGGACTTCTGAGCAATCTCAAGTGAGTACATAGACCCCTCTTTTACTGTTTTCCAAACATTTTGGGGTGGAACACATGTGCCTACTTGTTACTTTCATGCTTTCCTGTTTTCACATCATATACATGATATGTTCGTTAGTACATTATAGTACATGATTTCATTACATCTTATGCTAGGTGTGCCCATTGTGTGCATTACTTAGTACATTGTTTTACATTACATTTTGTTGCATATGCTCATCCAGTATATGAACACATTATATTACATTTTGAACCGTTTATAACTATTTGACTATGTGAACTGTTGTAATCGTTTGTATCTGTGAACCGTCTGTATCTGTGAACCGTTTGTATCTGTGAACCGTTTGTATCCGTGAACCGTTTGTACTCTGTGAACCGTCTGTATCTATGAACCGTTTGTATCTGTGAACCGTGTGAACCGTATTTGACCATACATAAACATTTCTACAACTGTTAAACATTACTTTGGTGTTTTGGTTTGATTAAGTGATTAAGTAACGATGCGTGTGTAATATGATACAAGCATGTGTAATACATAAACATTACTTTAAGTAACGATGCGTGTGTAATATGATACAAGCATGGTGGATACGCCGCTGGTACTTCCTATATATAAGTGTTTGTATGGTATTACATATCGTAGCGTTATTTGAATCATTTCAGTTTGAGACATATAACATTTTATACAAATAACATAATTTTCACAAGACATTGATTTACAAACAACTTATCTTATACAAACTCATTTTACAATGGTTATTCATTTAACCATACATTATTCTCTTATTTATACATATCATCGGATCTTATCGATTTTCAAATGATTTACAAAACAAAGCAAATAACAAGGTTCATGACTAAACATTTTCTCAAACATAAGTCATGATACCTATTTTCACAAAACCTATGTATCTCACAGGCATTTTTATGCTGACGTACCTATTTTCACATGTGTTTTTCAGGAGCTGTTGCATAAGATGATCAAGATACACATAGGCAGACTTGGGCTTTAGTGACAATAAAAGATACAAGACTAGTTAATTATGTTGTTTTTCCTTGTTTGTAAGACATTGTAACACTTTTAATCAATAAAACGAAACTTCAATTGCCATGGATTTGAAACAATTAATTCTGTTACAACACTCCCCGACGTTTCCGCCACGTTTTGTATGTTCTACGTGGTCGGGGTGTGACAAGTGGAAGTCACATCAGTGACTAGAAACGGCAAGATAGAACCCGGAGAGCGTGAATTTACGCTTGAGCTACAGCCAGTTGAGTTGGAAAGCTTCGACAAGGTAATTGAGATGGATCAACTGCCGAGTGTTCGAGCAGAGATTGATAACCGCATCACAATCGCAAACGAAGAAACGGCCGTGGCTCATGAAGCAGGATATGCCCCTACAAATTACTAATTGCGGGGAAGCACAAAAGCTGTTACGTATAGGATGAGTTGTTTCCTTGGCTCATGTTGGGGACAAGGGAGCCGAAGAACCAAAACTTGAAGATATTCCTGTGATAAGGAATATCCTGAAAATTCTTCCGGAAGACTTACCAGAATTATCTCCTCAACAATTAGTCGAATCTCGCATTGATCTTATTCCAGGCACTACGCCTGTAGTCGTTGCACCTTAGCGACTTACACCTTCGGGGGTGCAAGGATTGGCAGTGTAACCTCAGAGGTGGATGGAGAAGGAAGATAACAGACCAAAATTCTCTTTTGGGCAACCCCCATTATGCTCGTCAAGAAGGAGGACGTAAATTTTCAATTAGGCATCAACTATCGGGAGCCGAACGAGCTAACCCACAAGAGTCAGTAACCCTTGCTGAGAATTAACGAATTTCTTATTTAACTAACTGTGAGGATCCGACTACTATTGCGCGACTGATCGACGATCGAGAGTCATTAGCTGTGAATTCAAGAAGAAAGCATACCGGGGAATTGTGGGACAATAACTTGTTTTTAAACATACACAAAGATAGTGCTTCCTACACAATGCACAAACTGAGTTACACAGAATACGAAACCTTGGGGATTTAGAAAGCTTATGCTTAGGACCTTTGGGAACCCAGGTCCAAACTCGTAAAAGTTGTTACCTAGGGACCACACTTGTTAACCCAAGCAGACACCATTAACCTGACATACATACTATTTCAGTTAACCCAAACAGAAAGTACCTAAACTTCTCTTGTCGGAACCTTCACTTTTGCTTTTAGCAAGTAGATGTTTGCATCTCTACTCCCTTAATGGTAGTTGCATCACGTTGATTTTCTTTGCTGGGAGCAAACACTCAATTACTTCGAATACTTGGTCGTTTCTCCATTTTAGTAAACACTGATTATTTCAAAACTCACATGTTACGCATGCACCATCTGCTACGCATGCGATTTCATTTCAAACGCTTCATTGAAATTCAAATATTATGTTGCTAAATCTAACTACTGCTTTGTGATTTGAATAGGCCTACATTATTGTAACGGTTGACTCTTTTGCTATCAAGTCAACACACTTTCTCGAAAACTTCTTTTGTTTCAAGATACATTCATGGTTTATTTTCATAACCATGCTGAGATTTCCTTTATGGGTGCATACGTTTATTGTCGGGTTACGCTGAAAATAAGTTCAATTGCTTGAACTTATCCATTTCGTATATTCGGTTTAAGACGTCATATGATGTGTTGGGAGCGTCATATTCAAACATTTTTGCAAAGATTCTTTCATTACGAGTCGTAGTAGATTCGGTTGATCTACAACTCCACTAAATCGTTTGATTGACTTCGACACCTTGAGGTGATATTTTCACAGAATTGAAGCTTGTGCTAGTTGGGTTACTCACTTCATATACGGATTTAAATTATTTATTTGCTCTAAATCCGTCTCGTTTATCACAATTAAAGCAATCTCAACACGATTGTGTGTTAAGGCAATGGTATATAGATTCATTTCATAAGCCCAATGTACCTCCTAACGATACTTTCATTGTCAATCGAATACCTTGCGGTACTTAATACTTTTCACCTTCGATCAAAAATAGTGGTTCTTTGATATTGCATATTCAACTGGAAACTTTACGACATTGCGTAAATCAAATCTTCAGATTGTCTCGGTCCACGTTCACTTGATTTCAGGCACGGTAAACTTGTTCAGTCACCATGATTATTGAATCTCGTCATTTCGACACCTTGTGGTGTCATTAGCTTGTGCTAATCATGGTCAACTGTTTCACACAAAACTACATATACGTTTGTCAACTTGTCATATAAACATTTCTGATGCAACTACGAATTAAAACAATGATACACCAGATTCGCTTGTACCTCACTCGGTGTATTTTCGTAATTCGAGAATGTCAACACACAAATCCTTACCATTTATTTATTCAAAAGTTGACCGATCATTTTCATAATACTATCGCATCCAAATCATTGATTTTGAGCTCATATAGCGGAGGCTATGGTTCGTGAAAACTCGTTTGCCTATCGTGACCGATTATTTGAGAATCCTATTGGACAAACTCCTCTTTTGTGGAACCCCTATTAACTGGATTACACTAGACTATACATCGATACGTCTTGTACCCTCGACACCAAATGCTAAAAGCACATACCTTTTAACCATTGGATTCGTGATGTTATATATATTCTTGGACTCACTTGATGAGAATAAGGTTTGATTCGGTTTGATGATTATCTACCTCGTTACTATTCAAATACATACATGCATAACGAAACCCTAAGGAATTAAGGTAGTACAAATTTCGAGGACAAAATTTTCTTAACGGGGGGAGAATGTGACAACCATCAAAATTTCAGGTACTGTACAATTAATTAATTTTAATTATGTGCTTAATGACTGTGCTTGATTACAACTAACAATTTAAACTGCCTTATGATTTTTGTATCATACATACATATGCATCACATTTCATACTGTCACTCCATTCATTACACACAAACATTAGTGACATACCTGATGCACTCAGCACAGTTAACACACTGAACAGTTGATTCAGAATTTATGCTGACAATACCAGCACTTAGACAGACAGTGTTATTATGGCCAGTATGAGCCAGGGATAAGGTACTACACTAGTATGGAGTGTAGGGGAGTGAGGACCATAAAACTGCGTCACAAGGTGATAGTTATAGTGCCGGGAAGTGCCAAAAACCTACTTTAAAAGCAGAATTCTGCATTCTTTTATAAAATTCAGCATTGTATTATACCAGTAGGATACACAAATATGGCAGAGTGGTCCTGTATACTTTCCTAAGTGCCAGGAATGATTTCGTTACAAAAAGATGCATAAAAGACACTATACGGTACAATTTAACACTTTAACGGGACGATACTTAACCAAAGAACCGGACATTACCCGGGACACCAAAATTTTGTCAAAAACATTATTTTATTATTCTTAAATAATCATGGTCATAAAAATCCCCACACACTATAGGAACATGACATACACTCACTATTCTAGAAAAATACCCTTAACCTCCTAATTATTTACCTACTAAAAAGCATGCTGATTGGTATTTTCAGCCAACTTCAACAGGCTATAACTGGATCTTTATAAATCGAAAAACGGATTTTCTGAAGCCTAAATTTTGTATTTTTGAAAAACCGAACAAATGGCACTGGAATCGTAATTTTTCGAGGTCGTTTACTATTTTTAAAGGATTGTTTTTGGACAGCAGCTCAAGCTGTGTTTTTACTGCAGAAAAAGTGTGTTGTATTCGGAGTCATAACTTGAAACCTGAGTAGAATTAGCTCATGGAATTTTTACTGTAAATGGTCACTGTTGTCTCCGTAATTCTCCCACTGGAATTTCGTCAATCGGACTTACGATTAATTTTTAGTGAATTTTTCCGTAGACTGCAATCAGAAAGCAACAAATCTGATTGCAGTCGGGTAAATGAATTTTTATATAATATTGGTAACGAACTGGGCCCCAATATTTTTACACAATAAAATTTGGAACGTTTATGACATTCTGTAAAAATTTGGGAATTTTTGGAGAAGGTTAACTATTTTATTAAAATGCTCGAAAACAGTCCAGTTTTGATTAATAAAACTGAAATGATATAAGTGGTATATTGCATGTATGATTGTCGGGTTGGCTATGTGAAAACAATCTACGGGATATATGTAAAAGAAAATGATATGCTTTTAAGCATGGACACCTCTATTTACAAAGGAGACTATGGCAAAATTTTCCAAAAATCCTAACACTTAATAAATATTTTCTAGACAAGTGGTTACTAGCATATTTTAGACTATGTTTTTCAAACATAAAACTCGCCATAATTTTTATAACGAAATACGGAGTATCGGAGGTTGGTTTTATAAAGGAATATGGTTAAATATTTATTCTCTAAAATGGGACTTAAAAATATAATTCCAATACGAACAGACATATGTAAAATATCCCATCCTTGGGAAGGAAATACGAATACACAAGTATGAGAAGTATTATTACTAAAATATTGGAGACACTTTAAAACGCAACTCAAAGGCACTAATCAATACTAAGACAAGGCACGACCCGTTCGTCTAATAGACATTAGACCATTGTAGGTAGTCGTGTTTGCTGAGGAGATTTGGGTTACGAGTTCCGAAGACGCAATACTGTGAGTTCATGTCCCCCTTTTCTCTTAACTATTTTCAGTTTTACACTTCAGGGGTGAAATACATGTTACAGACATTTACAGATATTTACAGACATTTACAGACATTTACAGACATTTATTATATGGTATGGTTAGCTTAAGGAGGGTTTTTATTACGCAATCATGTGAGTGGTGGGCATGACACTTAAGGCCATTAATCCTCGTTGTAGGACCGAGGGACATTAGTGATAGATCTATTTGGGTGTAGCGAGCCCCTACTCCTGAGTCCGCTGAGTGGACCATGAGGTGACTAAGTGCCCGACGCACAAATCTGCTAGGTTTGAGTCTTCCTGCATCACTTCACACTTATCATTGGCTTTGCAACCCAATGGTGGTCTCTTTTTCCTTAATTGCTACATACCAGGGATTTTCATACATACAGACATTTTTACAAAGGTTTATACCTACTCACTTACACATGAACTCGCTCAACTTTATGTTGACTTTTCAAACTACATGTATTTCAGGAAACTAACGGATCTGGCACGGTATGCACGTCTTATCAAGCTGCGTTTGAATAAAGAAGTCATCCAGGGTTTAGAAGATGTAACCTCTTCCTGGACGGGTTATATATACCTAAACCTGGTTTTGTTTAAAGTCTTTTGCTAAGTCTTTATGAACTCAAATAAATCAAGTTAAGGTTTGTAAATTATTTTGTGATTGTTGAAAATGGGCTTTTTCTAAACTTTATTAATGGATGAATATCTCATGTTTTTATCATATAGCATTGTTATGATTGTTGCTATGGTATTAAGAAGTCACACCAAATAAACCACGCTTCCGCAAAAGTCAGGGTGTGACAGTTACGGTGGTTGATGATCGGTTGTTTGAAAGAGATATGTTTGATGGTTTACGTCGCGGTATGGCAGTTGACAGTGGTGGAGGTTGATGGTTGAAGTCTTGGTTCAGATATCGATATCGATATGGGTTTGACGGTGGTGGAGATTCGTGGCAAGTAGAGACTCGGATTTGGTTTTTCTCTATGTTATTCTCTTTCTCTCTCTTCTTGTAGAGCTTGAATGTAGAACTTGAATGACTAGATGAAGATTTAAAGCGACACACAGATGAATCTGATATGTTGTTGTTCAAAGTGTTTGTTGTAGATTTTGATTTTAAATCGTAACTGGTTCGAGTATTAATCTTGATAAAGTCTAAATTTGTATCAATTGTTTGTTAGACAAAATATAGATTGACACTGTTGCTCCGTTCCGGTGTTCTTCGTCAATCCAACGCTATATTTCTCTCACATCCTGCTCCTGGGTCTGCTAAAGAGGATTTGAGTTTTTTTATTCGATATGTGTTTACACAGTTGCAAATCTGAGGTAGATGGGTATAGATAGAGAGATGGAGTGGGGTAGTGGATGGTGGTTGCAGGGGTGGCCGGCGGGGATGATGGATAGTGGCTGAGGCGGTGGTTGATGGTGGTAGAGATAGAGAGAGAAGCAGAGAGCTAGACCTTGCAGAGAGAAAGAGAGAGATGGGAGAATCAGATATTCAGATGTATGATTTATATATATAATTAATAGTAATAATAATAATAGTATTTTTTTTAATAGTAATAATATTAAATATAGGTAAAAAGACAAAAATACCCTTGGATGATCTGATTTAACTGAAAAAAAATAACTGGGTTTGCCCTAAAGGACATAACGTGCAGGATTTTGAAACATTAAGTACAAGACTCGTCAATTTTAAAGGTAAAGGACAGCGCCTGAAATTCGGGAGAAACATAAAGGACAAAACTTGTAATTTACTCTAAATATTAATATAAAAGGCGATAAGTAATGTCTAATTGTTTAAGTCGGGTCAAGTACCTTACCCCATCATGACCCCCACTCTAGTGTTGCTACCGCGTGAAAGCGTGGGAGGAGCACTAGACTTATTAGGGGTGCTCGGAAGTGAAAATAGTGAGTTTTAGGCTTACGTGTCACCCGGGGCGCAGAAGCTTTATTGGCCATATCTGTTGTGTCTGCCATCAACTATGCGTGGAGATCATGGAGCGGTGAAAGGTGAGCGATTGTTCATCGTGGGAATTGGCTATACAGAGCCTGTCACAAACTGATCGGCTGCAGGCTACTACCATTTGTGCTGGCACATTTTCATGAGCTTGTCAAGGTTACGTGTATGTGGTTAACTCCGATGCATGAGCCTTGGAACATGCTGAGTTTGTTGGGTGAGTATGTGTATGGCCTTACGCGCGTATGGCTTACGCGACATTTGGGACCATACCCCTTCAAGTCCCCCAGTCAAGTGTTGCTTTCATGTGCGGATGGCAAGTGGGTGGAACACTGGACTAGATGAGTGTTTTGCCTTCGAGGGGATTTTAGCGGGCATAGAAAAGTTCCACCCTTCCACGACCTCTGTTTGTTTCGGAAGTTCACACATGTTATATGGCTCATGGTGCGCGTATTTTTGGCCTTGAGGCATGCATATGTATTGTGTGTTGTTTGTTTATAAACTGTTGTATCTACAATATTTGCGTGTGTGTATCCACTTTGTGTAATGAGAAATGGCATGAAGTCATGTCAGGGCGATGGAGTGGATACCTAAGTCTTCGCTTATCCTCAGGTGTGTCATGGAAACAATCTGGCGTGGTTAAGGAGCTGCGGCCTGCCTTGAAGATTGTAGGTGCACACGACATATTGTATTAGGCAATGTGTTTTTGCGTATACCCAAAGTGGTGCACGCATTTGTAGTACAGTTTACATTTTGTAAGTCTGAGATAACGTAAAGGACTCTTACGTGCTTGTATGTAAAGGATCATGCGCATGGCGACTTACATTCTCGTATGTAGAGTAGCAGGCAAGCATGGCGACTGGCGTGCTCGTATGTAAAAGAGCATGCACATGACGACTTACGTGCTCGTATGTAACGGAGCATGAGCGTATGGCGAGTTACATGCTCATATGTAGAGGAGCATGCACCTGCCGGTGTAAGTGTGCTCGCTCGCATGTAAAGGAGCATGCACCTGCCGGTGACTTACGAGCTTGTATGTGGTGGAGCATGCGCCTACCGGCAACCTACGTACTCATATGTAGAGGAGCATGCGCACATGGCGACTTACGTGCTCGTGTGTAAATGAGCATGTGCGTATGGAGACTTATGTGCTCGTATGTAAAGGAGCATGCGTGCATGCCGACTTACATGCTCCTATGTAAAGGAGCATGCGCGCATGGCGACTTACGACTCGTATGTAAAGGAGCATGTGTGTATGGTGACTTACGTGCTCGTATGTATAATAGCATGTGCGTGTGGCGACTTACATGCTCATATGTAGAGGAGTATCCACGTGTCGGCGCATGTGTGCTCGCTCGCATGTAAAGGATCATGTGCGTGCCGGCGACTTACGTGCTCGTATATAGAGGAGTGTGCGCGTATGACGACTTACGTGCTCATATGTAGAGCAGCACGCACACATGGAGACTTACGTGCTCATATGTATAAGGGCATGCACGTATGGCAACTTACATGCTCGTATGTAAAGGAGCATGCGTGTATGGCGAATTACGTTCTCGTACGTAAAGGAGCATGCGTGCATGGTGATTTACATGCCCGTATGTAGAGGAGCATGCGTGCATGGCGACTTACGTGCTCATATGTAGAGGAGCATGCACCTGCCGGCGCATGTGTGCTCGCTCGCATATATAGGAGCGTGCGCCTCCCGCCGACTTATGTGCTCGTATGTAGAGGAGCATGCATGTATAACGACTTACGTGCTCATGTGTAGAGCAGTAGGCGTGCATGGCGACTGACGTGCTCGTATGTAAAGGAGCATGCACGTATCGCGACTTACGTTCTCGTATGTAAAGGAGTATGCGCATATGGCGTGCTCGTATTTAGACCACATCTGCAGACATCTGTAGCTGAAGAGGTGGACCCAATCTCTGTAGTCTGCAAGAAGAATACTGTTTATTTTTTAAAAACTGCAAGCTGCTGAAATAAATTGAAATATAAATAAACTGATTTTATTAAACTTAAAAGAGTTTTTCAACATTCAAACATAAATAATAGTTATACATAAATACTGAAATAATATTCATAAAAAAGACAATAATTGGTTTTTCGGGCACATCAGTGAACACGAATTCTTCTTCAGCCTAGTAAATGTGGGTCATTTTCGACATTTTATGAGATCAAAAAGCATACATTTTGAAACACCTATTGAATACAAAACCTTACCTTTGTAACCCTAAGAACGGTGGTGTTAATGGGCTGACCACCACACAACTACCAAATGATATATTATTTCTCTCATGCCCAATCTCCTCTACGTCACCAAGTATTACATCCTACGACATAACCTCCTTTGTCGTCCTTTGTATCCACAGTAAGTTAGGCCTTGCCACTCCGCTATACAAAACGCTATGGAACAGGTCCATTCTTATGCTTTTTCTTTCTGGAATTACAATTTAGGTTTATCTGCTTAATTCAACAAGCAACAACGATCTTATCATAGTTGCATACTCTGGTCATAGGTGTTTGATAGGATCACATATTCTTCTTATGTATGTCGGAGACGGTGGAGGTAGGGGATGTCGACGACGGTGGAGGTAGGGGGTTGTCGGCGGTGGGTGTGGAGGTGGGGGAGTTGTCGGCTGCACTGTGGAGGTGAGGGAGAAATGGAGGTGGTGGTTGGGAGGAGGAAGGGGTGGAAGAGAAGAAGGTGTTAGGGTTTGTGTGGATGATGTGTGTTTAGAAGAGGAGGAAAAGAAGTTAGAAGACTTGAGTCTGCATCTGCCCCAAAAAGAGGACGGGCAGACATTTTTTAATGAAATCACTTCGAGAAAACAAACACACTGCAGACTCAAACGTCAGCACGTGGTCTGCATGTGGCAGACATAAGAGGTCAAGAAGAGCTTTTCACGAAAAACAAACACCCCCTTAGGTCATTTGCCACTTCCCTTAAAATTGATATAATACATGATGTACAAGTGTTTAAAGCACATGAATTAACAAACATTGGTTGGCCGCTTCTTTTTCATTTGGCTCCATCATTTGTGAATTTTGAATTTTGAAACATGGTTTTAAATCACGTTTAGATCTCAGCGCCTCATTTCTTCATCTTCACCCCGTACCCTCTCTCATCTGTCATGTCACAAGAATCCTAATGGAGCTCATCTTTACTGATTCCAACTCTGAATCCACCAATTCCATCCCTTCTAAACTTGTTCTCTTCTAATTCATGCATAGTTGAAGCGGATTTGGTGATTTCAGATCTGCTCTACAATTTGCAAAACCTAAATCCTTTTGACTCAGACTTCGATTCTTTTCTTTGTTCTGAGAACGATGACGATGATGGCGAGATTGAAGAAAAGAAACATACATGTTCTCTCTCAAACACACATAACATGCTCTCTAGATGGTGTTCATCATATGATCGATTGTGAGTATTTGAACTTGTTTATTAGTCTAATCGTTGAGTAGATGTCTTATTTGTTAACTAATTCAATCTTTTATTCATTACTGGTTAAAACAGAATTTAGGGTTCTTTGATTCAGGTGCATTTTTTAATTTCCTTTGAAAATTTTCTGATGTATTTTTTTAGTTATTGTAGAATTTACAGATATGACAAGCAAATACACAAAAACATATCTACATCTTATTGATTTTAAAATGACTGGGTTTTAAAATTTTGGTTAGTGGCCCATTTTGTGCAGGATTTGAAGATGTACTCTTAAAGTCATAAAACATAACTCAACCCTTTGAAACTGGATGGATTGAGAGAAGCAGGGATTTGAAATTTGAATAAATTTCTTTAAATCAGAGATAGTTGCTCAGGTAGTTTAGCTATTGAATTTTGTGTTAATTAATTTATGTAGTTTAGGTAGGATTGTTGTATATTTGTATGTATAATTTGATTTACAAAGCTCCTATTATGTTCAGTTTTGAAGATATATATATAGTTCCTTAAGTTTATAGAGTCATTGATTGGGTTCAATTTTTATAATTTGATGATGAGCTAGGACTGATATCCATTGAGTTGCTCAAGGTGTTAATTTCTGACCTATCATGCTAAGTTTTTCCTCTTATTCTAGCACGTATTAATTCACTTCTTAGTTAACAGTTAATGTAAGCCCAAAATGACCCCAAATGCTACAAAAATTACCCATTATAACCCAAATATATCTATATGAGCACACGAGCCTGTTTTGCCATTATCTAGATTCAAAGATTTATTTTTTCTTATATCTCACATTTTTATTCATCAATGGTGATATGACTGAATTTCATATTAGTAATTAAGGCAAAGGTGTCGTTAGTGGCGTCATTTTTGTTTGTTGATTTGTTTTCATTGCTTAGCAATTATGAGAGGCCCGAACCCATTCTGACCCATCATACTGCCCAACCCAATCCACCTGTTTGGCTAGGCATAACAACAAATTTGCAGCACTGACCAGTGTAACACCCCGTGTTACGAAAGTCAAAGTCAAAGTCAAAGGAAGAAAAGATTGCTAATTGCGATCTGTCACTCCTTGCTTAACTATTGATTGTACGTTAATGACTTGTAATCAAATCTTTTTATTTTAATCGCTTTAGTTGAATTATGTGGAGTATCTATTAATAATCGAGGTTTAATCGATGTTTATCGCATGTTTTGTCGCTTTATCGCTAATCGCATCGCAATCGCAGCACAGAACCTATCAGTCTGTAGATTCTAAATATTGTTTTACATGTGTGTGTTACTTATGTGTTACTTGTGCATGTTTACTTTATGTTTGTGGTGATTAATCGAAACGCAATCGCAATACTATCACAACGCAACTAAATCGCAAACGCTAAACGCATGGTAATTAGGATGACTGTATGTTAGATATAGTATTTATGTGATTATTGTCAATCTATCGCATCGCATAATCGAAACCCGCTTAAATGCATCGCAACGCTCAACACGCGAAACGAAACGACGAAACCCGACTCGCCGGAGCCACTCGATCGAATGACCACTCGATCGAATGGTCATCCGATCGGATTTCCATCCGATCAGAGTGTCATCCGATCGGTGCCATCCGACACTTGCACTCCCTTTCCCTTTTTGGCAACCTATAAATACCTTGCGATGTGACAGCTCTCTCTCGTTCGACCAGCACGTTCCAGCCCTCTTTTCTCTCGATTTCTCATGATTCTTATAAGTTTTCAACCTTAATCTTGTACTTCTATGATCTACACACACTTCTTCATCATTTCCACCTTTGAATCTTAACTTTTAACCATGAAATCAACGAATTTGAGGTGTTCTAGGGTGATGTCATCATGGAGTTCTTATGAACTTCAAGTTTTAACCTCATTCCACCAAGAATAACTCAGATCTAAAGGATTTCCACAAGATTTAACATGGTTTTCACTTAGAACTAAACATTTCCTAAGTTAAAAAGATTGAAAGAAGCTTTTCCAACTTTCTTTCAACTCTTTTACACTCAATGCACTCAAAACCGATAGAATCGGAGCTCATACAGGTCTTCTACTCATTTCTTAGTGAATTATCGGTTTGAGATCTGATTTCTAACAAAGAGACAACCGATTTCGGGTTAAACATGTACAACCGTCGCGAACCAGTGAACTAATCGGACTTGGGTGATTCCTGTTCGATCGGGTGACTTGGGACTTGACGAGGTTCCGTTGTTTAGTACGTTGTCATACCGTATCGAGCAAACCACAAACTTTCAAAATAATCAAGTTCAAGACGATCAGATTCGTCGGGACGGATTGCCGTCCGATCGGATTGCCATCCGGTCGAACTGCAATCCGATCGGATTGCACTTGGTTCCACACTTAAACATTTTCTTCAAACTTTCAAAGATCTGAACGTCGAACGGATTGCCGTCCGATGGGATTGCCGTCCGATCAGATTACCATCCGATCGTTTGACATTTAGAACTTCAACACTTAATCGTTTTCACAATTTCAAGAGATCATTAGTTCCTAACGGATTGCCATCCGATCGAATGACCATCCTGCTATGAACTTGTTCTCAACTGAAATGTCTCGCCCATCGGATTGCAATCCGATCGAACGACCGTTCGATCGATCGACCTAAAGGGTAGAGATACTTCTCTATTTTCAAAATGCTACAACAAAAACTTCAAATCCATCATACACAAACACATCCTTCTCAAACGAATGTCAATCCGACCGAATGGCCATCCGATCGGATTACCATTCGACACATAGACACTTTTCCCGTTTTACGCGCCGTTCTTCGCTTATGATATCGTTAACTGTTCAGGCTAATCTCTCAGCGCTCTCTTCAATCCAAGACATTGTTTATTAACTTAAACGCTATCTATGAGTATACTCGAACCCTTTTTTCTTTTAGCACTTTTGGGTGTTACATACGTTACTTATTCAAATCACAATCGACACACAACGCAAACACTATTTATACGCTGACCATTATTGCATGCTATGTGTTATTCGTTGAATGCTTGTATGTTATGTTAACACAGTGATTGTTTCCTGACACCTTAGCAACTATAGTAGTATAGTTTGGACTCAGCTGTCACGGCCCCCGGCCCAGTTTTACCCGTTTCAGGAGCCGCGGGACAGAAAACCCGTGGTATTTATTATTTAAGTTGGCAGCGGAAGTTTAACAGGATCTATTTAAAACTTAAAAATGCCCAATTTATTTTATTTCACAAATTGGGAATAACACCCATAATTTACAATAATGGTGATTTCACTGGGAAATCCCTGTTTGTACAAAAATATGTTTCTTTATTTTATTGAGCCACTTCTTCAAGCTTGTAGTGCTACGTGGCACTTTTTCCTTGATCACAACAGATCACCTGAAACATGTTTTAAAAAGGTTTTATCAGCAGGGAAATACTGGCGAGTCATCCAAGTTGCACAAAACGACACATTGTTATAATATACAGTATTAAGGGTGATTACATTGTTTCTATCAATCAATTACCCCAAATCGGTATTTGTCACTCGACAGTATCTGTGACTATGGTCAGATCACCCATTGGCTAAACCTTTGTCCAATGGTGACGGGTATCAAGTAATGTATACAAAACCCCACATACCGGCAGTAATTGAAGATGACAAAGACTTAATCCCAGTAACTATAACTTTGAAAACAAATAGAGTTTTGGGAAAACAATTTAATAAAAAGAGAATGACTCGTATTGCAAGTGTAGACGGGCAGCGTTTAGCCTATTGATTTTAGCCTGGTTAACCTAATTCAAATAACAATGCACACGAAAACTAGGTCAGTAACTTAATACAACTTTTACGACAACTCACGAGATCAAAACCCTCACGACGAATGACAAAGTATAGCCCAAATACGGGCAGCACTTAAACACCCATCAGATTGGTTTTTATTGATCGGACATTGAATCGTAGCAGTGATCGAGTTATTACCCTGTTATCGCGGCTGAATTTCATGCTTGTGTGTGTTTTTGAAGTAAACAGACGATATCTTAGTGTAGGAATTGAATTTTAACATCGAACCAACACTAAAATGCAAGTGCCAAACCCTACTATTTATACTGAAAAATCGGCTCCCTCGCGTGGCGCGAGAGCCTGGCGCGTGGCGCGAGGCACCCCCTCTAGCATAGGGTTGCCTCGTGTCTAACTAGCTTGGGTGAGTCGACGGTTTGTTAAATTTCGAATTCGACAATGAACTGTTTAGATAATATCAATTAGGGAATACCCCCCCTGAGTTTTAGGGGCCCTGATCCTAGTTCCGATTGTTCTAAAAATTTTTAAGGGTCATGCAATATCACTTGGGGGTCTCAATTAGGGTTTCCTAATGAACAAAATAAAATAAGAAGTAATAATTTTAATGAGAGTTGCTACATCCTCCCAACCTTAATAAAAATCTCGTCCTCGAGATTTACTGGAACAAGTAGGGATATTTTCGCTTCATCCCCGATTCCAGCTCCCAAGTGTACTCAGATCCTCTCTTAGAATCCCACTTGACTTTGACCAGTACTAGTCTTTTGTGCTTGAGAAACTTGACCTTTCTGTCTTCTATCTGCAGTGGCTTCTCAACAAATTTTAAGTTTTCATTTATCACTACATCTTGAAGAGGTACTACCAGGGATTCGTCAGATAGACATTTCTTGAGATTGGATACATGAAATACATCATGTACCCCAGCTAATTCTTCTTGTAGTTGTAAGCGATAAGCAACTGACCCTATTCGCTGGATTATTGGGAATGGTCCTACGTACCTTGGACTTAGCTTTCCCTTTTTTTCCGAACCGAACTACTCCTTTCCAAGGAGAATCTTTCAAGAGAACCTTGTCTCCAATTTGAAATTCTAGTGGCTTGCGTCTATTGTCTGCATAACTCTTCTAACGATCACGAGGCGTTTTCAGTCTTTCCTTGATTTTAGTGATCTTGTCAGTGGTTTCTTGTACAATCTCGGGACCTGATAATTGGCTTTCTCCTATTTCTGCCCAACAAACTGGAGTTCTGCACTTTCACCCATACAGTGCTTCGAATAGGGCAGCTTCAATGCTTGCATGATAACTATTGTTATAGGAGAATTCAATTAAGGGTAGGTGGTCATCCCAGTTCCCACCAAAATCTATTACACATGCCCTGAGCATGTCTTCCAGGGTTTGAATTGTCCTTTCACTTTGTCCGTCTGTTTGAGGATGGTAAGCAGTACTTAAATTTAATCGTGTCCCCATGGCTTCTTGGAAACTTGTCCAAAAATGTGAAGTGAAACGACTATCTCTATCCGATACGATAGAGAGTGGTACTCCATGTAAGGATACTACCTCGTCTACGTACAACTTTGCTAACCTTTCCATGCTAAAGGTTTCTTTCATGGGTAGGAAATGAGCAGATTTGGTTAATCGGTCCACAATTACCCAAATTGCGTCGTTACCTCCTGGTTTTGGGCAACTTAGTAACAAAATCCATGGTTATTAGTTCCCATTTCCAAACAGGCATTTCTAATTGTTGAAGTAACCCTAAAGGTTTCTGGTGTTTTGCCTTAACTTGTGAACAAGTTAGGCACTTAGATACATATTTAGCTATATCCTTTTTTATTCCTATCCACCAGAAATTATTTCTTAAATCTTGGTACACTTTATTATTACCAGGATGCATGGTATACCTAGATTTATGGGCTTCTTCTAAAATCTTATTTCTTAAATTTCCTTGCTTAGGTACCCAAATCCTTTTCTTGTGGAATTTCCAAATTCCATCAGCTCCTTGCTCTAATTCCTTTATTCTTCCTTTCATTCCTTCAGCATCATCCTTGATTGTTGTGGCTTGAACATTTTTCAGTTGTTCCATTAAGTCTAATTGTAAACTGAATCTAAGAGCACGAACTCGCTTTTGCTTTTCATGATACTTACGACTTAAGGCATCTGCAACTACGTTTGCTTTTCCTTCGTGATATTGGATATCACAGTCGTAATCACTCAAAATTTCCATCCATCTTCTTTGCCTCATATTCAATTCTTTTTGCCCAAATATGTACTTTAAGCTTTTATGATCTGTATAAACAGTAAACTTACTTCCATACAGATGGTGTCTCCAAATCTTAAGGGCAAAAATTATCGACCCTAATTCTAAGTCATGTATCGTTAGGGCTGCAAACGATCCAAACGTTTGGCGAACAGTTCATGAACCATTCGGCGGGAAGTTCGTTTATATTCGTTCGTTTACTAAACAAACGAACACGAACAAGAAATTTTGTTCGTTTAGTTAAATAAACAAACATGAACTGAGGTCGTGTTCGTTCGTTTATGTTCGTGAACGTTCGGTAACGTGTTCGTTTGTGTTCGATAGTTTATTAGTGTTTTTAGTTTTTATATTTAATTAAACACTTCAAAATTCCAACATATTAAATATCTAATAAGTGTCGGTGTATTATATATTATGTTCATGAACGATTGTTTATGTTCGTTTGTTTCCATTTGTGTTCATGAACATTGGTTTGTGCTCATTTGTGTTCGTCAATGTTCGTTGCCTAAAATTAACAAGCAAACATAAACGAACACGAACAAGTTCATTTCCTTAACAAACGAACACGAACATAAAATCTCGTTCGATAAGTGTTCGTGAACGGTTCGCAAACACGTATATTTCTTAACAAACGAACACGAACAAGGTCTTGTTCGTGTTTGTTCGGTTCGTTTGCAGCCCTATGTGTCGTATAGTTTTCCTCATGCTTTTTCAATTGCCTTGAAGTATACGCAATTACCTTCTTGCGTTGCATTAGCACACATCCTAATCCTAGCTTAGAAACATCACAGTAAACTTCAAAATCTTCTGTCGCTTCTGGTAAGGCAAGAATTGGGGTGTTTGTTAACCTTTGTTTTAAAAATCCTAAAAGCCTCTTCTTGCTTAGGTCCCCATTCAAACTTAACTGTTTTACAGGTTAGCTTAGTCAATGGTACAGCTATCTTAGAGAAATCCTTAATAAAACGTCTATAGTATCCAGCTAAGCCTAGAAAACTTCTAACTTCGGTAGCTGATTGCGAGACCTTCCATTTGGTGATTACTTCTATTTTGGAGGGATCTACGTGAATACCTTCGTGATTCACCATGTGACCTAAAAATTGCACCGCCTGTAGCCAAAAGTCACACTTTGAAAATTTGGCGTAAAGCTTTTCCTTTCTTAACAAAGTTAAGAGTGCAGGTGCTGACAATGCTCATCCTGACTTTTGGAATAAATAAGTATATCGTCGATGAAGACAATTACGAATTTATCCAAATATGGTTTACAGATCCTATTCATCATGTCCATAAATGCTGCAGGAGCATTTGTTAGTCCAAAGGGCATGGCTGTAAACTCATAGTGACCATACCTAGTTCTGAAAGCGGTTTTAGGTATGTCTTCTTCTTGTACCTTCAACTGATGGAATCCGGAGCGTAAATCTATCTTAGAAAAATATCTAGCTCCTTGTAGTTGATCAAAGAGATCATCAATCCTAGGCAATGGGTATCGATTCTTGATTGTAACCTTATTTAATTCCCTATAATCGATACACATTCGCATCGAACCATCTTTCTTCTTTACGAATAACACTGGTGCTCCCCAAGGGGATGAACTAGGTTGTATGAATCCTTTACTAAGCAATTCATCTAATTGCTTTTTCAGTTCTAACATTTCAGTGGGTGCTAATCGGTAAGGTGCCTTTGCTACGGGTGTAGTTCCAGGAATCAAATGAATTCTAAATTCTACCTCCCTGTCTGGTGTTAATCCTGGTAATTCTTCTGGGAATACATCCGAGTATTCTGATACTACAGGAATTTCCTTAAGTTCCTTACCCTTAATGCTAATGATTACTGAAATCATATACACTATTCCTTGTTTTCGTTCATAACTAGCAACTTTCATTACTGAAATGAACTTCATTGGTTTACGCGGCTTATCCCCTGTAATCATATGTAACACCCCAAAATATGGTAAATGATAAATAAAGAAATTAACTTGGTTAGTGAAAAGTTTTTATTAAATGGTAACTAGTTAAGAAAAAGACTTAAGTTAAACACTCTCTCAAGTGGGAGGACCAATTATGTAACTAATGAATATTGGGGGCTAATTAAGGGGAAAAACAAAAACAACCCACACACAGTACGTGTGTGGATCGACTGGAGCCAAGAAAGAACAAGGGTTCACCCTTGTTCTCATCAAATTCACCTAATTAACAAGAAGAATCAATGCTTATCAGTTGCATGTAGTGAAATCTCGATCTATTACCCCTACCCCATCAAGTGGTAAGTCGAATTTCTAGTTTTGATGGATTGTAGAAGAAGGGTTTTGACCCAATCATGAAATTGTGATATGATTTGTGTTGTTTAGATGTTAAGGATGCTCTCTAGGGTAGAAATCATGCTTAGATTTTGTAAATTGAAGGAAACTCTCTATAAACCCACTTTGTGAAAGTTGTGTTATGAATGTAAAGATTTTTAGGATGATGAATGTTTGTAATTGGCATGTAATTCAGCTCGTAGTACCCAAATGCTAGATAAATTGATGAAGATTAAAGGAATCGAAAGAATTAGATTGTCTAGTGATGACATATAGGATGATATAGCAAATCATGCTTAAAATGCTTGTACACTATGCTTTATTAATGTGATGCACACTAGGTGTTTGATGAAATGCTTGAAAGAGTATTTATGTGTAAATTGAAATGTGATGGAATGAAAGTTAGGGTACTAAACGGATGAATGAATATGTTGATTTAGGTGTGAAGGAAGAAGGTTCGAATTCTAAGAAATCGGAAGGATCACAAGACCGAGGTATGTTTCGTTGCATACAAATATCTTATTTATAATCTTGTTACAACATCATAACTAGATATTGTTAAAATGTTAAAGTGATTAGAACTAACTAGCTAATCCCTTGCGGGTTTGGCTTTATGAGGATCGTGATAAGTTATGCGAGTCGACCGGTTCTAGTGAACAAGTCGCTCATGAATAAGCTTCCATCCGTTTTGAACGGATGGTATCGTATGCTATGTTAAATGCTAGAAGCTTAATCCGTTGTACGGATAGAATGAAGAATTTATGTTATAAGCAATCATCCCGGGTAAACGGGTTGGATGTGTATGCTTAACTCTCGTTGAGAGTGTTTATGCTAAACCCAAGAATTTGGGTAGTCGAATGCGTAAGCAAGGTGAAAGCTCATATTCGGATGGAACTAAAACGAAAGTGTTATAGATTATCACGTATGATGACTAACTTGTAAAACCCTGTTGTTGAATGTAGGTAAATCCTCACTTTAGGCGATCCGGAGCATGGAGCGAGCACATGTCTAAGCCTTGTTATACCGAACGCTTCCGCTAGTTAAAATGCACACTTTTGGGTCTATGTCTTGTTATTTGGTTTTTATCTTGTTAGAAGTCTCAAACTTGAAAACTTGTTGTTCTTGTTTTGGGTAGTTTAACGTAACTAGGGTCGTTGATGGATGATGTTTTATTTTATGTAAAAACAGGGGGTATGTTTGTTTTACAAACGGGTCATGCCCAAATTTTGTTAAAAAGTTTATAAACAATGTTAATTACAAGGTCTAGATTTCGATAAGTTGTTGTTTTTATTAATATGAATAAGCGGTCGTAACAAGTTGGTATCAGAGCCAAGGTTTGAGGGATTCGAGCGTTAAACGCGATGCTTGAACTCAAACCGATGGCTCGTTCGAAAGGGTGCTCGCTCCAAGATCGCCAAAGAGGTAAAAATTTTAAACACTCGTTTAATATGAACATGTATAATGCACTACGGTTAAAGAGTTAAGATTTGTTATGTTATGAAGCGTTAATATGAGCTAAATAAGAAATCCCGAGACCCGGGAAGCTGAAAACGGACTCGGAAAGTAGTCGGAACAGCCAAAACAAAGCTGCAGCGTTTTGCAAAAACAGAAGCCCGTCGCCGACGGGTTGGCACCCCGTCGCCGACGGCACCCATACATCCGACGCCTTAACTTACTGTCGACGGGTTAAACCGTCCGACGGCCTTAATGAAAGCCCGTCGCCGACGGGCATACTAGCCGTCGCCGACGGCTTGCGAAAAACCCATTTTGCTGAAATTTTTTTGTTTTCTCATTTTGGGTTCCGGGTTGTCCGAAAGCTTATTTCATGGACACGTAGTGTCCATATAAGGTCTAATAAGTGCATGTAATCACAATTAGCGATTTAAACAAAAATGGATTCGTAAGAATCAAAAGAAATGAAGCAAATGACATGAAAGGGAATAAGTGAATGATGATTAATGAGTAATAATAAACGGAAAGTTTGCGACTTATATTAAACAAAAAGCATGATATTGTGTAGATGGCTGATGCAAGAAACGTTAATGATGACGATGATACTGCTCGTCAAGAAGCAATGTATAATAAGGTTACGGAAGTGGCAGAAGGGGTTATGCAAGCTAATCTTCCGCGATTAGCTCAAGAAGTAGAAAGTCGGGTGTTGGGAGTTGTAGATGCCATGATGACTAGCAAGATTGAAGAACTGAAAGAACTGATAGAGGGATCTAAAAGCAAAAGCAAGGAAAGACGGTGCACGTATAAAGACTTCATGGCATGTCATCCCGCAACGTATGATGGTAAGATTGACCCGATCGCATGTCAAAGATGGATTTCAAATATTGAAGCGGTATTTATTCGAAGTCGTTGTGATAATGAAGATAAGGTGATGTTCGCTACTGGCCAACTCACTTTACAGGCAAAAGATTGGTGGGATGCACACAGTAAAGAAATAGGGGAGGATCAACTACAAGTGATGACTTGGCAAGAATTCAAGGAACCCTTTATGAGGTACCATTGCCCTCAGTCGGCTATCGATAAGATCCAAGAGGATTTCTTGCGCCTCCGTCAGAAAAACGAGACGATAAATGAAATATCAAATACTTTCTTGGATAAGATGAAGTTCTGTGGAGATTTTGTGAAGACTGAAAGAATGAAGATCAATCGCTTTTATGGGGTTTTAAAAGCGGAATTTAGGGAGTTCATTACTCCCTCGAAATGTGAGACCCTAGATGAGCTCATCAATCTGGCACGGGATAGAGAGATCGAAATTAAGAGACAAGAAGAACGTGGGGAAAAGAGATCAAACGAGAAAGGTGCAAGTTCGAGTCCATCCAAAAAGGGGAGGTATCAAGATCAAGGAAGGAAAGATAAGTCGAAAAGTGGTATCCCTTCTTGTAAGACTTGTGGAAAGCTTCATACCGGGGAGTGTTTGTTAGGCAAGAAGGGGTGCTACAAGTGTGGTAAGGAAGGACACTCGTCTTTTCAATGTCCAGATAACTCGAAGACTTGCTTCAACTGTTTTGGAAAGGGGCATGTTAAGTCAGAGTGTCCAAAACTCCAACAAGGATCAAAGAAGGAAGGAAAGAACGAAGAAAGCTCTAAAGCGAAAGGGAGGATGTTTCAAATCACCTCCGAAGAAGCTAAGTCTCATCCGAATGTGGTTTCAGGTATCTTTTTACTCAACTCCATACCGGTTTATGTCTTGTTTGATACCGGGGCCACTATGTCGTTTATTTCAAATGAAATCATACAACATCCTTCATTTAAGATCGAACGAATGCCGATGCCTCTAGAAGTAGAAATAGCTGATAGCAAGATTTATATGTTACACGAAATTTGTAAAAATTGTAAATTTACCATAGAAGATGAAGAATTCGATATTGACCTCATACCTATGGTTTTGGGGGAATTTAAAATGATTGTGGGTATGGATTGGATGACTCGACACCAAGCGGGAATTAATTGTGAAACCAAAACGGTACATGTTCAGTCCCCAAGTGGAAAACGAATAGCTATACAAGGAGAGAGAAGGATGGAAGCGAAACTCTGTACCCTCGTTCAAGCCGCTAAGTATGCACTTAACGGGGGTAAGGCATACCTAGCTTACGTGGTAGATGCTCAACGAGATTTTCCGAAGCTTGAAGATGTAGAGATCGTGAATGAATTTCCGGATGTATTTCCGGATGAACTGCCGGGACTTCCCCCCGAAAGAGAAATAGAGTTTCGCATCGAACTGAATCCGGTTGCGAAGCCGGTTGCGAAGGCTCCTTATAGATTGGCTCCCACCGAAATGCGAGAACTAATGACACAATTACAAGACTTGCTAGACAAGGGCTTTATACGTCCAAGTGTGTCACCTTGGGGAGCGCCTGTTTTATTTGTTAAGAAGAAGGACGGGTCAATGCGCATGTGCATCGACTACAGAGAATTAAACAAGCTAACTATCAAGAACCGCTACCCTTTACCAAGAATCGATGATCTTTTTGATCAATTGCAAGGGGCGAGTTGGTTATCCAAGATAGATTTGCGTTCGGGGTACCATCAAGTTAGAGTACGAGAAGAAGATGTTCCGAAAACCGCGTTCAGAACCCGTTATGGGCATTATGAATTTTTAGTCATGTCTTTCGGGTTGACGAATGCGCCGGCTGCGTTTATGGATCTTATGAACCGGGTATGTCGTCCCATGTTAGATAAATCTGTGATCGTGTTCATAGATGATATTTTAGTCTACTCGCGAAGCAAGGCCGAACATGCAAGACACTTGCGTGAAGTACTTGAAGTTCTCCGTAAAGAGAAACTTTACGCGAAATTTTCAAAATGCGCCTTTTGGCTCAGAGAGGTGCAGTTTCTGGGCCATGTGATCAATTCGGAGGGTGTCCTAGTAGATCCATCAAAAATCGATGCTGTAATGAAATGGGTTCCTCCGAAGAACCAGACTGAAATAAGAAGTTTTCTAGGCCTTGCGGGATATTACAGGAGGTTCATACAAGATTTTTCAAAGATAGCTTTGCCTTTAACAAAGCTGACGAGGAAGAAAGAGAAGTTCGTGTGGGGTAAAGAACAGGAGGAAGCCTTCCGAGTATTAAAAGAGAAATTATCATGTCCACCGGTTTTGACATTACCGGATGGGACTGAAGACCTGGTGGTCTATTCGGACGCGTCACATCAAGGTTTAGGTTGCGTTTTGATGCAACGGGGGAGAGTTATCGCATATGCTTCACGGCAACTGAAGCTGCATGAAGTAAACTACCCAACACACGATTTGGAATTGGCAGCGGTAGTATTTGCCTTAAAAATTTGGAGGCATTATCTGTATGGCGTGAAATGCACAATTTATTCGGATCACAAAAGCCTTAAATATTTCTTTGAGCAGAAAGACTTGAATATGAGGCAACGGAGATGGTTAGAACTTATCAAAGACTATGATTGTGATATCCTTTATCACCCGGGAAAAGCGAATGTAGTAGCCGACGCGTTAAGCCGAAAGGAATATCCGCCTCCCATTCGAGTAAAATCCATGAAGATGATAGTTACGCCGCGATTACTCGAGACGATACGTGATTCTCAAATAAAATCACTCGCAGCTGAAGATGTAAAGAAAGAAAGATTGAAAGGAGTAACCGATAAGCTAGAAGAGAATTCGATCGGGCTCAAAACGAGATTTGGCCGAATTTGGATACCCCGTTTCTGCGAAGTCAAAACCGCGTTACTTGAAGAAGCTCATAAGTCACGATATTCGGTTCACCCCGGGGCTACAAAGATGTATCAGGATTTGAAGACCAATTATTGGTGGCCGGGCATGAAACGTGATATCGTTAAGTATGTCGCGAAATGCTTAACATGTTCTCAAGTGAAAGCAGAGCATCAAAAACCATACGGGGAGTTGCAGCCTTTAGAGATTCCGGTATGGAAGTGGGAGGAAATAACAATGGATTTGGTAACTAAGCTTCCTAGAACGAAAAAGGGGCACGATACAATATGGGTAATCGTAGATCGGCTTACTAAAAGCGCTCATTTTCTACCTATCAAAGAGGCTTACTCCTCCGAGATAATGGCAGAAATATATATGAATGAAATCATATCTCGACACGGGGTGCCTGTGTCAATCGTTTCGGACCGGGACACCAGATTTACCTCCCGTTATTGGCGAAAGTTTCACGAGAGTGTGGGCATGAGGTTACACATAAGCACCGCCTACCACCCTCAGACTGACGGCCAGTCAGAAAGAACCATTCAAACTCTTATCGATATGCTGAGAGCGTGTGCATTAGACTTTGGGGGAAGCTGGGCTGACCATCTACCCCTAGTGGAATTCTCTTATAATAATAGTTACCATAGTGGCCTTAAAATGGCTCCATATGAACTCCTGTACGGAAGAAAATGTAGAACTCCCGTATGTTGGGGTGAAGTGGGGCAAAGAGAGCTTGCGCCAAGTGATCTAATAGCAGTAACAAATGAAAAGATAAAATTGGTAAGAGCGCGACTGAAAGCGGCCCAGGATCGACAAAAAGTTTACGCGAAAAAGAAAAGGCGACCTATTGAATTTCAAGTCGGAGATTTCGCTCTGTTGAAAGTGTCCCCATGGAAGGGTATAATCCGTTTTCGCAAGCGGGGCAAATTAGGTCCTCGATATATTGGACCGTTCAAAGTCTTAGCTCGAGTTGGAAAAGTCGCATATCGATTAGAACTACCGCCTACTCTAGACGGGATTCATAATACCTTCCACGTGTCGCAGCTGAGGAAGAGTCCTACGGACGAAACAGCACTAGTACCACTCGATGATATTGAGTTGGACGAGGGATTGAATTATGTCGAAAGACCCGTAGCCATTAAAGACGTTAAGGTGAAGAATCTCCGCAACAAAGCCGTTAAACAAGTGTTGGTTCAATGGCAACACCGAAAGGGTTCGGATCTCACTTGGGAAGCAGAAGATGAAATGAGGAAATACTATCCTTTTCTTTTCGGTATGTCGATATTTAAATTTGTCATATGATCAGGTTTCGGGGACGAAACCTCTTTTAAGGGGGGTAGACTTGTAACACCCCAAAATATGGTAAATGATAAATAAAGAAATTAACTTGGTTAGTGAAAAGTTTTTATTAAATGGTAACTAGTTAAGAAAAAGACTTAAGTTAAACACTCTCTCAAGTGGGAGGACCAATTATGTAACTAATGAATATTGGGGGCTAATTAAGGGGAAAAACAAAAACAACCCACACACAGTACGTGTGTGGATCGACTGGAGCCAAGAAAGAACAAGGGTTCACCCTTGTTCTCATCAAATTCACCTAATTAACAAGAAGAATCAATGCTTATCAGTTGCATGTAGTGAAATCTCGATCTATTACCCCTACCCCATCAAGTGGTAAGTCGAATTTCTAGTTTTGATGGATTGTAGAAGAAGGGTTTTGACCCAATCATGAAATTGTGATATGATTTGTGTTGTTTAGATGTTAAGGATGCTCTCTAGGGTAGAAATCATGCTTAGATTTTGTAAATTGAAGGAAACTCTCTATAAACCCACTTTGTGAAAGTTGTGTTATGAATGTAAAGATTTTTAGGATGATGAATGTTTGTAATTGGCATGTAATTCAGCTCGTAGTACCCAAATGCTAGATAAATTGATGAAGATTAAAGGAATCGAAAGAATTAGATTGTCTAGTGATGACATATAGGATGATATAGCAAATCATGCTTAAAATGCTTGTACACTATGCTTTATTAATGTGATGCACACTAGGTGTTTGATGAAATGCTTGAAAGAGTATTTATGTGTAAATTGAAATGTGATGGAATGAAAGTTAGGGTACTAAACGGATGAATGAATATGTTGATTTAGGTGTGAAGGAAGAAGGTTCGAATTCTAAGAAATCGGAAGGATCACAAGACCGAGGTATGTTTCGTTGCATACAAATATCTTATTTATAATCTTGTTACAACATCATAACTAGATATTGTTAAAATGTTAAAGTGATTAGAACTAACTAGCTAATCCCTTGCGGGTTTGGCTTTATGAGGATCGTGATAAGTTATGCGAGTCGACCGGTTCTAGTGAACAAGTCGCTCATGAATAAGCTTCCATCCGTTTTGAACGGATGGTATCGTATGCTATGTTAAATGCTAGAAGCTTAATCCGTTGTACGGATAGAATGAAGAATTTATGTTATAAGCAATCATCCCGGGTAAACGGGTTGGATGTGTATGCTTAACTCTCGTTGAGAGTGTTTATGCTAAACCCAAGAATTTGGGTAGTCGAATGCGTAAGCAAGGTGAAAGCTCATATTCGGATGGAACTAAAACGAAAGTGTTATAGATTATCACGTATGATGACTAACTTGTAAAACCTTGTTGTTGAATGTAGGTAAATCCTCACTTTAGGCGATCCGGAGCATGGAGCGAGCACATGTCTAAGCCTTGTTATACCGAACGCTTCCGCTAGTTAAAATGCACACTTTTGGGTCTATGTCTTGTTATTTGGTTTTTATCTTGTTAGAAGTCTCAAACTTGAAAACTTGTTGTTCTTGTTTTGGGTAGTTTAACGTAACTAGGGTCGTTGATGGATGATGTTTTATTTTATGTAAAAACAGGGGGTATGTTTGTTTTACAAACGGGTCATGCCCAAATTTTGTTAAAAAGTTTATAAACAATGTTAATTACAAGGTCTAGATTTCGATAAGTTGTTGTTTTTATTAATATGAATAAGCGGTCGTAACATCATAATTACTTCTCCTGTGGGTGCACGAATTTCTATGGAATTCTTATCACTGAGGATTCGAGCATGGTTGGCTACCAACCAATCCATTCCTAACACGACGTCGAATCCAGCTAAATTCAAAGGTAAGAGGTTTGCAGAAAATTTATGACCTGAAAGTTCTATATTTTCTTTTTGCAAAACCGTATCTATGTTAACAGAATTCCCATCTGCCGTTTCTACTGTAAAAACTTGCCTAAGTTTCATTAAAGGTAGCTAAGAGCTTGGCAGAAGGAAGTATTGATAAAACTTTGGTTTGCACCAGAGTCGAATAACACTTTCGCATAAACGTTGTGAACTAAGAACGTACCAGCTATTACGTCAGGAATCAGTTCGGCTTCCTGCGTGGTTAATTGGAAGGCTCTTGCGTTTTTCTTTGTAGTCCCTTCGGCAGGTTTGGCCTTGTTGTCAGCTGGTTTGACCAATTTAGGGCATTCGGGTCGGAAATGGCCAACTTCTCCACAGTTGTAGCAAATCTTTGTTTTCTTTCTGCAATCTTCTTCACGATGTCCTATAGCTTTGCAGAAGTTGCAGGTTTCATTACATTTCCAAAATGTTTCTTTTTACAATTCCTACAGAATGGCGGAGTGGAAGATGATCCAGTTCCCTTTCTTTTGAAGTTGCTATTATTACCCACACGAAATCCTTGGGTAATTTTCTGAGCCAATTCCTTCTTCCTATTTTCTTCTCGCGTATGCACCAGTCCGTCAGTCAAAGTGTTGGCTAGTTCCACCGCATCATCGATCGTGCAGGGTCTCGCAGCTTTGACAATATCGCGGATCTCGCTAATTAAACCCCAAATGTAGCGAGAAATAAGTACCGGTTCTGGCGAAGCCAGAGTAGGCGCAATTCGAGCATATTCGAAAAACTTCGAAGTATACCCTCGGCAATCAACATCCACCATTCGGTGCCTCAGGAATTTATTCGCCATTTGTTCTTTTTCATATTCAGGGCAGAATTTCCTTTCTACCAGACGCTTAAATTCTTCCCAACTCATGGCGTAGGTCATGTCACTCCCCTTTGCTTGTAATACCGTATTCCACCATTCTAATGCTTCTTCCTTGAAAAGGTGTGAAGCATACATGACTTTATCCTCCTCGGCACATTTACTTATTTTAATTACTGCCTCGGTTTTCTCCAACCAACGCAGTGCAGCAGTCGCCCCTTCATTGCCTGCAAATTCGATGGGTTTACAGGCAAGAAATTCCTTGTAAGTGCAACCAGGCATTGCAGCTTTCATTCTTTTAAGAAATGGGGCTTGCATTCCATCATTATCATTATTATTAATGTTGCCCAGCATTTGCTATTCCCTGGGCAACGATGTTTTCTATATCTTGTCTATTCAGAAAGTGGTCTTCATTGTTTTGCTTAGATTGGTTAACTTCGTTAACTGGTTCATTACTAACGTGTTTCATCTGGTAATTAATATATATAAGTTATTACCATAAAATAAATAACAATCACACAATAAAATAATTGCATGTAATCATGTCAACACGTATAGCCAAAATTGTCGATTTTTCGACTTCCATATTTTATATATTTTAATAGGCATCCGTACATTATCAGATATGTTACAAAGTTTTATTTTTAGTTATTTTACATGATTATATTTTTGTTAATATTTATTATTATTATTTTATTATTATACAACCACACGGTCACACCATCCCCGTCATCTGGCACTTCAGAAACGACGTTCACTCTCGTCGTATTTCCATGATATCCTTTCTCCCACATCTTGGATTCTATTTCCTGCGTCCACCAGCTCCTCGCCATAGTGGCGAAGTTCAGCCAAGTTCTCGGTGCTCATTGGTGGGTGTAGTGGAGGCTCAGGGTCAAATTGGGGGAAAAAGGTATTAGGGTTATTTAAAAGATTCTGAAATTGCCAGTCAGTTGTCCACCATTCTTCTAGCTCTTCTGGTAGAGGTCGGGGGTGGATAATAGGATCTGGGATAGCAGGTTCCAGATTAACTGGAAGTTGTGCTTCAACTGGGTAATTGAAGAGGTTTTCATCGGCAGGTCCGATGAGGTCACTAAGTCCCAATTTATGATCCAGCTCCTCCCACGATGGCATTTCCTGAGCTTGCCCGGAACTCTCCCCAATCTCCTTTCCTTTGCCTTTATCATTTGAATCCTCAGTCTTTATAACTTTCTGTACTGCTGGTTTCTTCCTACGCACACGCCTCCAGCCTACGAGTCTTCTTCTCTTTTTCGGCTTTGGTTTCTCCTGAGGTTGGGCTTGGAATACCATTGGCTCTTCAGTATCAGCCTGGTAGCCAGGGAAGGTATCGGTGGTATCCTTATCTGTTGTATGGATAGTAAAGTTTTGAAGTGCTTCGGATAGTTCATTCATGCTGTGAGCATATATGAAGAAACACACAACATTCTAAGTTAAAATATTGTAAAATTGAATTTTCACAGAATCACAAGATGACAATCAGAAAAATTAAGTATTTCTAAATACTTAATTGGATTAAATCAGTGGCTCTGATACCACATTTTTCTGTCACGACCCCCGCCCCGGTTTTACCTGCTTCAGGAGCCGCGGGACAGAAATCCCGTGGTATTTATTATTCGAGTTGGCAGCGGAAGTTTAACAGGATCTATTTAAAACTTGAAAATTCCCAATTTATTTTATTTCACAAATTGGGAATAACACCCATAATTTACAATAAAGGTGATTTCACTGGGAAATCCCTGTTTGTACAAAAACATGTTTCTTTATTTTATTGAGCCACTTCTTCAAGCTTGTAGTGCTACGCGGCACTTTTTCCTTGATCACAGAAGATCACCTGAAACATGTTTTAAAAAGGTTTTATCAGCAGGGAAATACTGGCGAGTCATCCAAGTTGCACAAAATGACACATTGTTATAATATATAGTATTAAGGGTGATTACATTGTTTCTATCAACCAATTACCCCAAATCGGTATTTGTCACTCGACAGTATCTGTGACTATGGTCAGATCACCCATTGGCTAACCCGTTGTCCAATGGTGACGGGTCTCAAGTAATGTAAACAAAACCCTACATACCGACAGTAATTGAAGATTACAAAGACTTAATCCCTGTTATTATAACTTTGAAAACAAATAGAGTTTTGGGAAAACAATTTAATAAAAAGAGAATTACTCACATTGCTAGTTTAGACGGGCAGCCTTTAGCCTACTGATTTTAGCCTGTTAACCTAATTCAAATAACAATGCATACGAAAACTAGGTCAGTAACTTAATACAACTTTTACGACAACTCACGAGATCAAAACCCTCACGACGAATGACAAATTATAGCCCAAATACGGGCAGCACTTAAACATCCATCGGATTGGTTTTTATCGATCGGACATTGAATCGTAGCAGTGATCGAGTTATTATCCTGTTTTCGCGGCAGAATTTCATGCTTATGTGTGTTTTTGAAGTAAACAGACGATATCTCAGTGTAGGAATGGAATTTTAACGTCGAAACAATGCCAAAATGCAAGTGCCAAACCCTACTATTTATACTGAAAAACCGGCTCCCTCGTGTGGCGTGAGGCACCCCCTCTAGCATAGGGTTGCCTCGTGTCTAACTAGCTTGGGTGAGTCGACGGTTTGTTAAATTTCGAATTCGACAACGAACTGTTTAGATAATACCAATTAGGGAATACCCCCTGAGTTTTAGGGGCCCTGATCCAAGTTCCGATTGTTCTGAAAATTTTTAGGGGTCATGTAATATCACTTGGGGGTCTCAATTAGGGTTTCCTAATGAACAAAATAAAATAAGAAGTAATAATTTTAATGAGAGTTGTTACATCAGCACCTGTCGTGGACAGGGATTGTTAAGGGCTTTACTTCACGTATCCCAGTGGGGATATGTGTTGCGCATTCTACAATTCGCAGTCACGTCTGTGCATATTTCTCTGTCGATAACCTACTAGCCTTCACTTTGTTACATGCTGGTTATGCGTAAACTATTTCGAACGCTATTATTACTATTAAACTTGTATGCTCACATTTACACTATGTGTATTGACCTCTATTTTAACATATCTGACAGGTGTTTGAAATGCTAGGATGTTGCATGCTTTCGTAGAATCGAGTAGGAGAGTCTAGAAACAAAGGCAATTTATTTATTTAATCTGAGTTGTCGGAACAATGTTTTGTTTGAGATATCTACGTCTGTAATAATTGATTGATTGATGGGTTATGGTATGGGACATAATATTAACATTCCGGTAATTTAGTTGTTATGGAATTTTTATTGACAATCTGTTTCGCTCAGTGCCATGCCCCGATGTTTCCGTCATCGGTTGGGGTGTGAGACCTGCTCAGTTAGATTTTGATGTGCGTGAAGTGTGTTATGGTTTTAATGTTTATTTTAAGCCCTTTTACACTTTTTTAGCCAAGTTTTAAATTTATAAAATACGATATTTACTAACACTAAACACACATATGGGCAAGTGCACCCATCGTGAGCGTAGTATAGCGTTGGTAAGATACCGAGGTCGTCCAAGGACACAAGAGCTTTTAGTAGCGGTTTATCCTCAACGTCTAATCAAATCAAAAAGGTTTAGAAAAAGGTTTTAAACTAAGAAAAATAAAAACTAACTAAAATGCTGAAAATAAAAAATAAAAATAAAAACAGATAGACAAGATGAATCACTTGGCTGCGACTCGTGTTTAGTGTAACCTTTGATTATTTCCGCACTTTTGCACTTTTTAAGAGATTATCTTAGTTATTGTAGTTGGCCCCTCTTTTGAAGGTGATGTTACCCTCAACCCAGTAGTTTGAGTCAGCAAGGATACAATCCTAAAGGGTCAGATTATTGAAAGATAATTAATTAAGTTATTAATGCATATTATGGTAGGCCCCTCTTTTGAAGGTGACGTTACCCTCGGCTAAGTAGTCTGAGTCAGCAGGTATACAGTCCTAAGTAGCCGGGTTAAAGTATTAATAGTAGCTTACATATGAGGGGATCAAAGAGTTTGGACCCCCGCCATCCAATACCGTTAAGTATTGAAGGAGGTCCTACTAAATTTGACCCAGGTCCTTGCAGGATCTATACACTGAACAAGGCAAGACTTTTACCAAACCGTTCCCTTAACCCCCGACCAGGTAACCAACATACCTCCATATAGACCGTGGAGATATGAATGGACAAAATCTTTTATTTTATATAGACAGTAAAATAATGCCAAGACACCACGGACAAACGATAAGGAAAAATCACCTTCAACAAAAGAAACTAGTTATTAAAGTCATTAATACATAACCAAGTAAAAAGTGCGAAAAGATTAAAAATAAAAATTATTACACTAGACACTTTGTCTTCACCAAGTGATGTAAGAGACTTAGGCAAACATGGCCTTGATTATCAAGAACTCTCACGATTAATCTTGGATCCCGAGACGACTCACACACTCTATGATGGACAATGGATGATGGTGGTGGATGATGGTGTTATGGTGGTGGTGGGTGGTGAGTGAAGTGTGAGAGAGGTGGTGAGCCAAGGGATGGTTTGAGCTTGAGCCAAGCACTCCTATTTATAGGCTGAACAGAAGCTTGGGCACGGCCCCGTGTCCAGTGGGCACAGCCCCGTGTCCACATCCTTCTCTGTCTTCATTAATTGCTCTTGTCTGTATTAGTTGACCACGGCCCCGTGTCCGCTGGGCACGACCCCGTGTGCAGAAGCATATCTGTACTATCAAGATTTGCCTGGATTCTGCGAATCTTATAGTTGACCACGGCCCCGTGCCCGCTGAGCACGGCCCCATGGTGGGCGATGGAAGCTTCTACAACTTTGTCTTTTATGCTGACACTTGGGCACGCCCCCATGCTCATTGAGCACGGGGCGTGTTCAGCCTTCTGTTCTCTTGTTTTGCTTTGCTTGGGAAGATGTTGTCGTGGGGTTGGGCATGTCACGTTTGTTCCTTTTCTTGTATTTATGTTAGATTTAGTTGCCTTTTTGCTTCTTTTGTTAATTTGAGCTCATTTAATCCTGAAAAATACAAAAGGAAGACAAAAGCACACTTTTTTCCAACATTAGTACTAAAAAGGGTTAGTTTTATGCCACAATTGATGTAATTTATATGTTTCATTTTGCACACATCAAATACCCCCACACTTGAATCTTTGTTTGTCCTCAAGCAAAACTCTTTATAATGTGGCTTTACACTCCCAAATGGAATAGGTAGAAGAGAAGGTTTTTGGGCTTGTCATAGAGTGTCGGGATTTCCAAGATTCTTTATCAAGTTTTGTTTTTATTTATTTACAATCCTATTCGTCATGATTTATTTAAAACTTTTCATAAGATAAATTACTTATTAGGGCATAACATGCCTCTTTAAAATTCCATTTATATACAAGTTCACATACCTCACGGGGGATCACTCAACACTCGGCCGAAGATGTATTTTAGTGAATCACTCGAGAGCGGCATGGAACTTACTCCTACCATATGCTTGCCAAACAATCAATCCTCCTCCTTTTTAACTATATACCTTCGTAAATATCAAGAGAACTTTTGGGTGAAGGGTTAGGCTTGGGTTAAAGGTAGGTGGTTGGGTTAGTGGTTAGTAGAAAAGGGCGAAAAGGCGTAAAAAGCGTCAGTTTTCGAAAGACTTTTTATTTTTTTGCAATTTTTTTTTTATTTTGATGAAGCTATTATTCAAACAAAGTTATTTTTGATGAACTTGTTTGTTTATTTCTTTTGCTTCATCATCAACAAAACATAATTTTTTTTTTCAAAGTCAAACAAAAAACTGAGCTTGTTAATATTGTCCCAGGTTATAAAAGAATTTGTGCCTCGTGCAATTAAATCAATTTTCTAACCCTTTTCAAAATGAGTTAGTTAATTGTATTTACCAATGTAAACTGACGTATTTTCCAAAAAGGTTAAGTGGCAGGTACTGTACGTAATTGGTTGGGAGCTCAGGGCGTCAATAGGGAATCTTGCAAGTTCTAGATGCCTAAAGTCTGTTGAACAGTTTTTCTTTTATTTGATCCGCATGTGGATCATTTACATACCGTTTGTAATACTTTGATATTTTCATTCGGTTATAATATAATTATCCTTTGCTTCCGCTGTGCATTTAAATTGTGTTGTTTGACTATGATGATATCAACTACGTCACGATACTCCCCACCGGGCCCACCGGTAATACGTGGAAATATAGGGGTGTGACAGGTTGGTATCAGAGCCAACATTGAGTGAATTAAACACTATCCTTTTTGTGTTTAATCTCAATGACACAGTAGCACATTCCTCTACCTTCTGAGTCTAGACTTAACATAGGAAAACTCTCAATCCTAATCTGGAAATTATTGCTTCCAAATTTTTTTTATATTGGATATGTCGCCAAGCGAAGAAGTCGTATCAGAAATTCTCCACTTCCGGAGCCTTGAAATGCTGAGCTTCGTACCGTGGCTAGAATGAAACGAGCATCCAGGGAGAGAACATTCAGAAGTAAAGTGAATAAGAAAACTCCTTTTGCTAAAGATCATTTCTTTAATAAATCCTTATAAGGACATGTTTATCTTTCAGTCCCTTCGAGGATAACATTATTCCTTTCAAGTCCCATCTAGGGCACATCTGTACCTTTATTTTTATATAGTGGAATGATTAAATTTAGATTTTCATTCTAAACATGAAAAAAATGAAATAAATGAAAAATAAAATTCCTTTTATAAGATCTACCATTATAATAAAATGGCAAAATCTAAAAAGGACAAGACCTAGCCACGTGTTATTTTAAGACATGGCCAAGATGGTAAGACCTATTCAAGAGATTAAAATCCTTGTTAACACCTAAGAACGTGTTAGCACTCTTGACAAATGAGATTCGAGAAAATCACAACAGTCATCCTTATATTGGATTCTTCCAATTTTCTTATCTAGCCTAGTGATTTAGAAATCATGGCTTAAATCATCGAATAAAGATGATCATATTGTTAAACACCTAAGAACGTGTTAGCACTTTTGACAAAAGTGATCTGAAAAAAATCTCAATAGTCATCCCTATATTGGAAATTTTCAAATTTCCTGATTTGGCCTAATGATCTAGAAATCATGGCTTATATCATCCTATAAGATGATCATGCTATAAACATCCGTTAGTGATGAAGTGCCTACGGGCTAAACTTGTTGTCCGATAAGACAACGACAGTTGTGGTCTTTGACCTCCTGTCTAAAAATGTTGGACCATGTCCAAGCATAATAGTCGGTATGATCCAAACAATCTTGACTAATAGCATCTGAAAAGATGATCATATCATAAACATTCCTTAGAAGGGAAATGCCCACGGGCTATATCTATTGTCCTAAAAGACAAAAGGCAGTTGTAGTCTTCGACTCTCTGTCAAGAAAAGTAACCAACTATGCTCAAACCTTAAATGCCTCGATCTCAAACGATCATGGCTTATAAATCCAAAACTGTCCTTGTGACAAGGCCTGTTGTGCCACTTTAACATCCTTAATGTTCTATATACTAGGATAAATTATAATGAAAATACTAATAAAATTAACAAATTAATCCATATGGTTTATATTACCATGGTTAATAAATCGTCAAAAATGATAATTTCATAATGACCTCTGAATAAATCATTATCAATGTTTATGTAGCAATCAAGCTACATGGCTGGATCAGATGAAGTTAACAGCCACCCGAAGGAGAACAATGATACTACCAAAATTAATATATCTGGAGCGGAACTGCAGGCATTAATAGATAATGCTGTTACTCGAGCTCTTGACAGACAGTATAATGAATCAAATGATACCCACTCTAAGACTCTATCTGTGGCTCGTAATAAGCGCTCTTCTAAATCACATGAGTCAAGGGAAGACGATGTTCATCACTCATCAAATCAGAGGAGTGTTCCGTCTAGACAGGTTGTACTTCATCAAGAGGCACCAGTTAAGACCTGTTCATATAAATATTTTATCTCCTGCGAGCCCAGAGACTTTACAGGAGAGGAAGGGGACATCGATTGCATGACATGGCTCGATGAGATGGACACTGTTGTTGACATCAGCGGTTGTGCGGAGCAAGATGTTGTGAAATTTGTTTCACAATCTTTCAAAGGAGAAGCGTTGGCATGGTGGAGATCATTGCTCCAAGCCACGGGAAAGGTCCTACTCTACAACTTAACTTGGGATCAATTTGTTACATTGATCAAGGAAAATTATTGCCCTCAGCATGAGGTAGAAAAGATAAAATCAGACTTCTTGACTCTGGTCATGAAGAATTTGGATTGTCAGGCATATGTGACAAGTTTCAACACTATGTCCCGCCTAGTTCCTTACTTAGTCACCCCTGAACCTAAACGCATAGAGCGTTTCATTGGAGGCCTAGCACCAGAGATAAAGGGAAATGTTAAAGCATCTAGGCCTACCACATATAGGTCCGCGGTGGACTTGTCCTTATCTCTCACTTTAGATGCTATCATGAATAAGTCTGTTAAAACTTCCGGCAAGGGAAAAAGGAAAGAAGACGAGAAAAACTCTCATCAATCTAACAAGAAGAAGAAGGGAAGCTCTGAGCATGGGAAAGATTTCGAGTTTAGGAAAAGCTCGAGTCAGTTCAATAACAAGCCCAAATGCAGTAACTGCAGAAAACAACATTCTGGAAAATGTATGATTGACCCAAGTGCTAAATTGTGTGGAATTTGCAAGACCAAGGGTCACAAAACTTTAGATTGCAAGGAGTTGAAGAACGCGACATGTTACAATTGTAACGAGGAAGGGCACATCAAAACCAACTGCCCAAAACTTATAAGGAAGCCTGGGGAGGCCAAGGGAACAAATGCATGAGACTTCCAGAGGAACACCCAGGAGATGATGCAGAATGATGACGATATAGCAGGTACCTTCCTTTATCAAGAAGTTTATGCATAAATTTATTTGATGCTGGCACATATGATTCTATAATGAACGATAAATGTTGAGAACTGTTGTCTCCGCCTGATTGGGACTCCGGTCATTTAAACGCGAGATAGAAATTGGCCGATGATACTTTAGAGAATGCTCCAACAAACCTTAGATCGATATTTTATATCTATTAGGAATCACTCTTTTCTGATATCCTTATGGCAAGCTTTCAAGCTATCCAAATTCATCAACATAATAAAGACAAATGTGACATTTTGATTCCCTGTCAAAAAGGTGATGGACTAGGTCCAACCCTTAAATGCCATTGAAGGTCTTTTGTGACCTAGGCTAAGTGATATTGATATATTTTTAAAATAACGTTCATTAAGAATGTTAGTGCCATATTGGCCTGTATAGTTTAATGAAACCATGGTTAGTATATGTTAAGGCCATCAGGGTGATGAATAGCAGTTGTTGGATTGCAACTAAGTAAATGATTCATTTGGTGATAGGAACCGAATCTTGAGTATTACAAACTCGGATAAGACAACAGTCAATCGCGCCATTGATGATGCGATGCATGCTAATGATGCTACAATTGTAAACCTTAGAATTTCCAAAGATGTTCTTTAAACTATGATAGACGCAGCTGTTGGAAAAGCTGTGAAGAAGGCTGTGAAAAAGTTCAAAGAGCCCAATGCTACTTGCTCCAAATTTCATTCAAGACTACCCTCCCTTACTCACGAGAAGGATCTCGTTCATGCCTCTAATGCAAAGGATGAACTAAAAAGGAAAATGGGGGAAGATAACTCCCAGAGTTCTAAGAAAAAGAACAAACGAAAGTCCAACCGGAAACCTGTATGCAAGACTTGCAAGAAGCGCCATTACGGGAAATGCAGATTTGAGACTCAATCTTTACATTGTGGGATCTGCAAGTCTAAGGGACATAAAACGTTGGACTGCAAGGACATGAAGAATGCAGTCTGCTTCGGCTGTAATGAGAAAGGCCACATCAAGACTACGTGCCCCAAATCTGTCAAAGGAAATACGGCTAAGGATAGAAAGCCTAAGAATGATAGCGCTTAAACTCTCCTAAAGAGTGTCAGGAGTAGTCCATATCAATAATAACGTTGGGTACGTTCTTTAAGTATAAATGCTAAGAATTCTGTTTTAATTCGGATACCAATAAAACCTTCATAAATTGTAAGTATATTAGACTTTTAAAAATCTATCATAAGAATCCTAGATATTAAGTGTAAGGTAAAGCTTACAGATAGCAAATCATAGGAACCATTTCTTCTATTCCTGTCAGAAATCTTCAAACATAAAATTCTAAAGTACCCTCTCTCCAGATAAATGCATTCAAATGTAATTGATATCTCTTTAATCCCTATTGATTTCGAATACCAAATGGTATGACAAAAGCACCATATGAGGATTGGTGTATCTTAATATGTTCCCTAGATTGCTTCCATGCCTGATCAGTATGGAGGTTTAATACATGGAACCACAAAGATATTCCAATAACCATATGGTACTAAAGTCATCTAATGGTATTCAAAGAAGATATCTAGAATGGAATTGTTCAAGTAAGTGTCTCTGATTGAGAAATCTGTGGACTCGTAGCATAAATGTGTCCCTTATCTGACACAAGCAATGATGGATGAACTGGAGCCTGAGATTTGGAAGAAAAAAAAATCTCTGTAACCTTCTTTCTGTCTAGGTTGTCTACTCCTAAGATTACCATGTTTACCTCCTGGGAGGCAAGTAGAGTTAAGATTTATATCCCATTTAAGGCTGTATCATTATGAAATTTTCCTAAACGGCTAGTACCATCATTGGAGGAATCGAAACCCTGATTAAGTAAGTTTTAAAATAGAGGATTCATATAGCCTAACCCGATATTCTGAGAGTTTGATATTGTTAAATAAGGAAGACGGTTCATTTGCTTATGCATTGATTACCGCAACCCTATTTAGGCAACAATTAAGAATCGCCATTAGCTGCCCAGGATCGTCGATCTGTTCGACTAGCTGTGAGGATTAGCTATTCCTTAAGATTGGTTTTAAGCAGTGATTGGAATAACCATCTCACCAATAAAATAAGCTTTTCTACAACAATTATCCGGTAAGTATCAAGGCTACTCCTTTGGGGACCTTGTATAGATGGAATGTTAAACATCTATTATCAGAACAATAGATTGGTAAGTCCAATTATCAGGATCTGGAGATTTCATTGGAAACAACAAATAGGATCATCCGAATTCATAATCATCTTAAAGATTGCCAGTAATCGGCAGAAAATTTAGGATTGATAAAAGTCGCAACCTTCTTAAGTCCTTAATAAGGAATAAGGTTTAAGCGAAAGTATCGCTCTAAGAAGGGTGTGTTAAATTCCAATTTCTCTGGGTAAGTTAAGCCCTGGATATATAGGAACATTCGGGAAATCGAATGCGACAAAGGTTAATAGCCTATAAGCTAAAACCTATATAAGGAGCTTAGTGGAGCTCGCAATGCGACCCACACTGATGATTTAAGGATAGGTTTCGCCAATAAGTCGAAACACATTATCACGTAATGATAGGCAGATTAATGAAACTTTATAATTGGACAAGAAACCCGTATCGATTGAGGATCAACAGGTTAAGAAGCTCCTAAAAGGATACATGTACCTATTATAGAGGTCAACTTGGGAGCTTGGAAAGACTCCAGATATGCTATAGAAGTTAAGTCTATTACACGGCAAAAAGTACTTCCAACATTTTAACAAATCTTGAGGTCGAGATTTCTTTTAAGGGGGTGAGGATGTAACACCTCGAAAATTTCATGTCCAAAATTTATCTACACGTGTCATGAGCTTAAAACGTGTAAAGGATTGATTAGAAAGACTAAAGTTGACAAACAAGGAAAGTATGTGAATATAAGGGTTCAAAATGTCAACAATGGATAAATATACTTTACAATAACCCTACATGATGTTTATACCCTTAAACGAATGAATCGTGGATCATACGAAGCTAATTGTGAAAGAAAGTGAGAGATTACAAACTACAAGGGTTAAATGTGTCAACATGTTTAAAGTATACCTCTGAGTGGCCTTTTAGCAAACCCGAAGCTTTGTAACAATTAATTATGCTCACTAGAAGGTATGATAAAAATTTCACCAAGTTTCGTTATCGTATGAGAAAGTTATGGCAATGTTCGTATATGAGGGGTTAAAAGCGTCAACGTTGAAATTTAAGACTTTTCGGTGTTCGTATGAATAACCGAGGACTTAACAACATTGGTTTATGACTTGGAGTCCTTAAAAGTCAAGTTTGGGGGTTACAAGTGCAAGAAACCATGTTAAAAATCAAGATTTGGAAGTTCAGGGGCCAAACTGTCAACTTTTGAAAGTTCTGTCATGCTGGCCTGGTCCTTACGGACCGTATTCTAGGACCCTTACGGTCCGTAAGAGACTCCCAGATGCAGAAACTCGTCAGGTGGCTGTTCAGCCCATGTAACCAACATATATTGCCCTTTTTCACCACCAAGGGCTACCTAAACTAGTTCTTAGGTTTAGGGACACTTGTAATTGATCTGGGATCACCTCATAGGCATGTTTGTCATGATCTTGATGGATCAAAGGCACTATATAAGCCCCATTGTTTGCAAACTTTGATCATTCACTCATACCTTCACTTCTGATCATTTTTGGAGCTCAAGGTCTTTCCCCAAGCATCTCTAATCGTGCATTAGACCTTGGTAAGTATCCTTGACCTTCCTTAATTGAGTTTTGCTTAGTTATTAGCTTAAAAGTCAAACCGTCGTAATTAAGGTTGGACTTATCGATTAATGACTAATGGTCCAGTGATTATTCAAACTTAAGGTAGTTATAAGTTGGTAATTATGTGGGCAATAAACCCTTAAAAGGGCACCCTCTGATTCCCTCTCTAACTAGAACATTTGTCAGGTCAAAGTTGTTTATAAAAAGTCAACAGAAACATAATTTTCGAATTAACGCATAATTAACAAAGTAGAAGGCGTGTAACCTATTTTATCACTCATAAAACTTAGTAATAAATGTAAGAACATGTCTAAGCATGTTCGACCCGACAATTTTCTGTTTAGACCCGGTTCGGAACTGAAAGTCGCAAAACTTTGACTTTTGCTTTGACTTTAGTTCTGACCCAATTTAGATGGGTTTAGAAATGCCTTAGAGCTTCCTTAAGACCAGGTTACATGATGGTATAACCCTCTGTGATTGGCTTGTTGATTGTCCAATCCGTTTACACGTTTCCGTTAATTGCTTAATGTTGACCATAATGCCCTTTTTACCTTAAAACGAGAATTTTGGAAATGTGAGAGGACAATAATCTTTGTTACTGATTTATAAACATGTCCCTAAAATTTCACATCAGTTGGAGGTCTAGATTAGGAGTTATGCTCAAAAGCGTAATTAGAAAGCTTTTTGTTAATTAAAAGGCATAATTAGCGTAAATCCTATCTAAACCCAATTTTTGACACCAAACCTTTTACCCACTGATGTAATATAATATTTTGAGATTTTTGAAGATTTTTATTTATTTTTAAACTGATCATAACCTAAGGTTATTGCCTTGATTCGGTAAATACCGATTATACCCTTTTTGGGTTATAAAATGAGTTCTACCTAGTATTTTGACACCAATCCAATTGCTACTGATTTTATATAATAAATGAAGTATTTTGAACTTTAGAACCTGATCAGAAAACTCAGATTTCCTGTATAACCCGGAAATCGCTTAAAACGACTTTTTACGCGTATTAAACACCTAGTATGGGTTTAAAACCATTTTGGCATATAAGACTTATCACCAACTGATATAACCTATTAAATTAAATTGTTTTACTGATTATTTCAGACCCGAGTCTCAGAATTAAAATTGATCTCTTTTATAATCTTTTAAATGACCAAAATACCCCTATGGGGCTTATATTGAGATTAAACTCGTTTTGGGCATAATGGAAGGTATCCTACTGATATCACAACATATTTAAGGCATATTAACTTAGGAAACCTGTATATGACCCATATGGTTACCGTTACGCCTCTTGCGCGTTCGATTCGGTTTATGTAACTAGTTTGCATAAATTAGCCGAAACGGGTCAAACCTTACCGTTTTTATCTCGAAATTTAGAATGTGTTTAGATTACCCATATTATACAAGTCTTCAAACTTGTCGGGTCTAAATCACATTCTATTCCGGTCTTCGCTTAATCGTGCGTACAAACCGTATCTTTCTTTAAAACTAACCGGTCTAAGTTGCGACTTAAATAAGACCCGTTAGGAATCTAATAGGTTAATAAAACCTTCGTTCCAGATTAAGAGCCCCAGTAGAAGTACTTGTGCTTGCTGATTTGAATATACGGCTGAGTATAAATTGCATTGCTAGCTCAGGTAAATACTTTTAACTGATTTTCCCTTATACGGGCTTGGGATATGGTATTATAAAAATACCGCTTGGTCGGGTGTAGAAACCTTTTAATCGGAGATGATTAAATTGCATAATCCCGTTTTAATCTGTATTGATTGATAACAAATAACATTAGGGGTTAATGACCGTGTCCTGGATATCCTTGGCTCATTCAAAAAGTGAATGGCCACAACTTAAGCACAAGGCGTAGGCATAACACCTCATGTTGCGTATGTAAAAGATATGCTCACTCGTAAGGGTGTCTTCTTGTGAGATTATATTTGTGGTGTGTCTATTAATCTTGACCGGCTTGTAAAATCACCGGCCCTAAATGTTGGACAACCATGTAAATCAGATACAAGATTTTTATTAATAAAATTGTCCCGGGTTATAAAAGAATTTGTGCCTCGTGCATTCAAATCAATTTTCTAACCCTTTTCAAAATGAGTCAGTTAATTGTATTTACCAGTGTAAACTGACGTATTTTCCAAAAAGGTTAAGTGGCAGGTACTGTACGTAATTGGCTGGGAGCTCAGGGCGTCAATAGGGAATCTTGCAAGTTCTAGATGCCTAAAGTCTGTTGAACAGTTTTTTTTATTTGATCCGCCTGTGGATCCTTTACATACCGTTTGTAATACTTTGATATTTTCATTCGGTTATAATATAATTATCCTTTGCTTCCGCTGTGCATTTAAATTGTGTTGTTTGACTATGATGATATCAACTACGTCACGATACTCCCCACCGGTAATACGTGGAAATATAGGGGTGTGACATTTAATGATATGTATTTGTATGCTCAATAAAGGCTCAAAACTCACTTTTGTGGGAATGGGTTTTTATGTGATCAAGTGTATATAATCAAATTTTAACTAAGCTTGTCATGCTGTTTCATAATTTTCTTATGTTGGTTCTTTTTATCACGATGCTATCAGTTGTAAATTTATAAAAATATAACCTTTTTAGAATTTGAAACTCCCAAATTAAACCTAAACAAGTAAAAAAAATGAAAATTTTTTGAAAAAAAAATTTGGGGTGATTTAGCGGTTCCAATAGAGTTTTGTGTAAGGCTTGTAATTAGGACTTGCAAGATTCAAGGTTTTAGCATCCCCCCACACTTAAATTACACATTGTCCTCAATGTGTCCCAAAAATAAGTTTTTAAGTTGATTGATTGTGTAAAAAGGTGTGAAAAACAAAAATTTGTGTTATTGGGCGCTGGACACGGCCCCGTGGTGTCCGGGCACGGCCCAGTGTTCAAGTGCAAGTAACAAAATTGAAAAAGAGAAACAGAAGCCTGGACACGGGGGCGTGTTGGGTGAACACGGCCCGTGTCCAGATTACCTAAACTGGGCATTTTCTGCAGACTGTGCAGCACGGGGCCGTGTTGGGTGGACACGGCCCGTGCTGAACTCATTGTAACGAAGAAATTTTTTGTAGGATGGCCCTGTTTTCCTGCATGGGGTGCTGGTTCAAGTTTCCCTTGTTTCCTTTGCCATCCTGAGTGTGTTTTATTCCTGAAAATTAAAAACTAACTAGAAAACATAAAGATTAATCTAAACTAAACTAAGGATAGTTTCGCGGAATGCCTCCGTGGTGCGCCACGTTTATAAGGGTCCTTGGCTAGACCCAAAGCCTGGTCATATGTTACTCAAGTGGGATGTTTTGCATCCCATGCTACACCGTCGGAGAGCGTCATCCAAGCTTGAGTCTATGACCTTCATGTAGTTGACCGGGTCTTCGTCTTCTACTCTCTTTCCAACTCCAAACTTCACTTCCTCGTCCCCAAACTTCAATGTTAGTGTTCCGTCATTCATATCCACCACCGCTAGGGTGGTGGCTAGAAATGGCCTCCCGAGGATGAGAGGGACATCGGCGTCTTCCTCCATGTCTAGGATGACAAAGTCGGCCGGGAAAACGAAATTGTCAACTTTGACCAATAGATTTTTAGCGACACCTTGTGGAAATTTGACGGATCTGTCGGCGAGTTGTATGCTCATCTTTGTAGGGCTCGTTGTTCCTAGGCCGAGTCGTTTGAACATTGATGTGGGCATAAGGTTAATGCTAGCCCCAAGATCGGCTAGTGAATTACGAATGGGGGATTCCCCAATCGAGCAAGGAATCGTGAAGCTTCCGGGATCAATTTTCTTTTGCGGGAGTTTGTTGAGTACTAAGGCGGAGCATTCTTCGCCTAAGTTAACTAATTGCAATGATTCAATTTTCCTTTTGTGAGTGAGGAGTCCCTCTTAAATTTTGCATATTTAGGCATTTGGGTTAGGATCTCGATAAAAGGAATATTAACATGCAAGTGTTTTAGTAAATTTTCGAACTTTGCGAATTGCTCATCGGTCTTTTGACGATTTAACCGACCGGGGTATGGAACCGGAGGAGTCTTGGTGGGATCTTGATTTGGTGGAGAAGCCTTTTCTGGTTGGGGTGCGGGTGGAGTCGTGGTGTGGCTGGATTGGCTTCTTTCAGCCGGCGGTAATGGAGCCTCCTCGGGACCTACGATTCGGTTTCTCAATGTGATGAGATGTACTTGCGGTTTTGGGTTGGTTTCGATATTGCTTGGTAACGTGCCTTGTGGTCTCTCGGAGAAATTTTGAGCTACTTGATTTAATTGTTTTTCAATGTTTTGAATGCTAGCTTGTTGATTTCTAAAATTCGATTCCAATTGCTGAAATCGATCCGAGTTTTTCTTTTCGGTGTCGGAGATGAGGCGAGATACAGTATTTTCAAGCCTTTCTCGTCCACCTTGTTGTTGAGAAAAGTTTTGTGGTTGTTGAAAGTTAGTTCGTTGGTTTTGTTGGTTACTACTATTGCCGGGATCTCTCCAACCAAGGTTAGGGTGGTTACGCCATCCTTGGTTGTAGGTACCCGTTAGTGGACCCGACGGCCTAGGTCTATTATCAATGTAGTTTACCGTTTCTGTTTGATCGTCTACTTCTTTCATATAACTCCAATTTTCATGTGGTCCACCACACCCCTCACAAGCCATAACCGAGGCCGTTTTTGCCATTTCTAACCTTTTGATTTTTGAAGAGAGGGCCTCGATTTGGGCTTGTAAAGAAGTGCTTTCATCAACCTTATGGGCGCCCGGGGCAATAGATTTATTAACTCAGGGAGTGTGCCACTGAAAATTGGTTTGAGCAATTTCCTCAATTTGATTATATATTTCATTTGGGCGACGATTACCTAGAAGTCCCCCGGAGCTAGAATCAAGTGTTTGTCTTGTGTGTGGCAACAACCCATTGTAGAAAGTGGATACCTGTTGCCATACCGCAAGACCGTGATGAGGACACTTTCTTAGTAGCTCCTTGAACATTTCCTAAGTTTCATATAAGGATTCCCCATCCTCTTGAGAATATGTATTAATTTCAGTCATTAATTTAGCCGTTTTAGCAGGAGGGAAATACTTATATAGAAACTTTTGGGCTAGTTCATCCCAGGTGTTTACCGAGCCAACTGTGAGGGTGTTAAGCCAAGCCTTAGCTCGGTCTTTTAGTGAAAATGGAAACATTCGAAGGCGGATGGCATCGTTTGATGCTCCATTGATCCGAAAGGTATCACATATTTCTAAGAAATTAGTAATATGTAGATGGGGATCCTCGTCCGCAAGCCCATGAAAGGTTGCGGAGTTTTGAAGCATTTGTATCAAATGCGGTCGAAGTTCGAAGTTATTGGCTTCGACATTCGGTGCATTGATAGCGGCGCCGAGATTACCTACAGTGGGCCGTAGGTAATCCACGAGGGTACGTTGGTCCGCCATTGGAGGTAGGTCCCCCGAAACTTTCTCTTGTTTTTAGCTTTAAGTCTTTTTCTGAGAAAGCGTTCGGGTTCTTCTAGAGGTTTTTTATGTCTTTACTAGAACTGGAGCTCATGCACTACGTAGGAAATTCAAATGTGGCGTCTGGGTTCCAAGTCCTACAATAAAAACAGAAAAGAACGTTGGTCAGAAGGTTCACCACGGCCCCGTGTTCAGTGAACACGGCCTGTGGTCGGAGATACAGTGATTGTTTTCCGGATCCCTGTTACTGGGGAGTTGGACACGACCCCGTGCTCAGCTCTCTGTAACTCGGAAAATAAAAACTGCCAGTAACAATGCTAGGCACGACCCGTGTCCGACCAGGCACGGCCCGTGCTGAGCTCTGCAGAAGCTGAAAAAACTAAGAAAAATCCTAAAAAAATAGAAAAATAAAAAAAATGATTAGGCCGTTGATTCCTAACTTTCTTAAAATCCTTGTGTCCCCGGCAACGGCGCCAAAAACTTGATGTGCGTGAAGTGTGTTATGGTTTTAATGTTTATTTTAAGCCCTTTTACACTTTTTTAGCCAAGTTTTAAATTTATAAAACACGATATTTACTAACACTAAACACACATATGGGCAAGTGCACCCATCGTGAGCGTAGTATAGCGTTGGTAAGATACCGAGGTCGTCTAAGAACACAAGAGCTTTTAGTACCGGTTTATCCTCAACGTCTAATCAAATCAAAAAGGTTTAGAAAAAGGTTTTAAACTAAGAAAAATAAAAACTAACTAAAATGCTGAAAATAAAAAATAAAAATAAAAACAGATAGACAAGATGAATCACTTGGCTCCGACTCGTGTTTAGTGTAACCTTTGATTATTTCCGCACTTTTGCACTTTTTAAGAGATTATCTTAGTTATTGTAGTAGGCCCCTCTTTTGAAGGTGACGTTACCCTCAACCCAGTAGTTTGAGTCAGCAAGGATATAATCCTAAAGGGTCGGATTATTGAAAGATAATTAATTAAGTTATTAATGCATATTATGGTAGGCCCCTCTTTTGAAGGTGACGTTACCCTCGGCTAAGTAGTCTGAGTCAGCAGGGATACAGTTCTAAGTAGCTGGGTTAAAGTATTAATAGTAGCTTACATATGAGGGGATCAAAGAGTTTGGACCCCCGTCATCCAATACCGTTAAGTATTGAAGGAGGTCCTACTAAATTTGACCCAAGTCCTTGCAGGATCTATACACTGAACAAGGCAAGACTTTTACCAAACCGTTCCCTTAACCCCCGACCAGGTAGCCAACATACCTCCATATAGACCGTGGAGATATGAATGGTGAAAATCTTTTATTTTATATAGACAATAAAATAATGCCAAGACACCACGGACAAACGATTAGGAAAAATCACCTTCAACATAAGAAACTAGTTATTAAAGTCATTAATACATAACCAAGTAAAAAGTGCGAAAATATTAAAAATAAAAAGTATTACACTAGACACTTTGTCTTCACCAAGTGATGTAAGAGACTTAGGCAAACATGGTCTTGATTGTCAAGAACTCTTACAATCAATCTTGGATCCCGAGACGACTCACACACTCTATGATGGACAATGGATGATGGTGGTGGATGATGGCGTTATGGTGGTGGTGGGTGGTGGGTGAAGTGTGAGAGAGGTGGTGTGCCAAGGGATGGTTTGAGCCAAACACTCCTATTTATAGGCTGAACAGAAGCTCGGGCACGGCCCCGTGTCCAGTGGGCACGGCCCCGTGTCCACATCCTTCTCTGTCTTCATTAATTGCTCTTGTCTGTATTAGTTGACCACGGCCCCGTGTCCGCTGGGCACGACCCCGTGTGCAGAAGCATATCTGTACTATCAAGATTTGTCTGGATTCTGCGAATCTTATAGTTGACCACGGCCCCGTGCCCGCTGAGCACGACCCCGTGGTGGGCGATGGAAGCTTCTACAACTTTGTCTTTTATGTTGATACTTGGGCACGCCCCCGTGCTCATTGAGCACGGGGCGTGTTCAGCCTTCTGTTCTCTTGTTTTGCTTGGGAAGATGCTGTCGTGGGGTTAGGCATGTCACGTTTGTTCCTTTTCTTGTATTTATGTTAGATTTAGCTGCCTTTTTGCTTCTTTTGTTAATTTGAGCTCATTTAATCCTGAAAATACAAAAGGAAGACAAAAGCACACTTTTTCCAACATTAGTACTAAAAATGGTTAGTTTTATGCCATAATTGATGTAATTTATATGTTGCATTTTGCACACATCAGATTTTCAGCTAGTTTATTTAATAAAAAATGGTTAATGACGAGTTGCTAATCGGTGTGAAATGTTGAGTTGAATTAAGTTGAGTTGTGTGTATGGGTGTGAAATATTGAGTTAAATTGAGTCCATGTAAGACCCTGGGGTGTAGGCTTGGGTTGGGGGCGTGGGTAGCCAAGCAACGCTGCTTTAGCCGCACCGGGCCAACATGGGTAGCGGCGTTGCCTCGCTGACGTGGCTATTAAGTCTGGAGTGTGGCGAGTTGGGGAGATGATGTGGATGGTTGGGATTGACTGGTTAATTATATAAATTTTTTAATAGGACTAGTCATGCCCAACTAAAATAAGTCACGCCACCCCACGAAAAAAAGCCACAGCACCTCACACCCAAAAAAAAGCCACGCCCATCCAAGCTACACCATGTGGAGCCCACCTTCGCCACATTTCAAGCCCCCACATCCAATAGTCTAATACACAAGATTTTAAGCTGGTTTATTTAATAAAAAATAGTTAATATCGTGTTGTTAATTTTAGGGTTGTTCATGAGCCGAGCCGAGCTAAGGCAAGCTCGGGCTCGACTCGAGTATAAACCGAGCTGAAAATCTAAGCTCGGGCTCGGCTCGGCTTGGTTTTAAACCGAGCTGGCTCGGCTCGGCTTGGTTTGACTCGATTTTAAAAATAAAAATTAATACATAGCTCTCAAAATTCAGTATTCTAAAATATTATTCAATACTTCAAAAGAACATATTTAAAATAAGTTCAACCTAATATATTACAAGCAAAAATCATGTTCAACAACGCAAAATAAGTTTTATATTTCAAGTAAATACAATATTTGTTTATTAGCACGACAATAAACCTTTAAATATGTTATAGAGATTAAACTAAAAGCCTAAATACATGTAAATAATAATAATTTTTTATAATATATTATATGTATATGAAAATAAAATATATTATAAGTAAAATAATTCGAGTTAGCCGAGCCGAGCTATCAGGCGAGCCAAACTGAGCCAATTTGGCTCGTCACGAGCCGAGCCGAGCTAGGCTCACTTTCTAATCGAGCCGAGCCGGCTCGGGTCACTTTTAAACCGAGCCATATCAAGCGAGTTTTTTTCGAGCTAAATTCGAGCGAGCTTCAAGCGAGCTCCGAGCCGCAAGCTTTTTGGATAGCCTACTTAATTGGTGTGAAATGTTGGGTTGGATATAGTAAATGAAGTCTGTTCGGAATCTAGGGTTTTAATTCGGATTCTCCGGCGATCACTGTCGCAGTCAAAAAAATTTTTTTTTTTTCAATTTTCAGGCTCCGACGATGGCGATTCCCCATCCGTACGATCCAGTATACTACAATCTTCCAGCAATTCCTCCACTAGAGTATGCTGTTGGCTACGACGACCCTAACGCCATTAACACACTCTTCGTTTCGGGTCTACCCGACGACGTTAAGGCCCGCGAGATTCACAATCTCTTCCGCCGTCGCCCCGGCTTCGATTACTGCCAACTTAAGTACACAGGCCGCGGCAATCAGGTGGTTTCATCAGTTATAAAAACGGTTAATTATCGTCACTTGTTGAATGTAGTGTGATACATACATTAGGGTTTTTTTTTTTTTTTTTTTTTTAAATTCTTACTATCTGCACATATTAAAAATTGGGGGCTTTATGGTTAATTGAAATTCATAAATTGAAGTAACATTGTATGTTGTTGGTCTTGATGAGGGTGAAGCTAATTGAAGTTTAAGCAATCTGTTTGATTATAGGCATCTAATAAACTAATGCTTCTAGAAATGTTGGTGTGCATTAGTATTACTAATATGTGTTTGTTCATGTTTGAAAGACCATACTTAATGCCAAGGCTTGGTTTTACTATGCACGATGCGCTCCGATGCATTTTGATCCCAAAAGCTGATGCGCGATGCACAATGCGTGATTTGCGTGCATCACCTATGCGAGGCGTTTATTATTTAAAAAAATATTTATAGATAATATTTTTACTTGTTAACTTGAAACACTCTAGTACTATCAAAGAAGTTCAATTCAATATAATCAAAATAAGCCTTGAACTCTAATGTGTACAAGTAGTCTATGTCTATGCAAAAGGTACGGTAATCTATGTAGGAACTCACTTAACAACTTCATCAGCTAATTGTACAAGCTTATTAAGCACATTGTACAATTTTATTCTATAATGGTTAATTTAAAAAAAATCGGCGTGTTAGGGTGCATTATGCGATTTAGAGCGCATCATCCTTGCATCATGTAATCGTAGCGCATCGGTGCGCATCATGCGCTTCTGATGCGCGCATATTAAAACCAAGTGCCAAGCATAGTTGTCAATAGTGGCTATAGCGCACCACATTTTGTTTCACAATAGAAAAAGGAAGCGTATTTATATGGTTAGTGATAGTGTATTTTAGCTATTTTTCATAAAATATACTTGTAAAATATTTTTAAATTTTCAACTATGATACAGTGGATGATCTTTCGTTGCTATTGCTATGTAGCATATAGGTAGCTTGTTGCTATTTACCGCTATTCGCTATTGACAACTATGATGAAAGTGTTCATTAGAAGGAATTTTAGGGTAACATTTAGGGGAATGCGTCATTTATGTCTTTAAATATATGAGAAGTTAAAAGAAGCTTCTTGTTGTCACTTGCAGGTTGTTGCATTTGCAACTTTTGTAAATCATCCATCAGCTATTGCTGCTCTTCATGCTCTGAATGTGAGGAAATGCTTCCACTTTATTACTACTTTTGCATCTAAAATCTGGCTGTTTTTTTCTAATTACTTTTTACAAGTGCATTCTTTTTATACACTTTTGTTGCAATGTATAATTGTTTGTTTAGGGCAGTCACTCAGTTGATACTAGAGAATGTTCTTTTTAGAGCAAGATTTGATGATTTAAGTTAATAGTTTCTTCAGATCATGGATAAACAATGATGTCTATATAACATGATATTTTTTATTGAAATCATGGTTCATTCTTGAAGTTTTGATGGAAACAAGGGTCCAGTGAGTCAACCGCGCAGTCTTTTAGAATGATGACTATATTAATTTTGAGTTATGCAGTTAATATCGGTGAGATATATCACGGATATATTATATCGGTTAGCCGTCCCCATGTCAAATATCGGTACTGATCAGTGTTTAAAAAAACGGAAACGAGTATCGAGGCGTTTTCCCTTCGAGGCGCGAGGCGTAAGTATTGAGGCGGAACGAGGCGTAAGTCCGAGGCGGTATTAATAAATAAATATTAAAATTATATATATCATAAAATAATAAATACTTAACATCAAAAAATGACTTTTCTCATCAAATCAACAGTTTATATAGTTTATACAGCAATTATTATATTTATATTAACTGTTAACAGCAAGTATTATATTTATATATTAACTGTTAACAGCAAGACAGCAAGTATTATTAAGTATTAACAGACTAACAGCAACTCAGCAAGTGTTAATGTATTTATACAGCAACTCAGCAAGCAAGTATCAACAGACTAACAACAGCTCAGCACTTATAAACTTATAATCAAAACATGTATAATCAGTCATTTACTAGTGAAGTACATAACATATTTCAAACCAAAACAGAGCATGCAAATACACAATGTAATTAACATATTAACAGCAGCAGCACACAACATATTAACAGCAGCAATAAGAAAGCAGTGAAGAGAACTTACTTGTATTATTATTCGAAGTGTACGGGCGGACTCTACGGGGGTTCCAAGGGGGCAGCGCCCCCTTGGCGGGGGTCCGGGGGCAGCACCCCTGGGAGCAGGGTCCAAGGGGCGGCAGCCCCTGGCGGGGTCCAAGGGGCAGAGCCCCTGGCTGGGGTCGAGCTGCCAGGTCAGCTTGGAAAAATTTTATTTTAATTAAATTGCTTTATAGAAAATGCCTTAGAAAATAAAATTTATGAAAATTTATATAAATTTTATTTATATAAATTTTCAGACAAATTCAAGGCAGTTTTTAATGCAATTTATCATATATTTATACCACCTATATTTTAATTATTGCCGCCCATATGCTGCTTTTGGCGCCTAAAATAAAGTCAATCCAGATTTTATACCACCTAAAAATAAAACGTACGCCTCAGTACCGCCTCAGTACGCCGACGTTTTTTCCCCGCCTCACTCAAGTGAGGCGCACGTTTAATATCTGGATCTGAGGCGCCGCCTCATAAGCGTTTTCCTTCCGTTTCGAACTGAGGCGCGCCTCAGTACGTACGCCTCGGGCGTTTTTTTAAACCATGGTACTGATATTATTGGCGATATTGACCGATATATCACTGATTTTCCCGATATCGGTACCTTTCTTTGTAGTTCCACCATTCGTCTTTGTTCTTATTGCTGCTATTAGTGTTTTAAGTCTTAATTATTAATTGTTAGTGTTTTAAGTCTTAATGAGTTCCTACTTGCTACAATTGTTAGTGTTTTGCGATTTGCAAGTTGCAAGTTGCAAAAGGTTAAATTGTTAATGGTAGGAGAGTATACTGAATTGTTAATGTTAAATTGCTATATATATAAATTCTGCACGATATTAAATTTGCCGATATCCCACCGTGATAACCTATATCTCAAATATCGGTCCTTAGCCGATATCCGATTTTTTACTGCATTAACTGTATAGATTTTTACCTCATTACCGCATTCTGACATCGTTAATTTTCAGGGTGTGAAGTTTGACCCTCAGACTGGTTCCACTCTTCATATCGAACTTGCAAGGTCAAACTCCAGACGAAAGAACAAACCAGGTATGCAATTTTGTTGATTGTATACTAATAATAATCACAATTTCCATATTTTTTGGCATTTTGTTACAAGGACTGTTGAACAACTTGATATTCAGGACCTGGGGCTTATGTTGTCATTGATAAGAGATCCACAGCTACTAAAGATGATCAAGAATCTAGTGATGATGGTAATAACTAATAAGAGCCATACTTTTACAACTTCAAATGCTTTGAAAACATCTTAGTTCACTTGAAGAATCAGATGAGCATTTTGGATAAACAATCTCAAACACCCTCGAAATAACTTATTCTTGTATATTAAAACATAATAAGCAAATAAACGTTTTTATACCCATGCGTATTTTTGCACCTTCAGGAGACAGTGAAACTGAAGAACCATCTGAGTCCAATAAAGATGCTTCCACAAAAAGGTTAGCCGCTTTATAAATAGCACCGATTTGTTTTGATTATTAATGAACTTTCAGTTATCATGATCATGTATAGTGCTGTAAATGAACCGAACGTTCAGCGAACAGTTCATGAACCGTTCGGTGGGACGTTCGTATGTGTTCGTTTGTTTAATAAATGAACGAACACGAACAAGAAATTTCGTTCGTTTAGTTATATGAAGGAACATGAATAGAGGCCGCGTTCGTTTATTTATGTTTGTGAACGTTCGGTAACGTGTTCGTTTGTGTTTGATAGTTCATTACTGTTTTTAAATTTTATTTAAATACTTAATTCCGACAAATAAAATATTTAACAATTATCAACCTATGCAGTTAATATCGTTGATATATCGGTCCCTTAGTAAAATATCGGTGTCAAATATCGGTCAAAATATCGGTACCGATATTATCGGCGATATTGACCAATATTTGACCGATATAACCGATATTTGACCTATATAACCGATATCACCGATATTTGACCGATATAACCGATATATCACTGAATTATTGGTGTTAAATTGCTATATATATAAATTCTGCATTAAATTAAAATTACCGATATCCCACCGATATCTCACCGAGATAACCTATATTTCAAATACCGGTCCTTGACCGATATCCGATATATTACCGCATTAACTGCATAGGTATCAGCGTATTATATATTCTGTTCATGAACGCCTGTTTGTGTTCGTTTGTTTTCATTTGTGTTCATGCACATTAGTTGTATTCATTTGTGTTCATGAACGTTCGTTTGCATTCGTTAACTAAAATTAACAAACAAACACGAACATGTTCATTTCCTTAACGAACAAACACGCACAAAAAATCTCGTTCGCTAAGTGTTCATGACCAGTTCGTGAACACTTATTTTTCCTTAACAAACGAACACGAACAAGGTCTTGCTTGTGTTCGTTAGGTTCGTTGCAGCCCCAATCATGTATAAATTAGAACTACCTTAACAAACAAACACGAACAAGGTCTTGCTTGTGTTCGCTAGGTTCGTTGCAGCCCTAATCATGTATAAATTAGAACTGAGCATGATTGCAGATGACTTATGCAGTTTTTGTGTTTAATTAACAGTGATGAGGAGACAGCTGCGGATCCCGAGAATACTGGAGCTGCAGAAAACGTAAGTGGGTAACTGCCTTTCTTTCTTTGACACACATACAATAATAATTGAACATATGTTACATGTTACAGTTTGGTGGAGACGTGAGATTAAGGTTAAAGACTTTTAGGAGGATGACACGGTTTTGTATTGGTTTCTTGATTTAGGAGCTTAGCTTCTTTAGTTTATTTTAGTGGCCTAGGAATGTTACAGCTGGCATGTGTGTATTTGAAGTATTATCTGTTCCTATCATATGTTTTCACCATTTTTTTGGTAGCTTAGTAAGAATATGTTTAGTACTATTTATGTAGTTATATGCCTTTTTCTGTTTTTATTTGATTCTTTTGCCTGGATATGATTTTATGTGGTCATGTCTTTTTCTGTTTTTTATTCGACTCTTTTGCCTGGATACGATTTTGGAGCTGAGGGTCTCACTGGAAGCAGTCTCTCTATCCCCCGCGATAGAGGTAATGCTAGCCTACATCTCACCCTCCCCAGACCCTACCAATAATAGCTAGGCTATGAGAGGGATTACATTATACTGAGTACGATTGATTGATTGATTGATGTTGCATGTTACACTAAGAAAAATAGCATATTAACCCTAGCCAGTCATATTTTAGTCCACTTCCAGAATAATATGTCAATAATAACATTCTTTTATTTCAGAGTCTTCACATTTCTTGTAACTGTTTCTTGTTGACGGTAGAAGCTAGAAAGTTATTTAACGATGCAAATCGGTTTGATTGATCTGCTACTTGCAGGAGCAGACGGAAAATACAGTCGACGGAGCATGTTCGACTTTGTTTATTGCAAATTTAGGTCCCACTTGCACAGAATCTGAGCTTAAACCTGTTCTTTCTAGGTAACTTCAGCCAAAAACATGCCTAGCGACAGAAGAGTAAAATTGGCATTTTTTCCAATTATGCTGCTTTAAATGTTCACATATCAAGTTGTGTTTTATTTGTTTGTGGGCAATTATTTGGGATATTTGCAGTCTATGATGATGACCTTTATGCATTTTGGTTATAGATACCCGGGGTTCAACACGCTCAAAGTTCGTAACAGAGGTGGAATGCCTGTTGCATTCGCTGATTATGAGGTACAGAATTAGTTTTAGTTATTGCCAGAGGATCTTAATTTAACTGTTCTATTTCGATTCCATTTAAGTTTTTAATGCTTACTTTAAGTTAGAGGTGGGAATTTTAATCCATTTACCTATAAATTGGTTTGGTTTGAGTTATGTTATATCTCTTAACAGGTTAACCAACAAAAGTGTATTTCATTGCATAAAACTACCTAAGTCAGAATAATAATAAAAAATGGGTCACTATTGAAATAGTAAAATAACTATAATTATATTTGACACACTAATTATTTAAAAACAAAGATCGAGAGAGTGTATGTCGCTATGCGAAGGCCACCCCAACTAATTAAAGTCCACCAATATATTACAATTAGAGTAAAGTACACGGATGGTCCCTGTGGTTAACCACAATTTTTAATTTAGTCCCTAGTTTTTCAAAACTACATGGATGGTCCTTGTGGTTTGCACTTTGTAATTTATTTAGTTCCCAACTTTTGCCAAACGTACACAGATGATCCCCGTGGTTTGCACTTTGTAATGCATTTAGTCCCCAACGTTTAGAATTTAGTAATCAATAGTTTATTTACAAGAACAGAAAACTAACTTATGGTATTTTTGTCTTTTCTAAAATCTTAAGGGCATTTTACATTTTCTTTATGTTTTTGTCCAGATTTGGTATGAACGTGTCAAATACATATTTGGTGGCCTATAAAGTAATTTCAATAAACAAATTAATCTGGTCTTGTTTGACAGGAGGTAGAACAAGCTACAGAGGTTATGAATGCCCTTCAGGGAAGCACACTGCCATCATCAGATCGTGGAGGCATGCATATAGAGTATGTTTTTTTTTTCTTCTTTTTTCATCTTCTATGTGCTTGTAAATTGATTTAACTCAAATAAAGAATACTGGGATCTACTTAGCTAATTTCTTGAAGTGTTCCTGACTCCTAAAAGATTGTTTTTGAGGGAAATTGTAGAAAGGGAGATCATTTATTTATTTTCCGGTTTAATTTTATATTGATGACGGGTCAAACAAGTAAAACAATTTAAAATAAAACTGCTTCAAATCACCTTGTTTTATTAAAATAAAATAAAACTGCTTCAAATCACCTTATTTTATTAAAAAAAAAAAATTTGGTTTATTGGTAAAGGGATAGTCTTTTTACTAGAAAATTAACATACGTTGTTTTTGACCAAAAGTAGGGGTGCAAACGATCCGAGCCCGAGATCGACCGGGCTCGAGCTCGATAAGTGAGGCTCGAGCTCGATATGTGAAGCTCGGGCTTGTTTACTAAACAAACTAATTTTTAGGTTCGGCCCTGGCGCGGCTCATTTACTAGTCAACTTTAGATAAGGGGTAAATGTTATTAAAAACTAATATCACGCCAAGGCTCAACAAGGCTCGACGAGCATGATGAGCTTCACATGCTAGGCTCGAGCTCAGGCTCGATAAATAAACGAGCTTTATTTTTGGCTCAAGCTTGGCTCGAGCTTGATAAGGCTCGGCTCGTTTCGAGCTTTTTGTCTAGCCGATCTTGAGCGGCTCACGAGCCGCCCGACTCATTTGCACACCTAACCAAAAGTGTCATTTGACTTCCCTAAAGATACTTTTGGTTTTTTTCAAACATAACAAAATGGAATGTGACACAATTATTGCAGGATTTGATATGATCATTTGAATATTTACTTACACACATTTGGTTATATACTCTTGTGTGCTTTTTGTAGGTATGCAAGGTCGAAAATGAGAAAGCGTTGAGTGGAACCTTGATCTTAAGCTGAATTTGGGTCCATCTCATCGTTCTCTCTTGTGTTAGAATGTAAGAAAAAAGAGTAGGTTTGTTGTGGATAAATTTGCTTTAGCGTTCCTAATTATTAAATAACTAGCAATGACACCCGCGCGCCGCAAACATTGAATGGATTAGTCCAAACGTTATGTGATGCGTTAACCACATGAAAACACACGTTTCGACGTATCTGATTGAACTCAATGTAACCTATATAAGTATTGAAATTGGTTCAAAAATAAAGTAAATCAAATTTATACCGTACAATCATAACGTATTATATGTAACCCGAGTCATACAAAGAAAATGTAACAGGTATAATGGAAAAGCTGACACGTATAATCAAAAGAGATGAATTATAGATTTTGAAAAAATGAAAAAAAAGCAATCACAATTTGACTCTACTCAGTTCGAAACAAAATTTACAAAACATCACCTGACTCGTTTCTTAAAAAAGTTTACGTCGAAACATACACCAACTCAAATATATACCAAAACGTACATAAAAATATGCACGTAACAATGTTTTTTTAAACGAAAACGTATTAAATTTACCTGACTCGTTTCCAGAAAAAGTTTATGTCGACACATAGAGCAAATCGAATTTATACTGGTACGTACATAAAAATATACACGTGAAAAAAATGTTTTTCTTAAGTAAAGGAGGTATAACGGTAAACTCAAAACGAATTATTAGTAACAAACTCAATAGGTTAAATACGTTCGTAAAATTGTGTCAAGTAGCACTAATGCCAAACCCCTGCTAGTGAACACCAACATCAGAAGAGCTTGTAAAAATAAATTAAATAAAAAAGTAAAACATAACACCAAACAAAAAACATACGTAAAATCGTTGAACAACGCACGTCTGTTGTGGCGTGTTAATGCGAAACAATTAGACAAAAATGTAAAATGTAGAAAAGAATAACTAAGTCGATCTAGGATCCGCGCTTTGCGACGAACTTGTCAAACGGAGAAAAATAGACGCGTTGCGACTTGCCTATCAAACGGGAAGAAATAGGCAAAAAAAACGTTGAACACCACACGCATATTGCTGCAAGTTAACTTGCAAAATTTAGTACGAAACATAAAACGAAAACTTGCAAAAGATGAAAAGTATAGGGAGACCAAAGTTGAAAATAAAAAAGTATTAGGGTTAAATTAAAAAGTTGAAAAGCTTTGGGTTAAATTTAAAAAAGCCAAAGGGGTTAAAATATAAAAGATAAAAACAATTGGATTGAAAGTGAAAAATACAAAAACTTTTTTGGAAAACTCCCAATGCACATGTTACAATTATATAAAGCAAAAACATGTTTCCAATTTATAGTTTGGAAATACTAGGTTTGTTGATTTCGTACGTTGCGGTGAAACAGAACAAATGATAATGTAAAACAAACATTATTTGAAAATCAAGAATTTTGTTTAGAAAGTCAAATCGTCATAATTGGTTTAGTTTATCATAATACTGTTTTACAACACCAAATAAATACTCTATTTTGAATATAACTTTATTTTTAACAAAGTTTACACCGAAATGTTGAGGGGGAAAAAAATTAAACTCAACTATGTACTTAAGTTTTTAGAAAGAAAATCAACAAACTTAAGTTATTAAAAAAATCAAATTATCTAACCAAGGAAATATGATTTTAGAAAAAAAGTTATTAAAAACAAAAAATAATTGATAAAAGAAATATGTTTTTAAAAAAGTAAAAAAAACAACAAAATTTGTTAAAACTTAAAAGTAAATGTAATAATAAAATATAATAATATTAAATAGGGATATTGGTCTATAATAACCCCTACTAGACATCATTGACCATTGGCCTTTGGCAGTCCCACCTTTTTTATTTCCCCTGCCAGTCTCATCTTTCAACTATTTTTCCTCCAACGGTCCTTAGTTAGAAAAACTTAACGGAGTTAAGTTTTTTTTTTTCTGAATTACAAACTGACGTTTTCGGACTTTTGATTAGAATGAGGATACAAGTCTATTGATGTAAAATTTACCTCGAAACGCTACTCCAAACGACTTGATTTTTGTTAATTGGAAGTTTAAACACCCGAATTGAAGCACCGTTTTCGTCGTTTGGAGCATAATTTCAACGTAAGTTTTACATCATTCGACTCGTATCCTCGTTCTAATCAAAAGCCCTAAAACGTCAGTTTGTACTTTGGAAAAAAACTTAACTCCGTTATGTTTTTTAACTGGGGATCGATGTAGGGAAAATAGTTGAAAGTTGGGACTGACAGGGGGAATAAAAAAGGTGGAACTACCAATAGCTAGGGCTGTTCATGAGCCGAGCCGAGCCAGGCCAAGCTCGGAGCTCGGCTCGATTATAAACCGAGCTGGCTCGGCTTGGCTCGGATTTGAAACCGAGCTGAAAATCTAAGCTCGGGCTCGGCTTGGTTTTAAACCGAGCTAGCTCGGCTCGGCTTGGTTTGGCTCGATTTTATAAAAAAAAAAACTAATATATACCTCTTAAAATTTAATAGCCTAAAATATTATTCAATAATTTAAAAAAATATATTCAAAATAAGTTCAACCTAATACAATTCAAACCAAAATCAAGTTTAACAACGCAAAATAAGTTTTAATTTCAATAAAATACAATATTAGTTCATTAGTATGGTAATCAATCTTTAAATATGCCATAAATATCAAATTACAAACCTATATACATCTAAATAATAATCAGTTTTTTTGTAATATATTATAATGTATATAAAATTAAAACTTATTATAAGTAAAATAATTCGAGCTAAACCGAGCCGAACCGAGCCAGCTCGGCTCGTTACGAGCCGAACCGAGCCAGCTCGGCTCGTTACGAGCCGAGCCGAGCTAGGCTCACTTTCTAACCGAGCCGAGCCGGCTCGGCTCACTTTTAAACCGAGCCAAATCGAGCGAGCTTTTTCCGAGTTAAATCCGAGCGAGCTTCGAGCGAGCTCCGAGCCGCGAGCTTTTTGAACAGCCCTACCAATAGCTAATGACGTCTAGTAGGATTTATTAGATGCCAATATCCCTATTAAATAATAAAAAGTGCATCAACAACAATCTTCAAAAATGAAATAATACGATGGAGTTAAAAGGAATTGATCTAGAATTAATTGTTTGTAAATTTAACTCATTTTGTGCTGGAAAAAAAATAAATGAGATGATAGAAAGTTGACGTAAACACATAAGAAAGTCTTAAATAAGTCTTTATATCTATATCTATATCTATATTATACAATAAAGTAAACTAACGAGGAACACGTGTCATAAGGCATCTATTTTTTAGTTTTCCCGTCTTTTATCCTACTTAAGATAGATAATTATTTTTTAATTAATAATTCTAAATTTCATAAATCATTTATCTATATATATCTATATACTTATACTTATCTTATAATATATATAACCTTTATTTTATCTTATTCTTATCTGTTATATATTTAATATTTTTTTCTTAACGATTTCTTTTATTTTTTTCCCTTATTAATAATAGCTATTTAATATTTTATTATTCAACCACGTGTAACACACACGTTTCTAACCTTTTAATAAGCAAAGTAAAATTGTTATTATATTTAAATATGTAACACCCCAAAAACGGGTTTGGTAATTTAAACCTGGTTACTATTAAGAAACGGGTAAGGTACCGTTAATGATAAAAGTTAACCTGTAAATGAAGATTAACCAGGAATAATTAACCTAGTTGACTATTGGTATCTGTAACAACTCTCATCGAAAGTCATAATTATTAAATTAATTAGTCAAAAAGGAAACCCTAATTGAGACACCCAAATGATTCTGAACAAACCCTAAAATTTTCATAATTTTCAGAATCAGGATTAGGGCCCCTAAAACTCAAGGGGGGTTAAACCCTATTGACGATTATCCACTTAAAACGTAGGCAGAAAGGAATTTTCAGAAACCGTCGACTCAGCTGAGCTAGTCCCACACGTGGCAACCCTATGCATAAAAATAGTTCTTACGCGGGCCGCCTCAAGTTAGCTTAAAACTCACGCGGGCCGCCTAAGGGACAAAATTCACCTATAAATACAGGAGCTTGGGACTTGATTCTGGGAGTTGAAACGACGAAGAAATTCCAATTCTACACGGAGTTATGCTCTGTATACTCCAATTAACACACACGATTCACTAATCGACGCCGCAATCAGGGTATTAGCACAATCGCTGCTACGATTCATTTTCCGACGATCAATATATCCAATGAATGTTTAAGTGCCGCCCACATTAGGGTTATACTTTATCGTTCGTCATTAATTTGACGGATCATCGTTAATTCGATGGATGAAGTATTATACTTTGTCGTTCGTCATTAATTTGACGGATCATCGTTAATTCGATGGATGAAGTATTGCACTTTGTCGTTCATTGTGAGAATTTGATCTCGTGAGTTATCGTAAATGCTGGATTGATTACTAACCCCGAATTGTGTGCTTATTATTGAATTTAGGATAAAAGGCTAAATCAGTAGGCCAAACTCTGCCCGTATAAATCTGCAATGTGAGTCATTCTCCTTTTCTCACAGTTTGTGAGTCATTCTTCTTTTTATCAACTATTTTACAATACCTCAAATTATTTTCAAGGTTATAATTACAGGGACTAAGTCATGGATATCTTGAATTACTGGTTAGTGGGGTATTGTGCACATTACTAATTTCTCCCAGTTAGGTTCATTGACCTACTCGGGATAATCACTGTTAGGTTCATTGACCTACAGGGATAATCATCACTATTTAGGTTCATTGATCTAAATAGTGGTATGACCATCGTCACCATTGTGACTTGTCACCATTGTGACAAAATGCCAGATAAAAATAAGATAGAAGCCATTGTAATCGCTCTTATGCTGTAATTAATAACTATGCATCATTATGCAAAATAGAATGATTCACTCAGTATTACCCGCTGACAAAACCTTTTTAAAATACTTTTCAGGTAATTACAATAGATGAAAGTAAGCGATGGATACGGCACTGAAAGGCATCAAGAAGTGGCTTATTTTATTAATTAAATCAAATTAAGAAATATGGTTTTATGTAATCAAATTTATCTTTATTAAAGCTACCATTATAAAACATGGGTTTATCCCATTTATTAAATAAAATCCGGTGTTTTCTAAACTCTGATATTTTTCCTAACTCACGGTCCTGATGAAATTTCCGCTGCAACGTTTTCAAAATAATCACCGGTACCACTGGGCTGTTCGCGACTCCCGATTCCGTCCAGGGTGGGTCGGGGGTCGTGACAGAAGGTGGTATCAGAGCCAACTCAAAGAGCCACTGCTTTACGCCTTTAGGTGTTGTAATAATAATACCTAAATTTATATAAAAGAGTTAGGAGATTGCTGTTAACTGGTAGCATTTAGACTTGAACTTAAGAAAAGATGCCTTAGTATTAGCTTCACGATAAGCTAAGTATTTTTGTAAATAAATATGATAGATTTTGGTGTGCCATAAGTAATATATTTGATAAAGTAATATCACGGGACAACTAAGTCCAGAATCACTAGTTGAAAGAATGATCAAATTGACACTGTCATAGGAATTGTTTAGTGATCAATATAATAATAAGATATGTTATGGAAATACAAATTTCCTTAATTCTGAATAAAAGCCCTAATAAGATAGGCACTTTTTGAAAAAAATACTAATTATGGGAAACGGAAAATTTTCTCCGGCAAGACTGGGTATGACGTAGCAGACTCTCCAGTTTATCCGGATATACTGAAATTACCTCTCCGGCAAGAACCGGGTAAGAAGGTATATAATATGTCAGCAAGTGACAAGATTTCCCTAAATAGTATCATGATCTGATATCTGACTGATTTTTTTGGAAATATGAATTTGTTAAAAACATTGACCTGATAGATGGTATGTTTATTTCAACATGTGAAATATATGATTATATATATATATGTATATCTATAAGAAATTCCAAAAGCCAAATAGGAATAAAGCACCAGTATCTGTGTCTAGAATTCTTATTCAGGAATCTCTTTTCTGATATCAAACATTATTTCGTTTAATCATCTGTCTCATAGCTCATGTAATAAAATAAACAAAGGAAATCCATTAAGTTGAAATACTATCGAAAGTGCAAAGAATTTCTAACACGTTACCATAAACTATTAATGCAAGTAAAAAGCATGTAAAGTTGTGATACGGTACAAGAAAACACATGAAAATTTAAATTATAAATCCACAGAAGTTGAAGTATATTACACACAACTTTCGAGGCAAGACCTTTTGAAAATATAAATTAGGCACGATGACACCAATGTTAAAATTTCGTCAGTAAGAAGAACTACTAATCAAAAAGAGGCACTTTGCCACATGATCCTACAAAATGAATATCTCTAAGGTACGCTAGAACGAGATTTCACAACCATCAGTGTACAGTCTAATCGGAGTTATAGGTATTAGCACTGAAAAATGAGTCATATACTTTTGCAAATTACCTATTTCATTTTATTCGACATTTTCTGGTAATGTCACTTAACAACGATTATCACTCGAAATTCCAGATAGAAGTTCTTATAATTCTTTTGTTGAAAATTCTGACTTCTGCATATAATAAGTTGATTTTCGCATTTCTACTTTTCCTAAACGGTCATCATACCAGGAGGATTTATTTCATAGTAACGAATACTGATTCATTTTATTTCTTGGTAAATCCACACGTTACACATGCACCGTTTGTTGCGCATGTGGTTCGTTTAATTTATGAAGACCACTGAAGGGTTTCATTCCAATTTGTTATTTTATCAAAACTCAAATATCATTTCGCTATACTTGATTTTTGGTACTGTAAACCGCATTATTACAAAACGATAATTCTTTGATATCGAGTCACTAAATTTCTTGAAAAATTTTCTTTGACATACATAGTTTCTATTGTGACCATGTCCGAACTTTCTTATTCAAATTATTTTGCTCATATTACATATTTATTTTAAAATCCTATATGATGGATGGAAGCTATCATATTTAAATAAGTCCTAACCAGCACTTCATTTGTTTTGAACCATACTAGGCTTGTTTAAATCTTCGACTTCATTAAAACATTTCTTCGATCACGATCACCTTGTGGTGACGTTTTCATAAATCTAAAAGCTCGCACTAATATAATTCGCACACACCATATACATAATTTAATTATTTAATTATTCTTATTTATAAAATCCATTTTGTTGATTATTCCTATAAACTTAATCTTAACACAATCTTGTGCTAAGATAATGATATACAAATTCATGTCATATTTCAATATATCTTTTAACAATTATTACAACATCAATTGAGTCTTTCGTGATAAATTATTGCTTTAACATCTTCAATCGAAAAACATTATATAAAATTTATTTTATATATGGAAACTTACATAAGTGATTACCTAATAGTATTATTATATTCTTATTAGTCATCATAAGGAGGATAAGTAAATACTTAGTCAATATAAGTAGGTGTCTTATAATAAGAAATACAGAATTTATTGTACATGTGCTTATATTTAACCAAAATGGAAATTTCATAAACTAGGCAGCTAGCTCGGTTGGTTAGGCGCGCGAAAGGGTGTGGCCTAGACCCGGGTTCGATCCTGGGGACGGCCAGTTTCACCATTTTATTTGAAATTTTTCCATTTAAGTGTAGGTTTAGTTATGTATTACTAATATCAGTTTTATTATTAGTAAGAAAATATTAATAATAATAGTGTTGGTATTATTTTTACTAGGATTATTATCAAGGGTAGGTATTGGATAGCCTAGCCTTAATTAGGCATGGACTGATCACCTATGCTTAAATAAGGGAGCACTAACCAATATCCACCATGATAATGACTAGTAATATATATAAATTAAGTCATCATACTTATTTAGTAAATTTTAATTATATATGAAAATACATATACCTTGGAAAAGACATATTTTCATAAAACAAAGGACAAATAAAATTATGTAAATAAATTATCTATCACATATTTTGTGATAACTATGTGCTGTAACCCTATGGTAAGAAAGTAACCATATAAGAATAATATGGTAGTCATTAACTACGTTGGGTTAGGAGAACATTATAATATATAAGAATAATTTCCATTTTCACTTATTTACAACATTTACATTCACAACGTTATATGGTTTCAAAATGGAAATAAGTAATCAAATAGAATCGACCCATTAAATGTTATATATTTACCAAATATTTTACACAATAAATATTTTTACACCTTTATTTACAATTTTCATTTTAAATAGTGATTTGTTTTACAAAATGATATTTTGTAACATAAATTACGGTATTTTGTAATATATATTACATAGTTATTTTACAAAGTATGGTAAAATACTAAAATAGTATTTATTTAAAAGAAGTAACCATTTACATATAGTAAAAATATGTAACCAATAATATATTACATAGTATTTATATTTGATATATAAGATACGGTTCAGACAGGGATACAAATAATATATATTATATTGGTAAGGTCAATACAACTTGTTCTTATTATATTTCAATCTCTAGTATATAGTATGGAAAATATGGTTACTAAAAGTATACTATCACATTGTTTCACAATTAAAACAACTTGGAACTTTAAAGATACACTAACTCTATTGTCTTTTGGTATATCATTACAATTCACTCATCTCAACACTTTGATTTTCTCATATCATAAATATTTGACAAATCATTTTTCATGCTTTTATTTCATTTGAAATCTGTCAATTCTAAATCTTCTTCAGTTGCTAATCAAAGTAAGCTTCCTTTTTACAAAGAATTTCATTGATTTTAAAAGTCCTTTCCATTCATTTGATCATATATCCTTTGGCTTGAACCTAGTTATTTTGGAAATTATATCATTTCATCTCATTCGTTGGTCATCGATTTCTTGAACTAATTCAGTTGAACCATTGAATCCTACTTATGGTACAACTCGTATTCACAAAATTTGATATTTTAATTCTGTGTCATCTACCCTAATATTATGTGACATAATTCCAAAAGAAATATAATAATCCAAATACACTTAGGAGCTGGAATCTAAGATGAAGAAAAAGTATTCCTACTTATTCCAATAAATCTCGAGGACGAGATTTTTATTAAGGTGGGGAGAATGTAACAACTCTCATCGAAAGTCATAATTATTAAATTAATTAGTCAAAAAGGAAACCCTAATTGAGACACCCAAGTGATTCTGAACAAACCCTAAAATTTTCATAATTTTCAGAATCAGGATTAGGGCCCCTAAAACTCAAGGGGGGTTAAACCCTATTGACGATTATCCACTTAAAACGTAGGCAGAAAGGAATTTTCAGAAACCGTCGACTCAGCTGAGCTAGTCCCACACGTGGCAACCCTATGCATAAAAATAGTTCTTACGCGGGCCGCCTCAAGTTAGCTTAAAACTCACGCGGGCCGCCTAAGGGACAAAATTCACCTATAAATACAGGAGCTTGGGACTTGATTCTGGGAGTTGAAACGACGAAGAAATTCCAATTCTACACGGAGTTATGCTCTGTATACTCCAATTAACACACACGATTCACTAATCGACGCCGCAATCAGGGTATTAGCACAATCGCTGCTACGATTCATTTTCCGACGATCAATATATCCAATGAATGTTTAAGTGCTGCCCACATTAGGGTTATACTTTATCGTTCGTCATTAATTTGACGGATCATCGTTAATTCGATGGATGAAGTATTATACTTTGTCGTTCGTCATTAATTTGACGGATCATCGTTAATTTGATGGATGAAGTATTGCACTTTGTCGTTCATTGTGAGAATTTGATCTCGTGAGTTATCGTAAATGCTGGATTGATTACTAACCCCGAATTGTGTGCTTATTATTGAATTTAGGATAAAAGGCTAAATCAGTAGGCCAAACTCTGCCCGTATAAATCTGCAATGTGAGTCATTCTCCTTTTCTTACAGTTTGTGAGTCATTCTTCTTTTTATCAACTATTTTACAATACCTCAAATTATTTTCAAGGTTATAATTACAGGGACTAAGTCATGGATATCTTGAATTACTGGTTAGTGGGGTATTGTGCACATTACTAATTTCTCCCAGTTAGGTTCATTGACCTACTCGGGATAATCACTGTTAGGTTCATTGACCTACAGGGATAATCATCACTATTTAGGTTCATTGATCTAAATAGTGGTATGACCATCGTCACCACTGTGACTTGTCACCATTGTGACAGAATGCCAGATAAAAATAAGATAGAAGCCATTGTAATCGCTCTTATGCTGTAATTAATAACTATGCATCATTATGCAAAATAGAATGATTCACTCAGTATTACCCGCTGACAAAACCTTTTTAAAATACTTTTCAGGTAATTACAATAGATGAAAGTAAGCGATGGATACGGCACTGAAAGGCATCAAGAAGTGGCTTATTTTATTAATTAAATCAAATTAAGAAATATGGTTTTATGTAATCAAATTTATCTTTATTAAAGCTACCATTATAAAACATGGGTTTATCCCATTTACTAAATAAAATCCGGTGTTTTCTAAACTCTGATATTTTTCCTAACTCACGGTCCTGATGAAATTTCCGCTGCAACGTTTTCAAAATAATCACCGGTACCACTGGGCTGTTCGCGACTCCCGATTCCGTCCAGGGTGGGTCGGGGGTCGTGACAGTATCGTTAGTAGTAAACGAAGAGTTGTAGCCTTATTTAATTAAAACGAAACATGAGGGACCAAAGTGGGATAACTTGAAAGTTGTTTTATTAAATGAAAATAACACACACACACACTTCGTGTGTGTTCTGTACGTGATTAGGGGAAGGCTCTAGGGAGCCAAACCCTAGTTCATCATATATCATCCAATTGAAGGATGAATCGAGGCTCAAATTCAAGAAGGAACATGAATTAACGATCACCCAAGCTAGGGGATCATAAGGTATGTTGAATTTTGATGTTTAATGAAGTTGAGAAATCTTGATGAACATCACAAGTAGTGATTTATGTTTGAATCGTATAGGTTATGGCCAAATTGGCAATGTATGCTTGCTTAGGAACTAACCCTAAGTGAAGATTTTGAGTAAATTGCTACAAATTGAGTGTTTTGATGAATTACTACACCTAGCTATGTGGGTTTATGTTTAATCCATGAAAGGGTATGAAATTGATTGTGAATATGTGTAGTATGTGATGTGTACATGTATATAGATTGAGTATGGTATATAATTTGTATGATGATTACTTGTATTGATGAATGAAAGTGATAATTAGGAAGAAAAGCATGAAATACTTGTACATCATGCTTAGAAAGTAGTACGCACACCAAGTGTTTGATGAAATGTCTAAAAGACAATAATAAGTGAAATTGTATGCAAGTAATGGGTAAACGGATATAGTTCATGTGAAGATTATGTAGGGATGATGTTGAGTATGCTTTGTGCTTGTTTGAATGGAATAATGATGTTGAGTATGCTTTATGTAGGTCATATGTGAGATGTGAATTTGATATGGTTGTTCATATGTATAAGCATATATGCTAATAAGAATGTGAATGTAATGACATGAATGTATAGGAATCATGTCAAGATGGTTGAGAGCGTGGAAGGCTAACGGGCTAAGAAGACTCAAGTAAGCGAACGCAAATACGGACGCGCAAGGTAAGTGTATTCCGGACTTACCTTTTAGTTTCTAAAATGTATTGTAGTATGACGATTATCGTGAGTCATGTAAGAAAGTATGAATCAATGGAAATATTAAGGTAAGTTTGGCGAAATGAGTCGAAAAGTGGTTAAGGGAAGAGTTTCTAACGAGTGCAGGTAAGAGGGAACTTACAATTTGGTATCATGTATTAAGAGAAGATAAGTAGTTACAAATGTGGATATGGGTTTGATTGTATGTAAGTAGTTGATACTAGTAGGAGAGTATGACTATGAACGCGTACGATGTAGATTGTAAGTATGTGCGTACGGATAGAAAAGTATGTATGAATGAATTGGTATTTAGCTAAATGCATGGACGAATGAGGTTTGTTTATGTGTATACGTGAACCTATATATATGAATGATGTCTAACGATGCTAATCGATTTTCTATTAAGAGTGTAATGGAAGTGCAGGCATACTAATAATGTAAGTAAAGATTCGGTATTGAAGTCCGATGAATGTGTTCGAATGGACGGGTTAATGGATTTACATAAGTGAGATCAAGAGATGTTGACGCTTGAATATACATGTTTTAAAATTTATGTATGATGTCACCGGTTGCTAACAATGTGATTGTATGTGGTGACTGCAGGTTATACAGGTTTATGGATTTCTCATCATTGAGTGTATACGGTCGAAGATCGAGTTAAGACATGGATTGTACGTGTGGGTGCATGGTTACGTAATTTAGTATAAGTATGTTAGGTCTTAATTAAATTAGAGAAGGGATTAAAGTATTTAAGGTGAAAGAATGAATATAATGAAAGAAATTTTTAATATTTATTTTCCGCTGCGTTAAATTTGGTTAAAACGTGTTAGGGCGTTACAAAATACCATATCAAAGTTCATTTTTTTTCCAAAAACGTAGCTTGACGACTATGTGTACATGTGCTGACATGATGACACGGGAGACATTTTTTTAGTTTTTTCACCTTTCTCTCCTACTTAATTATTTAATTAATTAATCTAAAAATTCATAAATCATTTATCTATATCTATATATTTATATTTATCTTCTAATATATATAATCTTTATCTTTATTTTATGTTATGTCTTATTTATTAAATATTTTTTCTTAACTATTTCTTTTATTTTTTTACTCTTATTAATAATAACTCTTTAATATTTTATTGATCCAACCACGTGTAACATACACGTTTCTAACCTTTTAGTAAATAAATAAACAAACATAGTAAAATGTTATTATATTTAAATAGTATATCAAAGTTCATTTTTCCCAAAAACGTGTCTTAACGACTGTGTGTGTTAACCGATTACATTATATTTATTCGATCCGTGTAATACACATGTTTATTCAACTCGTACAATACACGGATTTTTAAAGATATAAATTTTTTATTACTTAGTATATAAAAATAGGGGGCCGCTAAAATGAAAAACACCTCCAGTTAAGAGAACCACGAGAACCACTTTCTAACCATTAGATCTTCAAGATGAATGGATGAGATTAAAAGTAATTAAAACTATTATAAAATTCTTTTTGTCTTATTATGTTTTTTATATTTTAATGTCAAATGGTATTTAAGTAAATTTGATTTTTTGTCTTATTATATTTATTGTTTTTTATTACCTTTTTTGTCCTATTACATTAATTATTTTTTTTATTAAAAATCAGATTTTTTTATTAAACAACATTTTGAAATCAGATTTTTTGATAATTTTTTTTTCAAGATTTGTTTAAGAAAACGTTTTTAAGAGCCGTTTTTTTACGCCCCCGTTTTTTACACGTGTTTTTTACGGCCCGTTTTACGCCCTGTTTTTACGCTCCGTTTTTTTCGCGTCGTTTTTGCGATCGGTTTTTTCCGCGCTGTTTTTTATGCCCCCAACATCAAAACAAATCAACACTTAATAAAAAATTGTTTCAAAAAACTCATCAGGAAGCATTTTATGCAAACCCACTTCTCAAAACCTAGAGCGAGAAACAACAACACCCACCATTTCTAGAGAGAGAAACCCACGGTATCCTGTTCATCTTCATCTTCTGATTCACGGCGGCAGACGACAGACGGGGGGCCGGCCACCACTGTTACAGTGGCGCGGCGGTAGAAGGCAGACGACAGGTCCCCCTATTTCGAGCAAAAGAGAGAAAGTGATGACCGTCTTCCCCACCAACCACCTCCTCCACCATCGATTGCGGCGGTCACCACCGGTTCACACCCCCCTTCACCCACCCATCGCCGGAGAAACGATGGGGTCACCATCAACAGTGGTGACGGCGGTGGTGTCGCCGGAGAAATGATGGGGCCAGCCCCTATTTCGAGCAAGACAGAGAGAAAGTGCCGACCGTCTCCCACCACCGTCTTCCCCACCAACCACCTCCACACCACCGTCCTCCGCCACCGACCACCACTATCTTCCCTACCAACCACCTCCCCACCACGGTCTTGAAGATGATTCTGTGTTTTGAAGATGAGGGATGAGTGGTTCAATAGAGAGTGATGATTTGTGTGGTTGCAGGTTTTGATTTTCAAGAGAGAGAGAGAGAGAGAGAGAGAGAGTTGAAAAAGAAGAGTATGAAAGATGATGGGTCTGAGGTCTTTAAAGAGACAGACAAGACAAAGACATGGATTAGACATTTGGAGTAAATGACCAAAATGCTCGTTAAGATGATTGGTAGAGAATGGTTCTTGTAGTTCTCTTAACTAAGGGTAGTTTTCATTTTAGCGGCCCCATATAAAAATATATTTAATAAACCTGTGTAATACACGGAGTATCAATCTATTTAGTTTTACTTTATATATAATTGGACAATTGCTTTGCTACAGTTAAGGGTAAATATATAATTTTAGGTATAAGATATATTGATTACTTTAGCCTTTGAATTGTCAAACGGAGAGATATATTGTATACCATCTTAAAAACCAAAGTCGGTGGCTTTTGCCACCGACATTTTCTCATTTTTTTGTCTTATATACATATCCTAAAAAGACGATTCAACTACACCATCCGTTTCTACCATGTTTTGTCCTTATGTGCTTTGTAAGAAGAACTAGAAGAGGAACATTTAACTAATGATAAAATATTATTATCACAAACAAATAAAAAATGTGAAGACTAAAAAGCAAAAATGTGGTCAAACGGCGTTGACCAGATCCTGCCCTCCGCCCGTTTCACGCTTTGTCTAACTTGTACGTACAAATCTACTCCATGTGTTAGTTTTAAACTATAAAAACCCGTTAACTTAAGGTAATAAACTTCTAATTTTAGTGGCGGGGCTTGAACGAAACTCGGTAAGTGCTAGACTCTTAAAAATCTAATATATCTTAAGCACAAATGTCGGTAGGTTTCCCCACCAACATTGTGAGTTGTTAAGTAAATTTAATTATAATAATTCACACCAAAAGCTGCATGGTGGTGCTGGTAAATACGATTTTGGATAACATATCAGTCATGGGCTCGATCCATATTCCTTCCAACTATTTTTCTTTTTGCTTTTTTTCTTCTTTTTTCCTTTCCTTATAATTTCTTCAACTAAATTGCTTTTCTCAGATTCGTATATTGCGTCATTTAGGAATGATAATCTATATATATAATATATGAATAAGATGTGGGACACGTGTCAAGTGATGGTGCAACCAAAATGGATTTTTGGCGGGAAAAATGTGAGAATCCTTATGTTTTCACACGGGATCCGAATTGGTTTAACCATACCCGGTTTTTTGACCCGGGTATATAAGGTACCTAATAAACGTAAATCATTCATTCTTCTCATATGCATCTTCTATTAGAACTCCTTCTCTATCGTCACCCTCGAAACCCTAGCGGCGCATATGCATCTTCTTCAACAAAACAACAAATCTTCTTCAGCAAATCCCTAATCCCTTCACTTCATATTCATCTTCCTTTTCTCTCCAAACAACAGTCTAAGTGGAGAGAGAGGCGACCAAATATAAAGAATCGTCGGTGTTGGAGCCGATATCCGAAAGGAAGAAATAGTCATCGTCATCATCGGTCGGATCCGGCCTTTGTACCACACTCTTCCTGCATAGGTAACTTTTCTAATTTTGTTATTATTGAAAAATAGATTAATCAGCGGTCATTAGGGTTTGTTTTCTTTTAAGATTGGGGTTCCAGGGTTTGTTTTAGATGATGTAATCAGTCGCACAGATGTATGTAACCTCATTTGATCTTCAATTTGTAGGTGAGTTTAAGTGGGTTTGCTCTATCTCTGTTTGATTTCTTAAATGAACGTGTAGAATTTGTTCCAGCAAAGCGTGATCACTCTGCGAACAAAGCAGCCCATATTATCTTATTCTTTTTCGTGAACAAAGTTAGCTTTTGACATGTTCATATTTAATTGATGAAAATAGCATTTTGTTTGGTTATATGAAGTTGAGATTTTTACTAATATTATTCTCAGGTTAAAGCTGTACACATTTGTGAAGCAACATCGACAAAGTGACTGATTGAGTTTGAAAACACAGAAGCTGGGAGTTTAACAGTGAGTTATATTGCTCTTTTCACAACGAAATGAACACATATATATAGTTTTGTCATTCATAAATTAGTTTTTTTCATTTGAATTACTTGAATATATATATTTTTTGAGTTTTCTTACATATGGTCTGATTTTGGATGGTTGAGTATGTAGATTGAAGAGTTCACTCAGAGCATCTTGAATAATGAGGAGGAAATGCAGTCTTGTAAACAATCTGCCGATGCTCTAAAGTTGCCTGGAATGACAGATGTGGTTTGCGAGCACAAAAGGAGTGCAGTTCAATCTGTAGGTCCCTCTCGAGGATGAGATAAAACCTTTTCCTTGTTATATCAAACACACTAGCGAGTGCGGAATCCAAGCTAGCATGCAACCGAGACTCTATACGAGAACAAGCACAAACACAACACACAACATTCAACGATTAACACCACTTGTATTAATGCGTATGAAAGGTTCGGTTACAAGTCTAATGTTCACAGATGTATTCTGCAAACTCTCAAAGTTCTCTCGTGTGTGTGCTCTCTCCTCTCTATATGTTCTACCACTATACACAACACACTACATGGGTATATATACCCGACACAGCAGGTCTGGTCGAAGGATCAGACAGAGTGATCGAAAGATCATCTGTCGACCAGAAAACCCATCGAAAGATCACATACACCACGAAGGATGATATCCTTCGTGGTCTATCCTTCGAGTTCATCCATCGAAGGTTATGTTTCGAACTCATCTATCGAGGTCCATCTTTCGAGCTCATCATCGAAGGATATAAAACAATCCTTCGATGACACATCCTTCGACACAACCAGCTTACAACATTTTTCTAACTGTTTGGTCAAGTCAAACCAGGAGGATGGTTGACTTGGTCAAACTTACATCAACCTTACATTAAAGACATCGTTTTGAATCATGACGAAATACAGACAAAGTACAGACACAAGTGCACCAACAAACTCCCCCTTGGCTGTAGCTTTGTCTCGATCTTCGTGTCTTCAAGTCTTCAAGGCCGAGTCGAACCGAGCCGAGTCGCGTCCACACAAAGTGCATCAACAAACTCCCCCTTGGACGCTACTCGTGATGGTTCGTCTTCTATGTCTTTCATGTCGGAGGATCTTCAAAGTTTTCACGCGTCGTAAGCAGAAAGTGTATCAACAAACTCCCCGTTTCATGTAGAAAGTGTGTTGACAAACTCCCCCTTAGATTGAACTCTCCATTGAGTCATGCTCGTGAATCTTTTGACTTGACAATTCTTCAGATCCTTGTGGTGTTGATGAAGGGACAGCGGCAACTCGATCATTTTATCCTTTGAGTGCCTCCACTTCGTGTCTTCATTCCAAAGCTTTTCATCGAACATGTTCTCCTCGCCTTTAGCATCTGCACATGCAAGAAAGCTAAACGCATAATGAGAACAACCGCTTGGAATATAGTTAACATTTAAACTAACGACACATACGAGATCAAATCTCAATCAAACACCAACCGACAACAGTTTGAAAGTTTAGAAAAATATTCATTTTAATTCTTTAACTTTCAAAACTCGTTAACTTCGACTGTTTATGAAGATGCAATTGTTTTCCAGCTTACGATCAGGAATTTGGGTAGGATAGACTCGAGTTCGAACATCGGCCAATCAAAAATAAACTAGAAGAAAAATCTTTTTGGATTTTATAAAGTTTAAATTAAAACACACCTAATTTTTTTTTTTTTTTTTTTAATTTTCATTTTTCAAAGTAAAAACGGAAAACAATAAATATGTACAAAGATACATAAACAGGAAACACTAAATAAATATTTACAGACATTCTTTTTGCGAGTTTCGAGGGTAAGAGAATCATATCAGTGTACGGTCATGTCAAAACGTTCTTGTTGTTCAATTAGTTAACATTAAAATAAGCATCCTATAACGATTATCGGTATTGTTGTCCACATAAGCTCAACTTATCATTTGTAATCATGGCGAGGGGATACGTTAAGGTATAATTTATACTTACCGACCGGTGTTCATCCACATCACGACACATTCCCGTATCAAGGTATGCACGAGGATTCATCTTACCGGTGAGTATACCGATTATCATCTGTTTGACCGTATATGATGTGAGATTCTCACTTATTTTGAATTTGAAAACAAGCCCTTTGTGATAGAATCACTTATTGATGAGGAACTTGATTTTCATATGCATGAGGGCACAGGAGCAAGTCCGTGAACAGGTCAGTACTTTCGTACAGCAGAGAGACGAACTTGACTCCCGGAAAGAATTTGTGATATATTATCACTTATTTGTATGGACATGTGATTGTTGATCACTTATTGAGGTCGTATGCAGTATGTACACGTATGTATAGTATCATGGAAGATCTAGACTTGCGTCCCCGTTATTTTTCGGTAAAAGATACAACCATGATACCCAGATGATAAGCAGCATAAAGACCGAATATCTCAGAACCTCGGCAATCTCTCAAACGAAATTTCGGTACTAAGACCATATGCCAATGAATGGTTCCCACCTGATCTTCAGTCGATTTAAGTTTATATCACCCTGCACACTTTAAAATGATTGTGAGCCTACCGATACATCTTATATAGAGCTGCTTATCGTTTTTCATTTTGGGTTTAAAGAGGTTTAGACAGACCACTGATGTACTATCATTTTCTCTTTTGCTCGACAGGAAACTCATTTTTGCTTTTCTATTGTTTTTGTGTTTTTGAAATTTTTTGATGTTTTTGGATTTTTCAAAGTTGGATCTACTCCCCCTAAAATCAACAAACAATGACAAATTTAAAAGACACAAAGGTATTTACAAAAATGATTTTCCAATGTTGGTTAACTCATGTTTTACCTCAATGCCGTTTACCAAAATTAAGTTTTAATCAGAAATGATGTATCGAATTTTGGAAAAATCAGTTGGCATGTCGGTTTGCGGTGCGGACAATGACAGCATTGTCTGGCCAAAGAGTACTGTACGAGATAATAATTCACAAAGCAGCGTAACAATCGACAAGTAAAAGAGCGATTAGAATTTTAAAACCGTATCCTTCAACTGCTTCGTGCATTGACAGGAAACTGAGTGCTCTCCCAAACTGGATATCCACCCGGTGTGGATTTCAAAGTCGATTTCGTAGCTACTGAAATCCCTTCACAGCAACAAGATCAAAAACCTTTGGGTCCGGCTGGTCTTCGACATTTCACCAGCGAAGGTTTTAGTCTTTCTCTTTCAGAAGTAGTGTGCGGTTGTTCAATCCATTCCAAGGCATCCGCACACCCGGTTGGTTTGTTCAATAAACACATTTTCTTCAATCACACCACGAAGAAATGTACACTGCACGTTCATTTTGTCGATTGTGAACTTCAGACGTGCTGCAGGTGCGTACATTTTGATTTGAATCTATCCCGGGGACCCGATCAAAGCCTTGAACATTCACATTTTGAAATGATTTTCATTTTGTCGAAGCTTTTCAATCTTTTTCAACAGACATTTCTGTTTCCCTTTACTTTTTCTCTCCATCAAAGGCAGCAATTTCTTCTGTTGCCTATTTTGTGCAAGGATGCTCCACTATCAACAATCTTACGACTATCGAAAGTTCCTCCTGGAATATCCTACACACTTACTCAAAAATTAGTTGGAGAGAGGGACCCAAGCCTTTGTGGACTTGGGTCGTCCTTGATCATCAAGAAAAGTGATTTCAATCACTTGATGATTAGGAAAAAGAACCTGTGGTGCTCCCCCTGACTGAATTACCTGTTTTTGTTTCCAAGCTGTTTGTCCTTTACCAGTATTTGTATTAATTGTTTTAGCATTTACTGGTTTTACAGTTATAGGTTTTGCTTGAACAGGTTTTTCTTCTTTGACCTCTGATTTTAAGGCCTTCTCAATTACCTTTTGATTCTTTTGTTTTAACTTCTTTTCCCTTTCTTTCAAGACACGTGGGTCTTGTTTCGGGGAAAATGAACGTTTTTGGTAATTGGTTTCTTGGGGAGCACTTGTTTTTGCCTTCAACTTTTGCAGGTATGGGCAGTATCTTACAATATGCCCAATTGTGCCACACTCAAAGCACATTCTCCGCTCTACAAACCTCGGAGAAACATGTTGATGACCAGACGAAGAACCAGACCATGAACTTTGTGATCTAGACGTGCTTGGACCTAAATCACATCCGTTGGTGTGTTGGGTGTAATTATTCTGTTCATTTCGTTTCAAAATTCTAACTTGTTTTATAAAATCAAGGTTAGATTTATCCTGAAATGTTTCAAGTTTGTCTGAACCCGTGGATCCAACAAAGTTCATTTTCGGTTCTCGTTTCTTAACAGGAGCTCTTTTGTTTTGCACCCATTGTTGTTGAACCTTAGGTGCTTGAACATTCTTGTTCTGAGCCTTCTTTCCCTGTACCTTACCTTTTCCGGAGTTGACTTGTTGTTTTCGCTCAACTGGTGGTTTTTGGTTTCCGTATTGTTTTCTAATTTGTTCACACGGAATTGGATCACATTGAGTGACGGTAACTTTGCCACTTTTGTTTCCCAAAAACTTGTCAGTACATCCTTCAAAAATTTGCTCAATTAAATCTTGATTTACATTTTTAATTGGAAAATCTTTGTTAGAGTAGATTTTGTTATCTCCTTTGAGCGTGTACAACAAGTTATTCTCTTCACTTGTAGAAACAAGGGACTCCATTGCTTTTGACATTTCAGTCTTACTCGGTTTCACTGGTGGATCACACAGGATGTGATTCTCGATTGGAATATCTGGTGTAACCGAGTTAGACTGTTGTTTTACAATTTCTTCAGATTCATCATCCGAAGAATCAGCATCCTCAACAATGGGAGGACTCTGTTCCTTAACACACGATGAATCTGTCTCATTCTCAGATTCAGATTCTGATTGACCCGAGGATGATGTACCAGTTGTGAACCCGAGGCCTGCTGCAAAGTCATCTAGACCGAGTGGCACAGTAGGTTCAAAACGGGGCATATCCTCGTCATCAGTCAATTTGGAGTAATTGTGATTCATTGGGGGAGGACATGATTTGAATCCCATACCCTTCTTATCCCCCTTTTTCTTTTGAACATCAATAATGTGATCCAATACATAGCGGGAATTGGAATAACTTTCCAATTTCTGCTTGATTGTTTCACATTCACATCGAGCGGTTGCCAATTCTACCATCTGCTTTTCAATTGTGTCTATAAGATCATTGTTAGCATGTTGTTTTCGCAAAACAGCTTTTTGTAATTCTGAAACATCATGTCTTAATGACGCAATTGTGGTTTTAAATTCCTTTTCATTTCTGGTTAAAAACAAGTTAGCTTCAGTTGCTTTAGCAAGATCTACAATCAATTGTTGATTGTGTTTGTGTGTGATTTCAAACTGACTTTCCTTTTCTGCATATTTAACATTTAAACTATCACACTTTTCACAGCTAACTACAGTGGGTTCATCGACACATACCTGACCTGATGAGCTGTCGACATTAGCCATAAAGGCTGAATGGAGAGAAGACGAAGAGTAACAGCTTGATCCACCAAATTAGATCTTCTTTCAGTTCCTGCTGCAGCTTCTTCCAAAAGCTCATCAATATCTGCATCGACTGACGCACTTGATGTCTCATCCACATGATCATTTCCTGAAGTGGAGGATTCTTCATCTGAGCTTCCACTATAACCAGAACTGTCTTCATCTTCAGAAGATGCAACACCATTGGTGGAAGATTCTCCACCACTGGCGTGCTTTAAATCCTTTACAACTTCAGCAAAACATGCTGTTCCACCATTTCCTCCTTCTCCAAGCTGAAGCGACCAATCACAACCCTCATCTATTTGAACCAACAGCCCCCGGTTGGTATTTGATGACCCTGCTTGGCCTTGGTTGTTGACAGGTATCAACGTACGAACATTGTTCCCGTTCTGGTTGCCTTGATTTCTGAACGGATTTTGATTTCCATGCTGAGCTGGTCTTGTGCATTCCCTTTTGAAATGACCCCGTTCGCCACAGTTAAAGCACTTGACAGCTTGCTTGTCGAACCCATACTTGGTGTCTTTCTTGTTTTCCAAGTTGGTTCTTCCCGTCCTTTCCATAAACTCCTTTGCTCTTCGAATTGCACTAGCAAGAGCCCATTTGATATCCATCATTTCAAACTCTTCTTTATCCACTTGCTGATAATCTTCATTGGTTAGATTGACATTCCCAATCTGACCTGCGATCAATCCACTATAAGCACTAACCAAGGTATTCAACATCTCCATATGCTCCTTGGCTACTTCGACACTGACTTTGGAAAAGTTGGAAGTGTCTAATCTGACTGTGTTAGGATTGGAAGTGGCTTGAAAGTTTGAAGAGCTTCCATAAAACCCTTCCTGTTGCGGTTGTTGCTGCTGAGCTGTCGGCTGCACATTCGGTCTTGAAAACATCGTGTAAGCTGAAGGATCAAACTGATCTGTTGTTGAAGGTCCGGTGTTAGAGACGAAGGCTGTTTGAAGCTTCGCATGTTGAGAGGCTGGTTTTTCTCCACTGATACCTCCTGCAATCCCAAAGTACATTTCTGGATTTTGAGGAGTTTGTGTTCTTTTTGCTTTAAGCTTTTCTTCTACATCCTTATTCTCCAATCTTTGAATTAATTCATAAACGGTGATTGTGTCTAGAACACCATTTTCTTTGAGAATTTCAAGATAACTGCTCCACTTTGCTGGTAAGCTATCAGCAAATCTCTTCACCAATTCTTGTGGAGTGGCAGTGACTTTAAAAGCAAACATTTCGCTCAACAAGTGATGGAATCTTGTAGATAACTTTGCCAAAGTCTCATTCTCCAAACACGTGAATCCTTCAAACTCTTTCTTCAGTAATTCTTGCTTGATCTTTCTAGATTGAGCATTTCCTTCACAACGTAAAGTGAGCATATCCCACAAGCTTTTAGTAGTCGTGCAGTAAACAAACTGGTGGTAAATGTCTTTGTGAAGAGCTTGTGTGAGAATCATGAATGCTTTCTTTTCTAACTCAAACTTCTTCTTATCTTCTTCAGACAAAGTGCTGTAAGTTTGTGGATTAGATCCTGCAACTTCCAACTCATTTTCAAAAGCTGTGAAGAAGCACATCCATAGATCTTGACCTTGTCCCTGAACATAAGTTCTCAGCCTTTCTTTCCACCATCCCCAATCATTGATGTGATTTAACTTAGGCGGTTTTGTGCTTGTACCAGTTTCACTGTCGTTCTGCATCATAGATTGAATGCTGTTGCTTTGATTTGTGACCAAAGCCCATTGATTTGCAGTTATCATTGCAGCTTGAGGTGGGGCAATAGCTCGCATCCATGCAGTTTTGTCGAAATCTGACGTAGATTGCGTAGATTGCATAGCTGATGATTGTGGAGTCGAAGTTATTTGAGTCCACGCGGCTGGATCCCACTGACCGTTTGTTCCCATTTTATGAAAATTAATATTTTAAGTGAAAAAAGATTTAAAATTTGAAAAATAAGTTTTCTCCTTTTAAAAATTTAATTTTCACAAACTATGTTAAAATCTCGAAGGATAACAACCAGCCGAAGGATCAAGAATCGAAAGACCTGAAAAGCACAACCTGTTAAACTTAAACAGATAAGGATCGAAAGATCAACACCTGTTCGAAAGATAGACACTTGTTCGAAGGGTCAACAGTGTTCGAAAGATCACTGTTGAATTTCGAACAACGACTTCGAAAGACTCACCAAGACGAAGGATCCTTATCTTTCGAAATGTAACAGTAGCTCGAACAATATATCCTTCGAAAGTAATCCTTGGCTCGAAAGATGATGATCTATCGAACCTCCACTGATCGAAAGATGGTCTTTCGAGTTCGAAGGATATCTTTCGAACTTACTGACACGGTTGACAAAAGTGACAGGTTGGTGAAAAGTTGACGGGTTGGTGAGAACTTTCGGCAGAAAGTATGTTCAGACCATATCTTTCAGGTCTGAACATGCAGGTTTTCACCAACCGGGTAATGTCCAATATTTTAATCAAAATACAACTTCCAACACACAAACACTTTGAAATTTAAAAATTTTAAGATCAAAAGTGTAAAATACCAAGAACACTTAAGATATCGGTTGAAGATAAGAAGAACAAACCCAGAAATATGAATATTTCTGCAAACCGACAACAATCGGAAACCCGATTTTAACAAGTTTTTCCAGAAAATATAAACTACAAACACCCGGAAAACATCCGAAAACACTCGGTTTTAACAAGGAGAAGAGCCAAAGCTCTGATACCACTTGTAGGTCCCTCTCGAGGATGAGATAAAACCTTTTCCTTGTTATATCAAACACACTAGCGAGTGCGGAATCCAAGCTAGCATGCAACCGAGACTCTATACGAGAACAAGCACAAACACAACACACAACATTCAACGATTAACACCACTTGTATTAATGCGTATGAAAGGTTCGGTTACAAGTCCAATGTTCACAGATGTATTCTGCAAGCTCTCAAAGTTCTCTCGTGTGTGTGCTCTCTCCTCTCTATATGTTCTACCACTATACACAACACACTACATGGGTATATATACCCGACACAGCAGGTCTGGTCGAAGGATCAGACAGAGTGATCGAAAGATCATCTGTCGACCAGAAAACCCATCGAAAGATCACATACACCACGAAGGATGATATCCTTCGTGGTCTATCCTTCGAGTTCATCCATCGAAGGTTATGTTTCGAACTCATCTATCGAGGTCCATCTTTCGAGCTCATCATCGAAGGATATAAAACAATCCTTCGATGACACATCCTTCGACACAACCAGCTTACAACATTTTTCTAACTGTTTGGTCAAGTCAAACCAGGAGGATGGTTGACTTGGTCAAACTTACATCAACCTTACATTAAAGACATCGTTTTGAATCATGACGAAATACAGACAAAGTACAGACACAAGTGCACCAACAAACTCCCCCTTGGCTGTAGCTTTGTCTCGATCTTCGTGTCTTCAAGTCTTCAAGGCCGAGTCGAACCGAGCCGAGTCGCGTCCACACAAAGTGCATCAACACAATCTGGTTTTGGGCTTTGTAAGGATTGCTATATGGAGTTTTGTGGTGGACTTGAGGGTTCGGAACCTCCCGTATTTCAAAGTGCCCAAGTGGAAAGATTATCCATGATAGAGGTGGGTACTGTTTTATCCTTATTTCATATCGTTTGATTTTTGGAAGTTTAATCTTGATTTCACATGTGAAGGTTAGTTTGGCAAAAGTTAAAAGGGTTTACACATTGGTGGCGATGGCGATCCATCTATTATCCGTCCATTGTTGCTTATTTACTAACCTTTTGTTATCTTAGCTTATTTGCTAATTGAGCGTAAAGAATGCAAGTTTAACACATTGGTGGTTGTTTTTGGTTTGTCAGCCCGGGGACATCAGTTGAAGTGAGTGCAATTCTATTGGGCTTGGTATTGGTTGGAAGAACAGCCTTTGTCTTCCCCTTGTCGTTTTTATCCAATTTAGCCAAAAAGGCCCAACACGAGAAGATCGATTTTAGGCAGCAAGTATGTTCTTACTCTACTGTAAACATGGCAAAGTTGACCCATTTACTTATACATGGGTTGATTTGGGTTTTACACTTTTACGTTTTATGTCCAATTGGTCAAAATAAAAATTTTAGCTAACTTTTCGTCACTTTTTTTTCAAGGTTTTATATGGTGGGCTGGTCTTATGAGAGGTGCAGTGTCTATGGCTCTTGCTTATAACCAGGTTGGTACTTCGTTCTTTTATTTACCTTATCAATATATTAAGATCATAAACTCTTTTATTCATACATTTTTATTTTATGCAATTGTTTCACTTATCATTTTTATTTTATGCAATTGTTTCACTTATTAGTGTTTGCTATATTAAATGATTATAAGTGGGATGTAAATGGCATCCCCTAGGTAATGACAGAGATAGGGTTTTCGACACTACAAATGTAACAAGTTATTTGAATATATTATTACCATTACAAATATTATAATTATAATTATAATAATTATTATTATTTTTATTTAAACGCTACAGAAAAGTATTAAGTTATGTCTTCTATCATGCAGTTTACCAAGGAAGGTCACACAACAATGCCTGGGAATGCAATCATGATTACAAGCACCATCACTGTTTTCCTGTTCAGCACAATGGTAAGATGTCTTTTTTTTTTAATTTTCAAATAAACGGATCTAGATTAAATACTTTTAGTATTAACGATAGAAAAATTACATAAGAATGGCAGGTAAACGGGGAACAAGCTGCTCCGCAAACCCCTTTTGATATCTTAAGCTTTAAACTTTTATACTTGTAAATTTACCATATTGATTTTTTATAATTTTTTTTTCTTGCAGTGCTTTTGAGAAATCACTTCCAGCCCGATTGATTAAGGTGAAACATAATTCGTGATTTTCAATTTGATTACTTTTTAGATGTATGGTTATATCCAACAGGCCTTTCTCTGTGTTACAGATGAACCCGGACACTGATTATGACTGCTTAAGAAGTTTCAGTTCTCTTTTCTCAGAGGATATTCCAATATGAGCGGTAATAATTTGTTTTTGTGTATTATTTGCTACATATTTCTTCATGGCTTTATCAGAATGATTATTAATGTTAGCAATCTTCGGGGAACGGCAATAAAATTTCAGATAACAGCTAATGGACATCTTGTTACTGAGAGTGAGTCTCTCACCATATTTAGTGCTTAACATATATTCATATTTGTTGATTGGAGCTGTCAATTGTCAACATTAGCTGGTCAAGTCGGGCATAATTTTTAATCGGTTGGGTTAGGTTTGATCCGAAACACTTTTTGTCTAGAATCTTTATAAATAGACCCGTTCATAAGTAAATGACCTGTTTGACCCGTTGACAATGCTTTGACCGCGGTAGTAACTTGCAGGCTTTTGTTTTCTCCAATCATTACAATACTACATGCATATTTATGAACCGTCATCCTTTTCTCAGTTTCCTCATGCAACCAATGTTATAAACTTATAAACCCTATCCGCTATGTAAATGGACGGTTTTTAATTCCTTTGTTTTTCTTGTATACAGTTGAAGGCAATCGGATTGGTGCAGTTCATAGCATGGATTTATGAAGTAAGTGTTTATAAATGTGACGATTTGGGCTTATATTGCATCTCAAATGGGTCATATTATAAAAATAGAACATTTTAAACAAGTTAAATCAGTTTAAAATAGCCCAAAGTATATTTTAAATCCATACAACCTCTTAAATCCCTTGATTTAAAAAAGTACATTAGTACTGTGTGTTGATCCATACCCAGATTTTGGACCCGACTATATAAATGTTCTAAAAATTAGGGGTGTGCAAGGTTCGGTTCGGTTTTTGGGTAAAACCAAAACTGTAACCGAAAGTTCGGTTTTTGGTTTTTAAAAACCAAAAGGTTTCGGTTATTTCGGTTTTAGTAACGGTTCGGTTCGATTTTTCGGGTTTTTCGGTTTTTGAAGCAAATTATGTAAGATTCAAAACTTAAAAGTATAATTCAAGAATCTTTCTTAAAAGTTTACATTTAAGTTAATATATTTAGTCTTTTAAATTAGAGTTAATTACTGTTTTCGTCCCTGTGGTTTGTCAAAAATCACTATTTCAGTCCATTAGTTTAAAAATTACGATTTCAGTCCCTGTGGTTTCACTTTGTTAACCATTTCAGTCCCTGTGGTTTCACTTTCTTAGCCATTTCAATCCATTTATTCTGTTAGTACAGGGACTGAAATGGTTACGAGGTGGACTGAAATGGTTACGAAAGTGAAACCACAGGGACTGAAATGGTAAATTTTAAACTAATGGACTGAAATAGTGATTTTTGACAAACCACAGGGACGAAAACAGTAATTAACTCTTTAAATTAATATTATTCACATAAACCTAACCTTCCAATCTATTTTAATGTTGAGTTAATTACTGTTTTCGCCCCTGTGGTTTGTCAAAAATCACTATTTCAGTCCATTAGTTTAAAAATTGCGATTTCAGTCCCTGTGGTTTCACTTTCATAACCATTTCAGTCACTGTACTAACAGAATAAATGGATTGAAATGTTTACGAAAGTGAAACCACAGGGACTGAAATGGTTACGCAAGTGAAACCACAGGGACTGAAATGGTTACGAAAGTGAAACCACAGGGACTGAAATTGCAATTTTTAAACTAATGGACTGAAATAGTGATTTTTGACAAACCACATGGACGAAAACAGTAATTAACTCTTTAATGTTTCTCCAAAGTTTTTGTTAAGACGTTTTCTTTTATAAAATACTTTGAAAACCATTTAATTTTTATATTAAACTTTGTTGGTTCTTATAAACAATGGATAATTTTAATGATAAATAAACATGATAATGTTCTTATTATAAATATTTAACAAGCAAGTATAAAATTAATAATTCTTAGTAGCATGGGTAAACACTTAAACATAAAAATATATAGATTTGGTATACTATTAAAACCTATCGCTTCGGTTCGGTTATTTTCGGTTATTGAAAATGATTATTCGAAAACCGAACCGAAATTTTCGGTTATTAAAAATCCAAAAACCGAACCGTCGGTTTTTGTTTCGGTTCGGTTTTTGGGTCCGGATTTTTCGGTTGTTTCGGTTACGGTTCGGTTATTTCAGTTTTATGCTCACCCCTACTAAAAACCTAAATCCCTCATTCTTTCTCTCAGCCGATCCATCTTTCTAAGTGTGCTTAGCGTTTTTCATTTCTTCTACTCCATTTTACATCGTAGCCGCCTGTTCTTCTGCGTCTACAAATCTTCATTCTTCATGATCTTCATCTAGACGGTACAAATCTTTTCTTCTTATTTGTTTGCATGTTTTTTCTTATTTCTTGTATTGTGGATTAGGTTCGTCGTTAGTTGAAGTTCAATCAATTGTATATTTTTCTTTTCAGTCATCTTCGATCTTCATCTTGCAGGTATGACTTTCGATTTTAATTTTAATTTTAATTTTATGTAGTCGTTCTATGTGGTTGATGGGAGTAAATTAATGGTGACGAGGGAAATGAGATCCGTAGTTTTTGAAGGGGTTTGCTTTGTGAGGGATTGAATCCTATGAAATTAGAGATACGATTGAATGTTGCGGTTGTTTTTTTTGTTTTAAAGTATATATATTTTTAGCATATGAAATTTGAAGATTTAATATCTAGATAATCAATTCGAGGAGCTACACCTTGTGGGCTTGTGGTTTAAGGTATGTTGCCAAGCCTGTCTAATTGTGTATCTTGCCAAGTCACCATTTATTATTTTTTTGCTAACTCATCATTGCACTAATGTTTACATTTTGAGCAATCACAGGACCATAAAAGTGTGTTATAGGTTATAGAAATAGCTTGAAAAGATATATTAGATTGAAAAGAAACACGTCAACACGGCTTTTAGTATTTGGCACCCGTCGTTTCATAGATGGATAAATATAGTTCTAAAGAGTATAAATACCCTCGAACATCATCATTTGTGTTAATGAAGTTTTATGTATTTTTCGTACCCACATTTTACAAATATGTGTTGTACAGTGTGCATTTTTTGTGTCATGTTTTATAATAAAGAGTGATTCTTGATTCAGCAGTTGATGTCAAGAGCTGATGCTCTTTGATTCTAGGTAGTTTATTACTTCCCCATTTTGACCGTGTATCGAATGTAGGTTTAACGAATTTGGTGTTCATGGTGGACCAATAACAAAAACCCTCGCGCCTAAGCTTAGTAAGTTGTAAAGTATGTAACAACACATATCGGCTTCTAAGTACCAGAATTTGAGGTAAAAAACGGGTTTTTCTTTTCTTCAAGTAGGATGATTGTCATGTTTGTTTAACATAGGCCCTACTTAATTTAAGTCTTACTGATACTGATAAGCCTGATTACTGGAGTTATAGCCCTGAAGGGTATGTTTAACATTAATCGATGAGTCTTAATAAAAGAAAAAACAAAACAAAATACATATAATTTCCTAAAACACGTTGTTTATAATATGTTTATGAATTTTCTTAGTTGAAAATTCAAGTAAAAGCATAATATAATATAATTTAAAAACAAGCAATATAACATTTTGTATGGGTTTACGAAACATTTTTATACTGAGATCTCTTTAAGAATTAAAAGGTTATTAGCTTTACACGAAAACTATGAATACACATGGAGACAAAGATAGGATACTGACGAAACCGAACAAATAAATTATTGTGAGAAGGGAAAGAAGATGCTAATGAGTTTGAAAATGTTTGTTTATGTACTTTTTATTATTGAAAACTAAATTTTCCTAACCCGGGATGTTCCCGGGTGATAGCCTAGTGTTTTATATATATCTTTGTTTACGTGCACCATGCTCTTTAGCCACCTACAAAGTCTAACCTCACGCAATGCCACATATGTGTGTGTTTTAACATTTTATGCACATGGTTAAAGGTTTTGTATTATACACCTTTAAGTAATTGTCTTTTAGTCATTGTGTTTTACGAGTTATGTGTAGCGTATTATGTCTCACACATTGTGTTTTACGAATTATGTGTAGTGCAATACGTCTTACGCATTGTGTTTTACACTTCGTGTGTGACTGCACGGTTCAACCCGCCATGCGCCGCCGCAACGCGCGGCGGGCAACATACTAGTTAATTATTAAGTGTCAAGCCTCGCAAAAGAAAATTCTTTCTGAAACATGCTTTTATTTTAAATTCTCAAAACCGAGACATTTTAATTATTATATACATTAAAAATTATTATATATAACTTTTACTTATTTAGTTTTATTTGATTGAGAGAACTCGCGTTCGTTAACTTTTTCTTTAAAGGTTACGTAGCTATACTCATTTTTCCCCTGACGTTGTTCTGATAGAAAATGTGTTGACAATGGAATTGCAGTTAAAAGAGTGTCTTTTTGGTATGGTATGCTATACGAGTGTTGGTAGCCTAATGAACTATCCGATTCTGACTGAACAACATCAATCTCGGTATTTGTTTTTATTGTTTTCAATAGATATAAAACATGCGTTGATATCCATTTGGTGATTTTTTTTGTTTTTTTTTCGGTTGCTATAGCAAGTATGGATAACGAACAACAACCGACAGAATTCCCGCCACGTAGTGCCAGAGAATTCCACTAGTTTATTTAAATGATATGATAGAAAGTTGACGTAAATACATTTTTTTTAGAACGGCAATTGTAGGGGCCAAAGGACCCACTATCCCACAGGGCGAGACAAGCTCTTAAACACTACCCAGGCCCAACTCCATATTGAAATCCCAATATGCACACAGCTGGAGTCGAACCTGGGACCTCCCCAGAGGAGAAACCTTACGAAAAACTCATCTGATTAACTGGGCTATACCATGTTAGCTGACGTAAATACATAAGAAAGTCTTAAATGAGTTGACATTTATATTGATATTAATTGTTTGTGAAATCATATGTTGGAACGAAAAATTTTAATAACGTTAACTTTAATAACATTAAACTTTGAAAAATAAAAATTCAATGGTTAAAATGATGATAAAAAAAGGGTATCATAAATAGAGACCAGTTTTGAAACGTTTTGAAAATAAACCTTGCTATGAAAAGCGAGAATATTATCGTTCGGGGGAAGGTTATCTTTAGACTATGGGGTATTGGGCTTGGGTTGGGGCGTGAGTTGGGGGAAAACGCCTAAGCTACCACCCCGGGTGGGCTTGTGTTGGGGCGTGCCCCTTGGGGCTTGGGTTTGAAGCCGGGCGTGGGGCGGGGGAAGCAAGGTGACATGGCGAGCTGTCAATGGCCAAAGCAAACTAGCCGTTGGCCAACGGCTATGTTAAAAAGAATTTATTTTTTCACTATAAATATTACACTTCAATTCCTATTTTTACCACATTCAACCACAATACACTCCACATCTTCTATAATCATCTTCAATTCTCATTCTACAAAACCGAAAATGCATCCTCATAATCGTGTTTACGACCCGAACAACCCGTTTGGGTTCCAAGAAAATAATCCTAGCCCACCACCCAATCGTCCAATGCATCGTCCATTTTCATACACTCCCCTATGCCCCTTGAAGCGAGTTATGCATCGTATCTCGGGAATCGTGTGTTTACTAACTTCCCACACACCGACGATTCGATACCTACCCCGTTTACACAAACGCCCATCAACCTTTCACCAACCTCCATCGACCTTTCACAAACCGAAACCGTCCCCGAAACTCAACCACCCAACGATGGTCCTTCCGCCTCAATAGTTCCCAAAAGAGAAGTCATAAGAAAAAAAACCGAGGTGGAGAAAGCATTTGAAACCGTCAAACGAAAACAACAAAAAATGGGTCGTTAATGAAGAACTTGCATTGGCGAGGGCTTGATGTCAACAATCTCAACATCCAAGTTTAGGTATTATTAAATATTTTGTATCCCTTATTTTATTTAATATTTATGGTTATTTTTTATATAACTTTGTAATATATTAAATTTTGTTTTTATTAAAATAGGAAATTCTCAACATCGAACCCATTTGTAGGAAGCGGTTAGTAGAGCATTCCATGAAGAAATGGGAAGGGAGGCTTATCGTGAAAACGATAGCTTATCCTCGAAGTGGAGCGAGATAAGCGGCCAACTTACAAAATTTAGTGGTTTTTTAAATAAAGCAAAACAAAACCCAAAAAGTGGTGAAACCGAAGCCGACATTGTGACAAATGCTTTGGTTACATTTAAAACAAATGTGGGGACCGACTTCCGTTTCATGCATTGGTGGGAGATTTGTAAGTTCCATCCAAAGTGGGCGAATATCCCAGTGGTAGCGAATCGAACACGTCTTCCAAAAGGTTAAGGGTCTCGTCCCAAGCCCAATCTGATGCACGAGATCAAGAGTTTGAGGACCTTTTGGATGATTCGCCAAACCGGCCTGAATATGGAAGAGATGCCGCAAAAAGGCGCGCTCAAAAATCAAGATCGAGTACGGCATCGCCTTCAGCTGGGAGTTCAGGCTCGCGTAGGGGAATATACAGCGATCAGTTGGATGACATTGCATGCAAGTAAGATACATTCAACGTATTCCAACAAAAAAGGGCCGAACTTCGAAAGAGCAAAGATGCTAGAGATGCCCTGAAACAAAAACGGGATGATTTTAAATTTTTATCCCAGCCCATTGATCACCTAGAGGGTGACGAGTTGCAACTAGTCTTGGAGATGAGAGAAGAGATAAAGAATAAATATAAGCGTTAGGAACTTTTTATGTAATTTTCTTTATTTAAAAATATTAAAAAAATTAAATTTGTTGTTTTAAAAAATATTCAAATAGCCCACGGTATGGGTCAGCCCAGCGAAGCCCACCAAACCCACGCCCCAAACCCCCGCCCCACCATACCGTCTACAATGTGGGTCAGCCCAGCGAATCCCCCCAAGCCACGTGTCAACCCATGCCCAAACCCCCGCCCCACCATACCTCACGGTCTTAATCAAAGCGGTCCTTGGCAATTTACCTACATACTATTTCTCGTTATTCAATGCACCGGTAGAAGTGGTGAAACGATTGAAAAAAATTAGACGCAAGTTTCTTTGGGGTGGTTGCATTGACAATAATAAGATCTCTTGGGCTCCATGGTACAAGGTGGTCGTGCCCGTAGAACAAGGAGGCATGGGTATTGGGAGCTTATCATCAACAAACAAGGTACTTATAGTTAAATGGTGCATAAGGTTAAAAAACGAGCCTTCACACTTATGGGCTCGGGTAATTTTAGCTATTCACCAAGGCACAAGACTCCACTCATCTATTCCACTCAAGTGTTCCATTGGCGGGGTTTGGAAGAGCATAATCAACATGGGAAGAACTTCGAGCAATCAAGGATTGGATGTGAATAACAGATTGAAGGTGAAACTGGGCCGGGGCGGCAAGACACACTTTTGGCTAGATAAATGTCACGACCCCCGACCCCACCCTGGATGGAATCGGGAGCCGCGAACCAGTTCAGTGGTACCGGTGGTTATTTAGAAAAGTAGTGCAGCGGAAATTTCATCAGGACCGTGAGTTAGGAAAAATATCAGAGTTTAGAAAACACCGGATTTTATTTATTAAATAGATGGGATAAACCCATGTTTTGAAAGGTAGCTTTAATATGGGATAAACCCGAATACATAAAACAACTTTTCTTAATTTAATTTAATTGATAAATTAAGCCACTTCTGTAAGCCTTTTGGTGCCGTATCCAACTCTTATTCCGATCTACTGTAATTACCTGAAACGCGTTTTAAAAACATTTGGTCAGCAAGAAATACTGGTGAATTCATTCAGTTTGTACAAAAAGACACATTGTTATAAATTACAGCATAAGAGCGATTACAATTGCTACTATCTTATTTTTATCTGGCGCCGTGTCACACCCTGGTGACAATGGTCATACCACTATTGGGTCCTTTCACCCAAGTAGTGATGATTATCACTGTTAGGTTGATGAACCTAACCGTGAGAAATTAGTAATGTGCACAATACCCTACTAGCCAGTGATTTAAGATAACCACGACTTAATCCCTGTAATTATAACTTTTTTGAAAATGATTTGGAGTATTGTAAAACATTGTTGATAAAAAGAGAATGACTCACCTTGTTAGCATATAGTCTTGTTTAAACAAGCATCTTGATTCTAAGCATCTACTTTATGGTTCTGAATCTTCTGATGATTAAGCATCCATTTTGATTGTAAGAGTATGGTGTAGAGTTTTGGGTAGTTAAACATTTAGTTTAATAGAGTGGAATACGTACTAGTGTAAAACCACATCAAACCTAACGATGGTCACGAGATCAGAACCTTAACGAAATTCACAAAGTATAGTCTTGTTTAGACAGCACTTTGGCATTCGTTTAAAGAAATTCACAAAGTACAGCACTTTGGCAATCGTTAGTTGGTTCCCGAATCGATCGGACAGAACATCGCATTGGCGATTATTGGTTAGAACACCAACGTATAGAGATAAGAATAGAAGGAATGAGCAAAGAAAAATGAATCCTAAGCTTCCTATTTATAGGTAGGAAATATGAAATTTCTAGGAAATTTCATATAGCTTTTCTAGGAAGTTACCTATACATTTTCTAGGAAGCTTCCTACCCATATGTATATCTTCTTATACCTTCCTTGCACCTTCCTTTGATATTACATATCTCATATATATTTATTTTCATGTATATCTATTTAGGTGTTTAATTTACTTACTTAATTAATCTTACTTAACTTAATTAATCTCGCTTAGCTTAATTAATCTCGCTTAGCTTAATTAATCTTGCTTAACTGATTTATTAATCATACTTAACTTAATTAATCATACTTAACTGATTAATTAATCATACTTAACTTAATTAATCATACTTAACTGATTAATTAATCTTACTTAGCTGATTAAGTTTAACTTATCTATTAAGGTTTCTTAACCGCTAAGTTATCTTAACTACTAAGTTTACTTAACCACTAAGTTTTCCTTAACTATTAAGTTTACTTAATCGCTAAGTATTCTAGCTTAGTAGTTCCCTGGTTACAAGTTCTAATTTCTAGCTACAATGGAACTCGTATTAGTGTATTACTCAATTCAACTTTAACGATAATCACGAGATCAAAACTCACAACGAATGACAAAGTATAGCCAAATATTGGCAGCACTTAAACATCCATTGGATTGGTTTTAATCGATCGGATAAAGTATCGTACCAGTGATTAGAGTTATTACCCTAATACGGGCAGAGTTTCGGGATTTAGAAGTTCTGACATTAGAATGACAGAACAAGAGAACAAGAGAAAGAAAAGAATTGAACGATTTGAAATGAAACTATCGTCCTCTATTTATAGGCGGAAACTGGGGCGCGTCGCGGCCCGCGTAAACTCGAAGGAACACCTACGCGGCCCGCGTAGTCGTCTGGTCGACGCGTGTCATGCCACGTGGCCTTCATGCTTATCCGGTGATTTTCGATCTGTCGCGGCCCGCGTAGACTACCCTTATGTCTTACGCGGCCCGCGTGAAATCCAAATTTCTAAATTTCTTGGTTTTTCATGAACATTAGGGTTTCAGGGGTCTGGGTTTTCACTTACGGAGCGCTTTAGAACATTTTTGGGTGAGTCGTTACATCCTCCCCACCTTGTTTTAAATCTCGTCCTCGAGATTTGGGCTACGATATCTCTTTTAGAGTTATGTCATGTCTTAGTCAATAAGAACAGTTTTAAGATATGTTCAAATGAATACGTGTTTTACAATAAATAGGGCTCAATGGTTTAGCTGAATTAGTTCAAGAAGTCGATGTTAAATGAGATGAAATGATATAGTTTTTAAGGTGATTAGGTTCAAGTCAAAAGAGATATATGATCAATTGATGTGAATGTTTACAAGTTGTGAATGATTTTTAGAAACAATAGAATTCACTGTCAATAGAAAATTTACTTTGATTGTCAACTGAGGAAGACTCAGAATCAACAAGCTCGAATAAAATAGAAGTACGAAATGATTTGTCAACTGAGAAAAATCAATGGGTTGACATTTATCGAATTACAAGGATACACCGATATACAACAGAGTTTAGTGTATCATTGTCTTAACACATAGTTGTATTAAGACCACTTTCAAGGATGAGTCAAGCGAAAGGTATATATAGATTAGCTCAAGCTACAAGTCTATACCGACGCTATAAGGTGTCGTAGTGATCGAAATAATAAATAGCGGTGACTGGACGAGTTCACCGTGTTTTAAATCAAATGAAGTAAGTCCGAATATTTTTTTTAAACAAATCTAGTAGGATTTTCGTTTGAAATTGAAACAATTGAATAATGTTTTTCGATTGAAGATGATAAAGCAATAATTATCACGAAAGGCTCGATTGATGCTGTAAGAACCATTAAGAGATACACTAAAATATGATATGAATTTGTGTATCATTATCTTAGCACACGATTGTGTTAAGATTGCTTTTATAGGATAAACCAACAAAACGGATTCAATATAAATAAATAAATAATTAAATCCGTATATGATGTGTGCAAACGAGATTAGCGCAAACTTCAATTTTGTGAAAACGTCACCACAAGGTGATCATGATCAATGAAACGATTTGATGAAGTCAAAGACCAAACAAGCCTGTTATGGTTCAAAGTAATTGAAGGGCTTATTGGGATTAATTCGAATATGATGACCTTAATCTATCATACGGGACCTTGAATTGAATACGTATTGCGAGCAAGTTCAAACAACGGAACTTGGTTTAAACACAACGAGTTCATGTATCAATAAGAAAGTTCTGACATGGTTACAACAAAAACTATGTATACCATTAAAAAGAAAATCGAGTTTTTCAAGAAATTCGTCGATTCGATATCAAAGAGTCATCGTTTTGCAAAAAACGCGGTTTACAATGCAAAGATCAAGTATAGCGGAATGATATGTGAGTTTTAATAAAACAACAAATTGGAATGAAGCCCTCCTATGGTCTTCATAATTCAAACTAACCACATGCGCAACAAATAGTGCATGTGTAACGTGTGGATTTACCAAGAAATGAAACAACCAAATATTCACGATTATGAAAGAAATCCTCATGATGGCCATTAGGAGAGTAGAAATGCAAAAGTCTATTTACTATGTGCAGTGGTCTGAATTTTAACAAAAGGAATTTAAGAATTTTATCTGGAATTTTGTGTGATAACCGTTGTCAAGTGACATTACCAGGGAATGTCGAATAAAATGAAATAGGGGGATTGTAAAGGTATGTGATTTCTTTTGCAGTGTCAAGAATTGGATTAGACTATGCACCGATTGTTGTGAAATCTTGTTCTATCGTACCTCAGCAAGATACATGTCGTTTGTAGGATCACGTGGCCAAGTGCTGCTTTTTTATTAGTAGTTCTTCCACTGACGGGATTCGCATTGGTGTCGTCATGCCCAATTATATTTTCCAAAGGTCTTGCCTTGAAAGTCGTGTGTGATATACTTCGACGTCTGTGGACGTATAATTTAATGTTTCATGTTGTGCACTAGCACAACTTTACATGCTTCTTACTTGCGTTAATAGTCTATGGTAACGCATTGGAAATTCTTATACTTTTGATGGCATCCCAACTTAAAGGGTTTCCATTGTTTATATTGTCACACGAGTTACGAGGTAGATGATCAAACGAAATAATGTTTGATATCGGAATTATAGATATATGCAAGAGATTCCTGATAAAGAAATCTAGAATTATTATTGACACTTATGTTCGTGATTTATTTTAAATTGTCAATCGTTATAGCTTTGGGAATTCCTTATAGATATACATATCTATATAATCATACATACCATTCATAAGGTCAATGTATTTAACAGATTCATATTTCCAAAAACAAGTCAGATATCAGGTCATGATACTATTTAGGGAAATCTTGTCACTTGTTTGACATATTATATACCCCGTCTTATCCGGTTCTTGCCGGAGAGGTAACCCCATTATATCCAGACAAGCTGGAGAGTCTGCTACACCATACCCAGTCTTGCCGGAGAAGAAATTTGTATTTCCCATAAATAGTATTTTTTTTTCAAGATTTTAAAAGTGCCTCTTTTATTAAGGCTTTCATCCAGAATCAAGGAAATTTGTATTCCCATAACATATCTTATTCTAGACCAAGTAGTATCAATAAACAAGAATTATCAGCAATTAAGTGTTATTGCTTATTTATCGTACTTTGCAATGTTCTAATCATTATTCTTACGGCATACCAATGTCTATCACATTATACTTATACAAGTAATTAGTTCATCTTGAAGCCCATATTAAGGCATCTTTCTTAAGTTCAAGTCTAAATACTATCCTGAGTGCTACCATAAAATATCAAGTTCCTAACTCTTCGTTTAAACTTAGGTATTTTAGTACAACACCTAATTGCTTAAACAAGTAGCTCTGATACCACTTCTGTCACGACCCCCGACCCCACCCTGGATGGAATCGGGAGCCGCGAACCAGTTCAGTGGTACCGGTGGTTATTTAGAAAAGTAGTGCAGCGGAAATTTCATCAGGACCGTGAGTTAGGAAAAATATCAGAGTTTAGAAAACACCGGATTTTATTTATTAAATAGATGGGATAAACCCATGTTTTGAAAGGTAGCTTTAATATGGGATAAACCCGAATACATAAAACAACTTTTCTTAATTTAATTTAATTGATAAATTAAGCCACTTCTGTAAGCCTTTTGGTGCCGTATCCAACTCTTATTCCGATCTACTGTAATTACCTGAAACGTGTTTTAAAAACATTTGGTCAGCAAGAAATACTGGTGAGTTCATTCAGTTTGTACAAAAAGACACATTGTTATAAATTACAGCATAAGAGCGATTACAATGGCTACTATCTTATTTTTATCTGGCGCCGTGTCACACCCTGGTGACGATGGTCATACCACTATTGGGTCCTTTCACCTAAGTAGTGATGATTATCACTGTTAGGTTGATGAACCTAACCGTGAGAAATTAGTAATGTGCACAATACCCCACTAGCCAGTGATTCAAGATAACCACGACTTAATCCCTGTAATTATAACTTTTTGAAAATGATTTGGAGTATTGTAAAACATTGTTGATAAAAAGAGAATGACTCACCTTGTTAGCATATAGTCTAGTTTAAACAAGCATCTTAAATCTAAGCATCTACTTTATGGTTCTGAATCTTCTGATGATTAAGCATCCATTTTGATTGTAAGAGTATGGTGTAGAGTTTTGGGTAGTTAAACATTTAGTTTAACAGAGTGGAATACGTACTAGTGTAAAACCACATCAAACCTAACGATGGTCACGAGATCAGAACGTTAACGAAATTCACAAAGTATAGTCTTATTTAGACAGCACTTTGGCGTTCGTTTAATGAAATTCACAAAGTACAGCACTTTGGCATTCGTTAGTTGGTTCCCGAATCGATCGGACAGAACATCACATTGGCGATTATTGGTTAGAACACCAACGTATAAAGAGAAGAATAGAAGGAATGAGCAAAGAAAAATGAATCCTAAGCTTCCTATTTATAGGTAGGAAATATGAAATTTCTAGGAAATTTCATATAGCTTTTCTAGGAAGTTACCTATACATTTTCTAGGAAGCTTCCTACCCATATGTATATCTTCTTATACCTTTCTTGCACCTTCCTTTGATATTATCTATCTCATATATATTTATTTTCATGTATATCTATTTAGGTGTTTTATTTACTTACTTAATTAATCTTACTTAGCTTAATTATTCTCGCTTAGCTTAATTAATCTTGCTTAGCTTAATTAATCTTGCTTAACTGATTAATTAATCATACTTAACTTAATTAATCATACTTAACTGATTAATTAATCATACTTAACTTAATTAATCATACTTAACTGATTAATTAATCTTACTTAGCTGATTAAGTTTAACTTATCTATTAAGGTTTCTTAACCGCTAAGTTATCTTAACTACTAAGTTTACTTAACCACTAAATTTTCCTTAACTATTAAGTTTACTTAATCGCTAAGTATTCTAGCTTAGTAGTTCCCAGGTTACAAGTTATAATTTCTAGCTACAATGGAACTCGTATTAGTGTATTACTCAATTCAAGTTTAACGATAATCACGAGATCAAAACTCACAACGAATGACAAAGTATAGCCAAATATTGGCAGCACTTAAACATCCATTGGATTGGTTTTAATCGATCGGATAAAGTATCGTACCAGTGATTAGAGTTATTACCCTAATACGGGCAGAGTTTCGGGATTTAGAAGTTCTGACATTAGAATGACACAACAACAGAACAAGAGAAAGAAAAGAATTGAACGATTTGAAATGAAACTATCGTCCTCTATTTATAGGCGGAAACTGGGACGCGTCGCGGCCCGCGTAAACTCGAAGGAACACCTACGCGGCCTGCGTAGTCGTCTGGTCGACGCGTGTCATGCCACGTGGCCTTCATGCTTATCCGGTGATTTTCGATCTGTCGCGGCCCGCGTAGACTACCCTTATGTCTTACGCGGCCCGCGTGAAATCCAAATTTCTAAATTTCTTTTTTTTTCATGAACATTAGGGTTTCAGGGGTCCGGGTTTTCACTTACGAAGCGTTTTAGAACATTTTTGGATGAGTCGTTACAATAAATGGGTTGGTAACACGTTACTAAATGAGCTATTCCCAAATTTGTTTGCTTTGGAGTCTAATAAATGGGGTACACTAGAACAGAATTCTCAACGGGAGGCAGACACTATCACCTGGGTCTGGAACAGGGTCAACGAACTGCCGAACTCAGCTGCGATTGACGATTGGAACAATTGCAAAAGGTTGCTGGAAAATTAGGTAATCGGCGCAGGGTCTGAGGTTTGGATGTGGGTTTCCAGTGAATTGCTGACACTGTTTCAGGTGGGTGAACTGAGGAACGAACTGGATTACATACCTCCTATATCGGAAACAAAATCACTGATGTGGGTCAACTAGGTTCCAAAGAAAATTACTTGTTTCCTGTGGCGGGTTGTGTTGGATAGAATTCCCACGAGAGAGGCGCTACTCAAGAGGTGGGCCACTGCCCTCGGACATGTGTGTCATGTGCAATCAGGCATTAGAGACTGCGGATCACCTGCTGATGTTGTGCGAAATGGCTCAACAATTGTGGCTTGCAGTTTCTCTTTGGATAAAAACTACACTTCTGAGGTACCTTGTGAGTGTCGTAGAGCTGCTGGAGTTTTTTGGAAATTCACGAGTAACAGACCATAAGAAAAAGGCGGTGTATACAATATTGGCGGCTGTAGGTTGGTCTCTATGGAGAGCCCGAAACGACACAATTTTTAACAACAAAATCACTCAGGTGTCGAAGCTAACCAGCGATATCAAGGCATTATCATTTTTATGGGTTAGGTCAAGGGCGGTCTCACTAAAACTGGAATGAATCATTGACGCGAGTTTAGTATGTTTTGATAGATTTGTGCTCTATTGTTTCCGTCTTATTTTCTCTTTCCTGTACTGTACAATACATTTGAGCAGCTTGCTTAAGTTTTTTCTCTTTATAAATTGCCGCCTTTCAAAAAAAAATATGGATTAATATACCAAATTAGTCAAACTTGGCAATGATTAACTACTTTAATACATTATTTTATTCTAAAGTCAAAAGTAATAATTATGTTTTTTATGTTATTTTATTTTATAATACTTTTCTTATTTTTTTATATTTTGTTATACTATTATTAGTATTAATATCAATATTAATAAATAAATAATGAAGACACTTTATTATAAACACGAAAGTGAAAAAGTTCATTATAAATAAATAAATAACGAGTCTTTAATAAAATGTAAACGTGCAAACATTGAAACAATTAATCACCTAGATCGACAAAACCACTATCACGACGATAAAGTTAGGTATATAATTCTAGACGCCACCTATACATGGTCTCCCATCCAGCCGCAGACATGCTAATGTTGCGAAAATTCCAATAAGGCTTGTAGGTTCAATGTATACACTAATGGGCCTGTAGGTTAAAAAATATATAAAGATATTTAAAGAGCAGATCGACTGATGGAGAGAACATGATAGACAGATAAGAGAGAGACCCAAGAGAGGTGAGAGAAACATGGGTAAAACATGGCGGGAGATGATGGCTCCGATGATGATTCCAGAACATGATAGACCGATCTAAGAAAAGACCAAGAAGAATCCAACGGTTGTTCTTCTTCGGTGAATGAACAAAACAATACGACGGTTCCGATGATGATTCTAGAACATGACGACGACACCGACGATGATGATTGATGTTTGGTAAAGTACACATATTTGTCCCGTGTAAATTGTATAATTATTGTATAGTTTTTATTTGTTTTATTTAGTTATTAGTAGTATATTATATTAATTTTTGTTTTGTTAGGTCCTGGTGCAAATGGAGCAAAAAAGAGTAACAATTAAATGACCAGCTAGTTGAGTAGAGTGGGGCGCTAGGTACCGAAGTAAAATTGCAGCCATTTTCTGTGAGTGGATCGATGCCACTATTTCTATTTTTATGTTAAAAGGATGCCACAAAATTATATATAATTGGATCAGAAATCAAAAAGTCAACATATGAATGATGCCTTGTACGAATGATGATCTCTGGGCAAATTGAGAGGCAACATTATATTGGCCAAAAATAATGAAAGGATCACTAGTAGGCCACGAAGGTTAAAGCCCACCAGCAAGCTATTTGTGAATTTATAGACTTGGGCCATGTGAATTATGATTCGAAAAACGTCAGACGCAAGAGGAGAGGATTGGGCTGCCAATTGAAAAAACAAGGATATATCATTTTTAGGCGGATATATATAATATAGATACAATCGATTGAAGGAGCCAATTATTAATATTCTTTGGAGGCCCACCAAGAGAAGACATATGTTATTTGGGATTGGAGTTGGACCATACATCATAAAGGAGGCAGCCCTATTTTTATATATACATATGCGACAGAATAAAAGGGGGGGACACAACAGATCATAGATACGAAGACAGTTGGGGATTTAATTCGTACATCAGACGTGAAGACGAACATCAGAGGCAATATCGATAGAGAAGAGAAGGCAATTGGTTCGAGGGTTCACGCCACGATCAAGATTCAAGTCCGGGTTTGCAAATAGTTATTATTCAGTTTTAATAACTTTGTGTTTTTTTTAAACTTGATTACTATGGATTGTTTATTATTCGAGACTTGTTTCTTTTTCTTGGTTATGATTCTTGGCTAAAAACCCTTAACTACCTAGGCATGACAATGATTTAAATAAAAATCCATTCTGAGTTAAACTTGCGTCTAGCCTAGGTAGTCTTCATCACCACTGGTCAAAGTCTTCGTCCGAGTTCGTGTTTAGTTCTTTAGCTACTTTAGTTTATTCGTTTTTGCATTCTTTAGGATTTTTAGAAACCCCCCCAATCAATAAACAAATAGTTAAGTCGTGTAAGTTCTAGTCTAATTAAAGTCTTAGCGTAATCCTTAGAGTCTCGTGGGTTCGATACTCGGACTTACTTTAGCTATACTACATTGACCGGTACACTTGCCGGTTGTGTGGTCTAGGTTTTAGAGAGTCTTAGTTTATAAATTTAAAACTTAGAGAGTCTAGTTTAGGGTTTAATTTTAGTTGTTTTTATTAGACAACTTTTAGCACATCAAAGATTCAGGAAAACCAAGCAAACAGCCGGTGACTCATGAGAAATCGACATCTTCAAAAAAATAATAAAAGCTAGTGGTGGCCGGAGGTGTGCGGTGGGTGGTGGTGGCCGGAGCCGTACCGTGAGTGGTGGTGGCCGGAGATGTAGTGTATAACAACCCTCAAAATAATTCTGACACCCTAAAAATAATTAAAATATCCCAATATGTCCTAAAATACACCCCGTATGTGAAAACGGGCCACGAATACCTTTATTTTTATTAAAATTAAATAAAAACAAAAATAATGGGTCTCTGGCGGGCTGCGTAAGACCACCCCTAGGTCTACGCGGGGCGCGACAGATGAAGGATGAGGCGCAGCCCGGTGCTGCCACGTGTCAGACGTGTGGCGAAGCTAGTTCGATGACTGGGCCAGGCTAGGGCCTACCCAGCCTAGGTCGCTAGTCGTGTAAGCCCCCGCTTAATCTTACACGGGGCGCGAGGGACTCGAAATCAGCTCCTATAAATTGGGAGCTCAGGCCTTCAGTTCCTGTCGCTCATTCTCAACTTTCTCTCTCGAATTTCTATAGTGTAGTCACTATTCTCGGGCATAATACCCCCCTAAATAACGAAGTTCTGCCTCGTTGTAAGTATCATAACCCCGGTTACGTATTAGAGACGCTGCCCGATTGATCCAGGGTTCCGTAACGACTGTCGAGGTTCTGCCCGACGTAGTCGTTGGAATGCCGTCTCGGGGAGGGTATTACTAATGTAAATATTGGGTTATTATACTAACACGTGTGCATTTGTGTAATTTATAGATAATCACCAGGAAAACGTAAGACAACAATGTGAGTAAATCTCCTTTTTGCAAATTGTTTTTACAAAACCTCACTTAATTAAATACTATATTAAACTGTAATTAAGTATTTGTATTCTACAATTATCGTCGGTATGTTGGGGTTTTGTATACAAAATTTGTTACTACCTTGCGAGGAGTAACATGACCACAAGTCGGGTTGACAGTACCGTGGGTGGTAATTAAAGTAGATGAAAACAAATGTAATTGCGCGACCGCCCTCAATACTGTACAATGGTTTTTACTAAACTTGATTAAACTGGAATTCACTCACCAGTATTTCCCACTGTCAAAATGTTTTTAAACGCGTTTCAGGTAACAAAATGTGAAAGCCAAATAGAAGCCAGCTGGACAACATTGAAGGCTTGGAAAAGTGGCTATAAAGTTACCTAAAATAAAGAGATGTTTTTATTAAATAAAATAGGATTTATTCCTATGAAACTGTGTGTACTTAAAACTTGGGATTTTCCCACGTGTTTAATATTATAAAAGTGTGGTATTTTACTCTGATAAAATATTTCCTAACTACGGTCCTGATATAATTTCCGCTGCCAAAATGATAAACACCGATACCACTGAAACTGGCCGCGGCCACCCGTTCCCGGGTTGTTAGGGGACGGGGGTTGCGACAGAAGGTGGTATCAGAGCTAAGCCACTGATTCAGCCACAGAAGTGTTCTGCTGACACCAAAAGTTATCTAAAGTGTTAGGAAATAAATTACGGAACTACGTGCATATTTGTATTTTATTGTTGTGTGTTATTTGACTATTTGTTAGTTTACAGTATGAGCGACCAAGGACCTTCCGACGCCTACCGTCAGTTGTTCAGCTCACCTAGGAGCGAAGGCACCTCTTCACAGCCTGCCCTCTCAGGGTATTCAGCTGACAATGAATATGGGATATTCGTGTTTAAGGCTCAGTCTGAAGAGCCATTCCCTCCTATAAAAAGAGAGGATGGTTTAGTAGGGGAGCGCATGAACGTAGGAAGAGAATGAAAAAGTTGCAACAATAGCGTGCTGTAGCAGCCGCCAAGAGAGAAATAGATGCCCACACACAGGATATGCTTAATAGGAGTTTAGCCAATTTTCATATCCTAGCAACCACAGATGCAGACCCTAACCTGGAGCAACTCATAGCACCCCAACCATTATCCTTGTTTCCCACCCAACCAATGGAAATTGAAAACAACCCAGAAAATCAAATCCAAATGCATGATTTTAACCCAGAAGAGATACCTAGAGTACCAGCACCCAATCCCTTAGACCCAAACTACGATCTGTGGTTAGACGAAAATTGGGATTACCAGCAATGATACCCAATACCAGAAGACGAACCCATGCCGAATCTAGCAGCCTACCCAGGTTTGGACCCTCTAGATCCTTTCTATGATAGCGATCAATACATTAGAGAAATTCTAGAGAATCCATACCCGTTCCAGGAACCCATGCCCCAGTTCCCAAACCCAGTACCAGCACCTGCACCCCCAATGAGTGCAGAAAATGTGCAAGAGCTCCGAACTTTCGGTGAGGAGATTTTAGAAAGTAGTGAGAGGATGAGGCAGGTCGAAGAGCGACTCGTCTGGAAGTATGACGAGCGCAATATGGAGTTCTGGATGAACCCATATCAGTAATGGTGGTGGTAGTAATAATAATAATAATAATAATAATAATAATAATAATAATAATAATATAATATATATAATATGTGTGTATGTTTGAAAAAAAAAAGAAATATCTAAATATATAGCTATAGATGCCTACTAGTCTTGTAATTTTTATTGTAATATATATGGATGCATAGTATAAGAAAGAGTAAGTCGCAATATTCGACGTTTTTGATCAATATGTGTGTTATGTGATTGTTTGCATTAAATATTATTTTGTAATATTAATAATTGGCAAATGTTTAAAATTCAAATGGACAACGAAGTGAACCAGGAAAACCAGAATGACAATAAACCGAATAACGATAACCCGAACAATGATAATCCGAACAACAATAACAATGGAAATCAAGTGGATAATAGTGCCATCCAACACATAGTGGCACAAGGAATCATAGATGCAATGCCATTTATTATTCAAACTGTTAAGGAAGCTGATAATAAAAGTAACAATGGCAGTAAGCGACCAACTGAACCAGATCACAACGTAAACAATGGACCTGTACTTCAAGTGCCCATTCCAAAAAGAAGAAGAACCATGTCTTATGGTTGTTCTTACAAAGAATTCTGGTCCTGCAAACCAATAGAATTCTCGGGCAATGAAGGACCCATTGCAACTCTACTCTGGATAGAAAAGACTGAGGCTGTCTTAAAAATAAGCAAGTGTGCGGAAGAGGATAAGATAATGTTTGCTTCTAATCTGTTTAAGAACTCAACCTTAGAATGGTGGAACACTATTCTTCAGTCAAGGGGAAGTGATAGGGTTTACAATATGGAATGGGAGGAATTTAAGAATATGGTGGAAAGGAAATTCTGCCCTCCCAATGAAAAAGAACAGATAGCAAATAATTTCCTAAACCTTAGAATGACTGGAGTGGATAGTAAGGGTTATACTACTACATTCTTCGAATATGCTAGAATAGTACCAACCCTTGCATCACCAGAACTAGTATTAATCTCCCGTTACATCTGGGGATTAATCGGGGGGATTAGGCATGTAGTCAAGGCAGCTAGACCCCAAACCATAGAGGAAGCTGTAGAACTAGAAAATACCTTGACTGATGAATTAGTTCGTACACGAGAAGAAGACCAGAGGAGGAACCTAGCTCAAAGGCTTACCCAGGAATTCCGCTACGGTAATTCCAACCGTGGGAAAAATGTAGGTTCTACCTCTACACCTTACTGCAAGGCCTGCAAGAAGAAGCATTCAGGAAAATGCTCCACTTACTGCAACTTCTGCAAGATACCAGGGCACAAGGAAGAAGATTGCAGGAGGAAACCTAATAATGGAATGTGCTTCAACTGTGGAGAAAAAGGTCACATCAAGCTGAATTGTCCAAAACTAGTTCCAGCCATGGGCAATAAGACTACCAAAAATGCTAGAGCATTTGTTCTAACGACAGATGAAGCCAAGATGATTCCGGACGTGATAGCCGGTACGTTTTTAGTAATGATGTTTTTGCTAAAGTATTATTTGACTCTGGTGCGAACCAAAGTTTTATTAATACTCCATTTTGCAAACTTCTCAATCAACCATTAACTAAACTCTCACAAGAATGTCTAGTAGAGACACCAAATGGGGAAACCATTAAAATTTCTAAAATCTTGCAGGGAGCAAGAATATAATTTTTAAACCAATATGGCAAACCTTTACCCAATGAATCTGGTAGAATTTGATGTTGTATTAGGAATGGATTGGTTAATAGCCAGTAAAGCCAGTATTTTATGTGATCAAAAGTCAATCCAAGTAAATTCACCAAAGGGTGAAAAGATCACAATTAAAGGAGATAAACCATCTAGATCCACGAAATTCATTTCTGTAATAAAAACAGCTAGTTATATAAGAAAGGGATCCTTAGTGTATTTGATTTCTATAATCACTAACACTAAAGGAAAAGAACTGAAAGATATTCCAGTAGTATCCCAGTTTCCAGATGTATTTCCAGAGGAATTGTCAGGACTACCGCCGGACAGAGGAGTTGAATTCAGAATCCATCTGCTACCAGGAACAACACTGTCACACCCCCAAAATACCACAAGCGGAATCACCGCGGGGCGTGTGACGTACCAGGATCTAAGCCACCAATCACGTTGAACTCATAAATATAATTAAAGGAAACTTTCATTCATTAACGTAAAGTGTTATAAACATTACATATCATTCATTGAATACAGCGGAAGCATAACTCATTTGTTAAGTGTTTCCTAAACCATGTGTACATAAACTAGTAAGTTTATATTGAGGTTCCCTGCATTTTGACCCATGACCACTCCAGCCTCCCATGTCACACCCCTTTCTGCTGCGGAAGCACGAGGTGTGATCATGAAAGGTTCTCATTGCATACGAAAGGTAAACATGCTACATGCTCGTAAAAATAACATCAAATACCATAATTTGAAAACATAAGTTTAGTGTTTACATCACGAGATAGAATAAAACATTGTCTTGAAAGTTCACAACTTTATTTAAACATAAACATAGACGACATCCAAGAGCATAAGCAAGACCGCACGCACATCCACTTCTAGATACCTGAAATACATGTGAGTTTTGGAAAAAAAACGTCAACATAATGTTGGTGTGAATTCATGCAGTTTTTGTATTTCACGTTTGTATACTTTGTACAAAAACATAGTTGGTATATTGTGTAAATCCAGTATTCTTGAGTACACCACGTACTCATGTAAAATCAAGTATTCTTGTGGTATGATTCTTGTATAAATAAAGTATTCATGTATGTATCATGGTTGTTAATGGGTTGCAAGGCCATTAACATGTGACACGACATAGGAAGTCACCAAACCATAGGCATTTTTCTAGTTGGCATATTCTGAGACACAAAAGCACTGCTCGGTACTCGTTCTCACCAAGAGTGTGGCTGCCCGACACCCGTTAGATCTAACCTTTTGTTCTGCAGTCTAGGTATATTGTTGATTAATGGTGCTTATGGTACCCTATTCGTGACACGATTTCTCGTATCATTTCTCAAAACGCATCATACTCGGTACTCGTTCTCACCAAGAGTGCTTCTTATTTTTGTATCATACCATTTATAAACATTGTAACATTTGTACATGTATTTCACCCCCGAAGTTATAAAACTGAAAACATTTAAAGAAAAGGGGGAGCATGAACTCACAACTTTGCGTTCCTTGCGTCGTAAACTTCACCGGATTTGCTTAATTAACGTCGTAACCTATACGCGTTTTCTTATCGTCAGTCACTAGACTTGTTTCGTACAAGCACAAGTCACTGTCTTTTGTATTTGTATTGTTGTGTTAAAAATATTTTATATTTTTAACTAAGTATCTTACTCATATCATTTTCTCAAAAATTGATATAAGTATATTATGTTTTGCACTTTGCACCCGAATTATGTATCTTGTATGTCGTATGTGTATTTTTGTGTTTTTACTTCTCATGAGTATTTAGTGTATTTTTAAGTCCTAATACACTATCAAGTATAATACATACTACATACACTTAGCACAAAATGTGGCGATCAATAAATATATATATTTTTCTCAAAAATATATACATACTTAATATCCATTTTTATTCTTGAAGAAATCCTCATTTCTTATCACCAAAATTAGGGAAACCTTGGTAATATTTTTAGATAAATTTTTAGGGAATAAGTTTCTCAAAAACTTATATTTTTCTAAGTGTCAAAATTTATAAAAATTTTGACAGAGTTTCCCCTAAAAATGGAGGTTTCCCATGTTTTCAAAACATGTGTTTATTTTCTTTTAAATCATCAACTATCAATTTTTAACAACAATCATCAATATCATATACTAATTTCTCTATTTCATGAACTTGAAAGTTTACAAAAATGTGTAGTAACATACTAGCATAATTAGTAAGTCTTATTACCTTTAAAAATGTGATTAGTTTCTTAAAAGCTTTATTTTTAAAGGGTTTGAAGTTTTACAACTTCTAGTCATGATTTACAGAAATATTTCTTTGTTAAATTTTCTGTCTACACAAGTGTTCCTACACTTGTTTAATTACTAAAAAGGTGTTCATTTCATGTAATATCCAAGTTTTAACAAAACTTGTTCCTTCCACTTGGTTCTTTCAAAAAAACCGCTCATAGATCTTTAGATCTACAAGTTTACATCTCATTTTTCCAAGAAAACTTATATTTATTCAAGTTCAAAGTTCATGTATGGATGGTTTCATCATCCTTCATATCTTTAACCTTTACATCTTGCTAGTTCATGTTCTTAAACATGATCTAGCAAGTCTAGGTGATGAACCATCTTACTTCTACTAACAAACAACATGTATTAAGCATAACAATACAAGATCAACATGATTTCAACATTATTTAACACTACTTCATCTCTTTATCCATTCTTCATCCTTTATGTTCAAGACTAGTTTAAGTTCTTTAGAGTTTCTTAACATTTTATCATTCAATCAACTATTAACCACTAAAAATAAGAACAAGATGAAGATTTGAAGCACTTACTACTAGCACAAGGCTAGGGATGTTCAAGAGATGAAAAGTGGTGGTTAATAGCAAACTAAGAAGGTCCTTCAACTTCCGAAAGCTTCAAACTTCCTTGTGTGGCTCCTAGCACCTTTGAGTAGACATGGATTGCATGGAACTTGAAATGTGAAAGTGAGTGTGGGTGTGGGAGCTCTCGGCCGAACACAAGGGAAGAGAGGAGAGAAAGTTTTTGTGAAGTTGTGAAGATGATAAGAAGAATGAAGAACTAGAGGGTTATAAGGAGATCTTTCCAACATTTCATTAACCACTAGGTCTTATGCCCCCTTAAGTACTAATCAAATCCAATAAACAACTAAATAAAAATCATGGGGATGTCCCCTACTTCCATAACCGGTTTGGGGGGGGGGGGTTGGTTTCTAGTTGAGTTGTAATGGTGGATAACTAAACTAGTTAGAAGATAAGTGAAATAATTAGTGGTTTATGTGTGTTATGGAATGTATCGTGTGTTAGGGTGTTCGGGGACCCTAACTAGCTTAGAAAAATAAAAACAATGCTTCTAGCATTATTTTGGTGTTCCGGGTAATGTCCGGTTATTCGGTTAGGTACCGGTTCATTAAAGTGCTAAATTGCACCGTTTAGTGTCCTTTAAGTATCCTTTTTGTAACACTTTCAATTCCCAACACTTGGGGAAGTATTCTGGATAATAAAACGAAATTTCTGCATGAAATTTATATGTCTAAAAGCTGATTAGAGCTGAATTTAATAAAATTCTGCACTTAAAGTGCGTTTCGGGTGCTTTTTAGTGCGTAATTTAGCTTCCGTTTGGTATATATGTAAACCCTTGTATGTATTCTTGGGTTTTAATGTATTCTTGTTGTTGGACCTACACCTAGGCTCCAATTTTATTGCCTGACTGCTTTTTGCAGCTTTGTTGACACAATGTGTCTTACCGGTGAGTTTACTAGTATTTCTGACGCAACGCTCTCGTTTATGCATAAAGCAATATTTTGTAGTATACAACGTGCATGAATTCACTTGTTTAGTATGTGTTCAGACATTGCTGACAATTAAGCACATAATTGCAGTCATTAAATAATAATTAAAGTGTACGGAAATTACCGGTTTGTGCCAGTTGTCACATCCCAGACAGCAAGTTCCAACAATATGCACCTATAGGCCTGCAAGGCATGTAACAACGAGTCAACAACAAAGTTGAGCGAGTTCACAGTTGGTTTTCCATTTTAAAGTTGTTCCAAAAACCACGAGTTCATTCCAAAACCATGAGTTATCCAATTCATTGTTTCCCAAACCATAACCAGTTGGGGCTACCCCATGTTGTAAACCACTAGACTAGTTATATATATTGGCGTCCTTCCCAACCGAGGACGGAGGTACGTATTCTACCCAACCGAGAATACGCAGGTTAAATGTAGGCGTCCTTCCCAATCCGAGGACGGAGGTACGCATTCTTCCCAATCCGAGAATACGCAGGTTTAGCGTAGGCGTCCTTTCCAATCCGAGGACGGAGGTACGTATTCTTCCCAATCCGAGAATACGCAGGATTATATGTAGTCTATTAGTGGTGGATATACATGTTTCATCTTAGCTTCTTAATCCCATTCCCAACCCACCGGGAATCCCATGCCTTAAGAGTGTGAACTCACCTCGGTTTGCTCGGTATGTTTATCTACGTACTCAAGTTGATCAATCAAATCCACAAGATCGAATAGATGGGATGATGCCTCGAGGGGGAGGGGGTCTTATCTTCTGCCGTCGCACAACATGTAGAGAGTAGGGTTTAATATGTTGTAATGGTGAGATATGAATAGAGGTTACGTACATAGTATATTCAAGTTATAAAGCTAAAACCTAAGTCATTGTGGGCCGGTCATGACATGCTTTGGGCTACAAGGACTGGGCCGCATAAATCCATGCATGCAAGGTTGGGCTCGGGCAGATTGATCCGAAATTTGGGTTATTTAGAATGTGAATAAGTAGCCCACTACATGTGCGGCCCAAGATTAACGGAGTCACTCTACGTTACTTAACTGAGTCATTCTACGTTTAGATCAACGGAGTTATCACAGAACAAAACGTTTTAACACATTAGAGAAAGATAACGAGAAATAAAGATCGTAAGATAGGATGTTACTGACCTTGAAAGTTCGGGTTGTCACATCATCCCCAACTTAAAAGAAATTTCGTCCCGAAATTTGATAAGCAAACCAAAAGTGACACGGTAACCCAAAAGTAACACAAGGCGGCAAAGTGCTAGATTAGGATGACTGTGGATTTTTCCTCGGGTACCACATCATCCCCAACTTGAAAGAAATTTCGTCCCACAATTTAGCACGCAGTTACTGAGGAAGCTAGTTAGGTTGCATGGTTTTCCTGGGGTGTCACATCATCCCCCCGTTGGTTTGGAATTTCATCCCGAAATTCCGCAGTAGCTTCAGCCTCAGTAGTGGTTTCATTGTTCTCGAATAACTGGGGATATTTGTGTTTCATTTGGTTTTCTCGTTCCCAGGTAAACTCTGGGCCACGACGGGAGTTCCAACGAACTTGAACAATAGGTATCCTGGTGCGTTTGAGAATCTTGACCTACCGGTCCAAGATTTCCACCGGTTCTTCAACAAATTGCAACTGATCGTCGATGGTGAGCTCCTTGAAAGGAACTATGAGAGTTTCATCTGACCGATACTTCTTCAGATTCGACACATAGAATACGTTGTGAACTCCACTAAGTTCTTCGGGTAGATTCTATCTGTATGCCATCTTTGTCACACCCCGACCACGTATAACATACAAAACGTGGCGGAAACATCGGGGAGTTTTGTAACAGAATTAATTGTTTCATAACCATGGCATTCAAAGTTGTATTTTATTTATTAAACAAGAGTGTTACATTGTCTTGAACAGTAAACAAAAGAGTTTATAACATAATTAAACAAGTCTATCTTCGTTTTTAGTCTCTAAGGCACAGGTCCGCCCTAGTGTCATGATCAACATCCTACGGAAAAGCTCCTGAAAACACATGTGAAAATAGGTACGTCAGCATAAAAATGCCTGTGAGATACATAGGTTTGTGAAAATAGGATTCATGACTTGTATTTGAGAAAATGTTTAGTCATGAACCTTGTAATTTGCTTTGTTTTGTAAATCATTTGGAAAACGATAAGATTAGTTGATAGGTATAAGTAATGTAAGGTTAAATGAATAACCATGTAAAATGAGTTTGTATAAGATAAGCTGGTTGTAAAACAATGTCTTATGAAAAGTATGTTATTTGTATAAAATGTTATATGTATCCAACTGAAATGATTTAAATAACGTTACGCTATGTAATATTATACAAACACTTATATATAGGAAGTACCAACGGCGTATCCACCATGTTTGTATCATATTACACACGTATCGTTACTCAAATCACTTACCCAAACAACCACCAATGTAACTTGTTCATGTACAAACCAATTGTCAAGTGTTATTGTGTAAACCATATCAAAATGTCTATGTCCAATGTAAACCACCAAATGTGTATATCAATGTCAAAAATGTTTATGTTCAATGTAGATCATGTAATGTGTAACCAAAATGTCATGTATGGGAAATGAAATATATCAACTAAACCATATGTAAAATGCACAAAAACAAGGTATTGAAGTAAAACATAGTTTAAATCAAAGTTATGTTTTGTGTAACAAATGCATGCTATACTGATACAAACATCTATGCGGTATTGTTATAATGCATACATCCAAGCCTTGAGACTGTGGCGATAAACCCTTAAACAAATTAAAGGTTTATCTAAATTATGTATATCGAATTCGGTCATTCCTTTCATCCCCTTTCCCTGGGATGTCCGGAACGGGAGTTGTCAATTCCTATGGTACCACTACCTACTAACGAACGGCGTAATTAATGTTAATGAATGTATTGTTCCATGTTAAACAAACCAAATGTCATAACAAAAATGTAAGCATGTGAAAACGATGCACTAAGTATGTAATCAAATGAACATACATAGCGTGAAATGTCATGTAAAACGATGTACTAAGTAATGCACACAATGGGCACACCTAGCATGAAATGTAATGTAAAACAATGTACTAAGTAATGCACACAATGGGCACACCTAGCATGAAAAGTAATGTAAAACAATGTACTAAGTAATGCACACAATGGGCACACCTAGCATGAAATGTAATGTAAAACAATGTACTAAGTAATGCACACAATGGGCACACCTAGCATGAAATGTAATGTAAAACAATGTACTAAGTAATGCACACAATGGGTACACCTAGCATAAGAAGTAATGAAATCATGTACTATAATGTACTAACGAACATAGCATGTATATGATGTGAAAACAGGAAAGCATGAAAGTAACCAGTAGGCACATGTGTTCCACCCCAAAACGTTTGGAAAACAGTAAAAGAGGGGTCTATGTACTCACTTGAGATTGCTCAGAAGTCCTAAGATAACCACCAAGCAATGCTAGAGATCACGGAATATCAAACGGCACCTAATATAGGTAACTACATTAATAAACCGGACCTAAATCGGAAGATCGGATAGGATGAGGGCTCGTAAACCATATGAGTATGGGAACTCATGTAGTATGGTTTAATAAAGCCTACATACTAAATGAAACCTAACCTAAGTGCTTGTGACCCATTACGACCCGTTTAAGTAGCTTATGCTACTTTAACGCGTCGTTCGCGTAGAACGCGTTCGGACCGCCTAACTAGTCCTATGACAAGTAATATATGCCTTAACATGTCTAATATGGTTGTCAAATCAGTTTAGATGTCAAAAGTTATGTTACATATGTTTAAAATGAATTTTGGCATCAAAGGGGTATTTTGGTAATTTACCTAAGGCATATAAACTACCTATCATACAACTACTTAAACGAAGCGACCATAAGGTATAACCTCGTAAGGTTATTCCCTATATACTATGGTCACCTAATGTGCTTGGTCGGATCCTAATGATCGACCAAACGGGTCGGGTTCGAAAGTATAAGCGATTGATTAGATCGCTTACCTCTACGACCCTATATAAGCACTAAACTAAAAGTGACGAGCTAAGCATGTTAAAACATGCTTAACTAAGTTTAGAAAACAGGTTTGGTATCACAACAAACGGTTGTGATACCTAAGAGTAGTTTGGTTACAAAATACGTAAGAATACGTATTCTGCCCGAAACTACGGCTCGTCACTGAGCCTAGATAACGTGGTAATCAGTAGGTATAGTCGCTAGGGACTATAACCATCGTGATCACACTCACGTTATGAAGTTCGAACGAACTTCGCATCGACCATAAACTGGTCAATGCAGAAAGTCAAACAAAGTTTGACTTTTGGACTCGAAAAGCAATAAAAGAACGAAAGAATACTTACGAAGGGTCCCCGAATGCTAATCTAGATCAAAATAGCTCAGGTATGAAACAAAGGTTTCAACTTAGAGCACAAATGATCAGATTCTTGTGAGAAATGAAGTGAAATGTGATGGGTATTTATAGATTTCGGAGAACCGTTAAGATCGTTTGTCGAATATCGTGTCTAAATCTCGTGCGTACATTTGTCAAAATGTTGTGGTTACTGAAAATGATCCTTAATGTGCTGAAAGGTCAAGTGTGGAACTTGTGGTTGTGGTTTAATCAGCTGATAATCTGCTGACTGGTTGATATTATCTGTTCTGGCACAGGCTAGCGCACCGCTACGTTAAAAGTGTAGCGCACCGCTAGGCCGTAGTTTGGCAGATTTACCATTTTAGTCCCTGCAGTGTAATCAGCCCATTTTCGACACGTTTAAGGCCCGTTAACCCCATTTCAAAGCTCTAAAATGAAGTTAAATTATAGGGAACTTAAAATGTGTTAAAAATATCTCGGATGTCGGTTCGTTTGGCCGTACGGTCGCGATGTTCGGTTAATTACGACGGAATGCGCACAAGCGCGAAAAACGATCCAAATGACGCGACGAATGGATTTTTCTTATGGCGAACACTAAAATATAATGTAGTCATGCTTACATAAATTTTTGGATGTCCGGATGTATTCAGAACGTAAGTTATGCGCGAAAATGCAAACTTGTGCACTTTTTGACGCTTTTAGTCCCTGAATGACCCAAAAGTTTATTTTAACACACCGAACCCCTCAAAGCCTATTTCTAAGCTATGTAAAGGATATTTAAGGTGTGTTTAACTTATGGTCATGTTCCGGAATGTTCGTTACAGTTCAAATTGATATACTTTCGCAGTTTGTCATATTTAGTCCCTGTAGTCGAATTAACTTGTTTTTGCCATACCAAAGCCTTCAAAACTTATTTCTAAGTTATGTAAAGGTTATTTAAGGTATGTTGAGTATATGTTGATGTTCCGGAGTATTTCTCGCATTAAACTGAGTACGTTTACGCACTAGTTTGCGTATAACTCTCCAGAAAGTGATGTAGAGTTTGGAATTGAACAAAAGTCAAAACATGAAAAATGTAAAACACAATCAAACAAACATTGGGATTAAATAACATTGTTTTATTGATAATAGAACTGTTCACAATGATTACAAGCACAGTTTTTACAGTCTCCCCTACTTGTGGAAATTTCGTCCCAAAATTTATTTAGAGGAAACTCGTGGAAAAAGATGTGGATATTTCGCCTTCATTTGATCTTCGCGTTCCCAAGTAAACTCAGGTCCACGCTTAGCTTCCCAGCGAACTTTGACCAAAGGAATGCGCTTGCGTTTAAGCCACTTGACTTCACGTTCCATGATTTCCACTGGTTTCTCAACAAATTTCAGTGTTTTGCCAATACGAATTTCGTCAAGCGGTATGGAGAAGTTTTCATCAGCTGAACACCTCTTGAGATTGGACACGTGAAAAGTTGGATGAACATTTCCAAGTTCAGGAGGTAACTCAAGTCTGTAGGCTACCTTTCCGATTCTTTCGACGATCTTGAATGGTCCAACGTATCTAGGTGCAAGTTTTCCTTTCTTTCCAAATCTGATCACACCTTTCCAAGGTGAGACCTTAAGTAATACTCGATCACCGACTTGAAATTCCAAGGCCTTGCGTTTTGGGTCCGCGTAAATCTTCTGACGGCTTCTAGCTGCCTGAAGGTTATCACGAACTTTCTTGATCTTGTCGGTAGTCTCTAAAATGAGGGCAGGTCCAGTAAGTTGAGCCTCGCCAATCTCATTCCAGCAGACTGGTGAACGACATTTTCGACCATAGAGAGCCTCGAAAGGAGCCATTTTGATGCTAGTGTGATAACTGTTGTTGTAGGAGAATTCAATCAATTTAAGATGTGAATCCCAGCTACCACCAAAATCGATCACACAAGCTCTTAGCATATCCTCCAGAGTCTGGATTGTTCTCTCAGTTTGACCATCCGTTTGCGGATGATAAGCTGTGCTCAGATTAAGTTGGGTCCCCATAGCAGATTGCATGGTTCTCCAAAAATGAGAAGTGAAACGAGCATCTCTGTCAGAAGTGATGTTCAACGGAACACTATGTCGAGCTACAATTTCATCCACATAGATTTGTGCAAGTCTGTCAGCAGGAAAATCCTCACGGATTGGCAAGAAATGTGCTGACTTTGTAAGACGATCAACGACTACCCAGATGGCATCATGACCTTTCTTTGTGCGTGGGAGTTTGGTAACAAGATCCATAGTAATGTTTTCCCATTTCCAAACTGGGATCTCTGGTTGCTCCAATAAGCCAGAAGGACGGTGATGTTCAGCCTTAACCTTAAGACAAGTAAGGCATGTGGATACGTATAAGGCAATGTCTTTCTTCATACCAGGCCACCAATAGTGAATACGAAGATCCTTATACATTTTATCTGAGCCCGGATGAATAGAATAACGAGACTTATGGGCTTCATCCATAAGCAAGGCACGAAGATCATCCTGGCTTGGGACCCACAAACGGTCCATGAAGTAATATGATCCATTGTCCTTCAGTTCCAGAGCAGGTGTTATGTGGTAAGGAAATTCCTTATCCATCAAACCTTGTGCAACACAAGATTGTTGAGCCTGAGAAATGCGTGCTTGGATATCGGATCGAGCTTGAATAACAGATTGAACACGTAAACAATGAAGCTTAGTACGTTCCTTACGACTCAATGCATCGGCCACGACATTCGCCTTACCAGGATGGTAGCGAATCTCGCAGTCATAGTCGTTTAAAAGCTCAACCCAACGTCGCTGTCTCATGTTGAGTTCTTTCTGGTTGAAGATATGCTGAAGACTTTTGTGGTCTGTGAAAACCACACATTTTGTACCGTACAAATAGTGTCTCTAGATCTTTAGAGCGAAAACAACTGCACCCAACTCAAGATCATGAGTGGTGTAGTTCTTCTCATGTATCTTCAACTGCCTCGATGCATAAGCTATGACTTTGTTCCTTTGCATAAGAACACAGCCAAGACCCAATTTCGATGCATCACAATACACAACAAAATCATCATCACCCTCAGGCAATGATAGTACAGGCGCATCGCAAAGCTTCTGCTTCAAGTGTTGAAAAGCTTCCTCTTGTTTGTATCCCCAATAAAAAGGGCATTTTCTTCTGAGTTAGAGCAGTTAGAGGAACTGCAATCTTCGAGAAGTTTTCTATGAAGCGGCGATAATAACCCGCTAGACCAAGAAAAGAACGAACTTCAGTAGGAGTAGAAGGTGTATCCCAATCCTTAATCGCACTGATCTTGGAGGGATCTACATGAATACCTTGTTCGTTTATAATATGTCCCAAAAATTGAACTTCTTTAAGCCAAAATTCGCACTTGGAGAATTTGGCGAAAAGTTGCTCTTTCTTTAGGAGTTCCAAAGTAAGACGAAGATGTTGTTCGTGGTCAGCTTACGTCTTAGAGTATATCAAGATGTCATCAATAAAAACAATGACGAACTGATCCAAATAAGGTTTGCAGACCCTATTCATTAAGTCCATGAAAACAGCAGGAGCATTAGTCAAACCGAATGGCATGACTGTGAATTCATAATGCCCATAACGAGTGCGGAACGCTGTCTTCGGAATGTCTTCTTCTTGCACCCGAAGTTGATGATATCCAGATCGCAGATCAATCTTCGAAAAATAAGAAGCGCCTTGTAACTGATCAAAGAGATCATCGATGCGAGGTAGGGGATATCGATTCTTGATGGTAAGCTTGTTAAGCTCACGATAATCGATACACATCCTAAAGGATCCATCCTTTTTCTTGACAAAAAGAACGGGAGCACCCCAAGGTGAAAAACTAGGACGTATAAAACCTTTGTCAGAGAGCTCCTGAAGCTATTTAGACAACTCTTGCATCTCAGATGGTGCAAGACGATATGGAGCTCTGGCAATGGGATTTGCACCAGGTACGAGATCAATACGGAACTCGACTTGGCGTGCTGGAGGTAGACCAGGTAAATCTTCAGGGAACACTTCAGAATAATCCCGAACGACAGGAATATCTGAAATAGACTTACCCTTGCCTTTATCTTCTGTTACATGTGCTAAGAAAGCCACATAGTTCTTCCGTAGATACTTCCGAGCTTTAAAACAAGACATGAGTTTGAGACCACCGATAGGCTTCTCACCTTGAACCTGCAGGATCTCGCCTGTCGAAAGCGGCACACGAACAATCTTCTCAGAACAAACTATCTCTGTGTGATGCTTGGATAACCAATCCATTCCTACAATAACGTCGAAGCTTCCAAGTTGCATAGGCGTGAGGTCGATAGGAAAAAGATGGTCGTTAAGATTCAACTGGCAGTTGCGAAGAACAGAATCAAGAATAATGGGTTCACCACTAGCAACTTCTACTGTCAAAGATTTACTTAGTTTTGTTCTAGACACTCGAAGCATTGGCTCAAAAGACAATGACACAAAACTCTTGTCGGCACCCGAATCAAAGAGAACATATGCAGGCTGGTTATTAATAAAGAACGTACCGTTCACCACGTTATCGTCTGCCTGCGCCTCTTGGGCATTCATGTTAAAGGCTCGGCCTCGAGCCGGAGCTTGATTCGGATTCTGGTTCTGATTCTGGTTAGCCAGCCTTGGGCACCGATTTCGGTAATGGGTCAGATCCCCACAATTATAACAAGCACCAGGTGGGTATTGTGGTCGTGCAGCTTGACCCTGTTGCTGAGCAGGAGGCTGAGCAACTTGTTGAGCCGGGTTCGGAACTGCATGATTATGAGCAAACCGACAAACATCGGCAAGATGACCTGACTTCCCACAGCTAGTACAGAAACGGCACTGATATTGCGGCTGATGGTGACTGTTGCATCTATTGCACAAAGGTGCATTCCCTGAATAGGGTTTCTTTGCCGGAGGCTGCGCGGGTTGGTTAGGAGCTGCCTGATTAGCTTGGGCAGTGATAGCAAAATTTTGGGAAGCCTTACGCTTCCTTGACCTCTTCGAAGAACCAGAGTCCTTTCCATTCTTGTTTTGACCCTTCTTGCTATCCCCCTTGTCAGCCGACTGTTTCTTGCCCTTGTCACCCTTCCTGTGTAACTTGTTCTTCCGAATCTGCGACTCAGTCAATGTCGCTGATAACTCAATCGCCTGACGAAGTGTGGTAGGGTTGCTACCAGTAATGATGTCTTGTACAGAGTCAGGTAGGCCGTCGATATACCTTTCGATAGCCTTGTCGAGTGGGGTAACCATAGTTGGGCAAAGCAGACTCAACTCCTCAAACCTATCAGTCTAAGCCCTGTGCTCACCACTATCCTGCTTCAAATCATCAAATTCCTTCTCCAAAGCTCGCTGCTCATGACGAGGACAGAATTCCCTCATCATAAGAGCTCTTAGTTCAGCCCATGTCTGTGCCAAGGCAATCTCAGCACCCCTATCTCTCATAACCCCGTTCCACCATGTCAAAGCCCTCTTCTGGAATACGCTCGAAGCAAACTCGACTTTGCGATTATCCGGACACTGCACGTGGCGGAAAGTATTCTCTATGCTCTCAAACCACTGAAGAAGCCCAGTTGCTCCCTCAGAACCACTAAACTTGAGTGGTTTAGCCGAGCTGAAATCCTTGTATTTGCATGGAGCATTATTGCTGTTGTTGGCTTGGTGCCATTGAGCAAAGAGATTTGGAAATTGAGCAGCCATCTGCTCCGCAATAATTTCTGCCAGTTCGGCAGTCGCAATCAGATTGTCGCGTCGAGGAGGCATTCTAAAAGAGGAAACATGAAAGAAATGAGTGAGATGATTGGATGAAAAGAATGAGATGAAACGAAATCAACAAAAGCAAAGATGGTGGTCATTTGTCCGTATCACAAAGTAAACAAACGACACACAGTGACTAATCAAAGTAAATGGATCAAAAATAATGTATTTCGAAGATATGCTCGCCTATAAGTGAACACTCATCCCAAGAATTCCCAGGTAAGCACAACTGGTCTCGCGTCTGGTTGAGATGTATACGAAGTGCTTGCCTAGACAGAAAACCCAGAATACAGGCATTCACCCTTCCAGTTTGCACGTGTTCACATTATTTATAACCCAAAACATTGACGAGATTTTGAAAATTTGAAGGCACAAGGCCAAAAATTTTAGTCAAACTGAAAGGGTTCAAAACCTTACAATAGAGGGTTCAAAACCTTGTAATAAATTTTTCAAAAACAGAAGATTGTTTTTCAAAAATCGTTTCGGAAAAATTTGGTTCTTGTTTTGCTAATCACCTAAGGATAGGTGATGTACATGTTTTAAGATGTAAACACAAGATAATTTGTGTTAGGGTCCTAGAAAAGTTATAGTCTAGGTCAAAGCATTACTAATAACCTAATTCCCTATAACCATTGGCTCTGATACCAACTCTTCTGTCACACCCCGACCACGTATAACATACAAAACGTGGCGGAAACATCGGGGAGTGTTGTAACAGAATTAATTGTTTCATAACCATGGCATTCAAAGTTGTATTTTATTTATTAAACAAGAGTGTTACATTGTCTTGAATAGTAAACAAAAGAGTTTATAACATAATTAAACAAGTCTATCTTCGTTTTTAGTCTCTAAGGCACAGGTCCGCCCTAGTGTCATGATCAACATCCTACGGAAAAGCTCCTGAAAACACATGTGAAAATAGGTACGTCAGCATAAAAATGCCTGTGAGATACATAGGTTTGTGAAAATAGGATTCATGACTTGTATTTGAGAAAATGTTTAGTCATGAACCTTGTAATTTGCTTTGTTTTGTAAATCATTTGGAAAACGATAAGATTAGTTGATAGGTATAAGTAATGTAAGGTTAAATGAATAACCATGTAAAATGAGTTTGTATAAGATAAGCTGGTTGTAAAACAATGTCTTATGAAAAGTATGTTATTTGTATAAAATGTTATATGTATCCAACTGAAATGATTTAAATAACGTTACGCTATGTAATATTATACAAACACTTATATATAGGAAGTACCAACGGCGTATCCACCATGTTTGTATCATATTACACACGTATCGTTACTCAAATCACTTACCCAAACAACCACCAATGTAACTTGTTCATGTACAAACCAATTGTCAAGTGTTATTGTGTAAACCATATCAAAATGTCTATGTCCAATGTAAACCACCAAATGTGTATATCAATGTCAAAAATGTTTATGTTCAATGTAGATCATGTAATGTGTAACCAAAATGTCATGTATGGGAAATGAAATATATCAACTAAACCATATGTAAAATGCACAAAAACAAGGTATTGAAGTAAAACATAGTTTAAATCAAAGTTATGTTTTGTGTAACAAATGCATGCTATACTGATACAAACATCTATGCGGTATTGTTATAATGCATACATCCAAGCCTTGAGACTGTGGCGATAAACCCTTAAACAAATTAAAGGTTTATCTAAATTATGTATATCGAATTCGGTCATTCCTTTCATCCCCTTTCCCTGGGATGTCCGGAACGGGAGTTGTCAATTCCTATGGTACCACTACCTACTAACGAACGGCGTAATTAATGTTAATGAATGTATTGTTCCATGTTAAACAAACCAAATGTCATAACAAAAATGTAAGCATGTGAAAACGATGCACTAAGTATGTAATCAAATGAACATACATAGCGTGAAATGTCATGTAAAACGATGTACTAAGTAATGCACACAATGGGCACACCTAGCATGAAATGTAATGTAAAACAATGTACTAAGTAATGCACACAATGGGCACACCTAGCATGAAAAGTAATGTAAAACAATGTACTAAGTAATGCACACAATGGGCACACCTAGCATGAAATGTAATGTAAAACAATGTACTAAGTAATGCACACAATGGGCACACCTAGCATGAAATGTAATGTAAAACAATGTACTAAGTAATGCACACAATGATCACACCTAGCATAAGAAGTAATGAAATCATGTACTATAATGTACTAACGAACATAGCATGTATATGATGTGAAAACAGGAAAGCATGAAAGTAACCAGTAGGCACATGTGTTCCACCCCAAAACGTTTGGAAAACAGTAAAAGAGGGGTCTATGTACTCACTTGAGATTGCTCAGAAGTCCTAAGATAACCACCAAGCAATGCTAGAGATCACGGAATATCAAACGGCACCTAATATAGGTAACTACATTAATAAACCGGACCTAAATCGGAAGATCGGATAGGATGAGGGCTCGTAAACCATATGAGTATGGGAACTCATGTAGTATGGTTTAATAAAGCCTACATACTAAATGAAACCTAACCTAAGTGCTTGTGACCCATTACGACCCGTTTAAGTAGCTTATGCTACTTTAACGCGTCGTTCGCGTAGAACGCGTTCGGACCGCCTAACTAGTCCTATGACAAGTAATATATGCCTTAACATGTCTAATATGGTTGTCAAATCAGTTTAGATGTCAAAAGTTATGTTACATATGTTTAAAATGAATTTTGGCATCAAAGGGGTATTTTGGTAATTTACCTAAGGCATATAAACTACCTATCATACAACTACTTAAACGAAGCGACCATAAGGTATAACCTCATAAGGTTATTCCCTATATACTATGGTCACCTAATGTGCTTGGTCGGATCCTAATGATCGACCAAACGGGTCGGGTTCGAAAGTATAAGCGATTGATTAGATCGCTTACCTCTACGACCCTATATAAGCACTAAACTAAAAGTGACGAGCTAAGCATGTTAAAACATGCTTAACTAAGTTTAGAAAACAGGTTTGGTATCACAACAAACGGTTGTGATACCTAAGAGTAGTTTGGTTACAAAATACGTAAGAATACGTATTCTGCCCGAAACTACGGCTCGTCACTGAGCCTAGATAACGTGGTAATCAGTAGGTATAGTCGCTAGGGACTATAACCATCGTGATCACACTCACGTTATGAAGTTCGAACGAACTTCGCATCGACCATAAACTGGTCAATGCAGAAAGTCAAACAAAGTTTGACTTTCGGACTCGAAAAGCAATAAAAGAACGAAAGAATACTTACGAAGGGTCCCCGAATGCTAATCTAGATCAAAATAGCTCAGGTATGAAACAAAGGTTTCAACTTAGAGCACAAATGATCAGATTCTTGTGAGAAATGAAGTGAAATGTGATGGGTATTTATAGATTTCGGAGAACCGTTAAGATCGTTTGTCGAATATCGTGTCTAAATCTCGTGCGTACATTTGTCAAAATGTTGTGGTTACTGAAAATGATCCTTAATGTGCTGAAAGGTCAAGTGTGGAACTTGTGGTTGTGGTTTAATCAGCTGATAATCTGCTGACTGGTTGATATTATCTGTTCTGGCACAGGCTAGCGCACCGCTACGTTAAAAGTGTAGCGCACCGCTAGGCCGTAGTTTGGCAGATTTACCATTTTAGTCCCTGCAGTGTAATCAGCCCATTTTCGACACGTTTAAGGCCCGTTAACCCCATTTCAAAGCTCTAAAATGAAGTTAAATTATAGGGAACTTAAAATGTGTTAAAAATATCTCGGATGTCGGTTCGTTTGGCCGTACGGTCGCGATGTTCGGTTAATTACGACGGAATGCGCACAAGCGCGAAAAACGATCCAAATGACGCGACGAATGGATTTTTCTTATGGCGAACACTAAAATATAATGTAGTCATGCTTACATAAATTTTTGGATGTCCGGATGTATTCAGAACGTAAGTTATGCGCGAAAATGCAAACTTGTGCACTTTTTGACGCTTTTAGTCCCTGAATGACCCAAAAGTTTATTTTAACACACCGAACCCCTCAAAGCCTATTTCTAAGCTATGTAAAGGATATATAAGGTGTGTTTAACTTATGGTCATGTTCCGGAATGTTCGTTACAGTTCAAATTGATATACTTTCGCAGTTTGTCATATTTAGTCCCTGTAGTCGAATTAACTTGTTTTTGCCATACCAAAGCCTTCAAAACTTATTTCTAAGTTATGTAAAGGTTATTTAAGGTATGTTGAGTATATGTTGATGTTCCGGAGTATTTCTCGCATTAAACTGAGTACGTTTACGCACTAGTTTGCGTATAACTCTCCAGAAAGTGATGTAGAGTTTGGAATTGAACAAAAGTCAAAACATGAAAAATGTAAAACACAATCAAACAAACATTGGGATTAAATAACATTGTTTTATTGATAATAGAACTGTTCACAATGATTACAAGCACAGTTGTTACAATCTTGCCAATTTTCTCCGTGATTTCAAAAGGTCCAACATCTCGCGGTTTGAGTTTGCCTCGTTTACCAAAACGAACTACACCTTTTTCCAAGGTGAGACTTTTAAGTGGTGCTAGATCCCCAACCTGGAACTCGGGTGGTTTCCTGTGCTTATCAGCGTAGCGTTTCTGTCAGTCACGAGCTGTTGTCATCCATTGTCGTATCTGAGCAGTCTCCTCTGCTGTGTCTATGACGAGTTCTGGGCCAGTGATTTGGCTGTTTCCAACTTCTGCCCAACAAAGAGGTGATCGGCACTTCCGTCCGTACAATGCCTCGAACGGAGCAACCTGGATGCTGGTGTGGTAACTCTTGTTATACGGAAACTCCACTAAAGTTAGATGTCGCTCCCAGCCATTACCAAAGTTGATTACACATGCTCGAAACATGTCTTCAAGAGTTTGGATGGTGCGTTCAGTCTGCCCATCTGTCTGTGGATGATATGCCGTGCTCATGTCTAGACGTGAGCCAAAGGATTTGTGCATCGCTTGCCACAAATCAGATGCAGTTCGTGGGTCGCGATCAGAGATAATGGAGGTTGGCACCCTGTGCCTAGCGACCGTTTCTTTCAGGTAGATGACTGCAAGTGTAGAATACTTACCCGTTTCCTTGATGGCTAGAATATGTGCTAGTTACGTGAGACAATCGACGATCATCCAGGTGATATTGTTTCCGTTTCAAGTTGTAAGTAGACTAGTGACCAAATCCATGGCAGTCTGTTTTTCGCTTTCCATATAGGTGTTTCTGGTTGCTAACACTTCACCTTGACTTTCCCACAAGTCAAACATCATTCCCATACCTAGCTAGGTGGGCCTTCATGCCCGATTACCAGTACAAGGTTTATAAATCCTAATATCTCTCATCAAAACCCAGACGACTAGAATATCAAAGCCGGTGCGCTTTGCTCAACACGAGTTCCCTATAGTTGTCGTATAATGAGACCCACATTCGTTCCATGAGGTAGCGAATATCGTCTGACCTGCCAGGGTTGCTTCTCCATGCCCCGCATGGGTTCAACTTGAAAATCCCCTTCCTTCAGTTCTCCTGTTTGAATAGGGCGTATCAGTTCAGGTAAGTTAGAGTCGATAGTGAGCTGCAAAGCTTGTGCACGTTCAAGTTTCATAGTTGTAATAATCCTAGAGTTCCCTCTAGCGATGCCATTAACTGATTTAGCTCTGACGAAGCCAAGGTACACGGGAGGCCCTTGTGATCGGTCTAAATAACGTATCTGGTACCGTCCAAGTAATGCCTCCATCTAAAATCCCAAGGCCATGGTTTTCACCGCCAGTTGGGTGTCGTGCAGTTCCTCTTTGTAGCTCCATCACGTAAGTCATCACTTTCTCGTGTTGCGTCAGTGTGTAACTGGGACTCTGATTCGGACCGTCATGGTATACCGCTAAATCATCCGCACCCTCGGGTAAAGACGATGCTCAGCGCATTGCAGAGTTGGAATTAGAAAGCTGGAAAAACTTCCTCCTGTTTTGTCTTCTAAAAACACAGCACCCTGCTGTGCTAAAGAGATTACAGCGGCGCAATTTTCGAAAATTCCTCGAATCCAGACGTTACATTTGGCAAGACTTCACACGGAATGGCTCCTCCCTCAGGAGCTCTAAATAAAATACAGATGCCGTCCACGATGTTCCTTTCTCCTGAAATGATTCAACGCGTCGCCAATAAACACGGTCGGTTCATGAGATTCATAAAGCTGCTGGTGTGTTGAGTAACCCCAAAGGTCATGGAATATAAAGTCGCAATGGCCGCATCGCGTTTGATATGCCATTTTTGGATCATTCTCCCATTGGACTTCCATCTGATAATAGTTCGTTCGCTAGCCTATCCTCGAATGGAAGCTTCTTCCTCGCAACTGGTCGACGGGTGGCCAATACATGGTCGAGACAAGCGGTTCTTAAAATCCTTGTGTCCCCGGCAACAGCGCCAAAAACTTGATGTGCGTAAAGTGTGATAGGTATTTAAGTATATTTTAAGCCCTTTTTACACGTTAGTCAAGTTTTAAATTTATAAAACACGATATTTTACTAACACCAAACACACATATGGGCAAGTGCACCCATCGTGAGCGTAGTATAGTGTTGGCAAGATACCGAGGTCGTCCAAGGACACAAGAGCTTTTAGTACCGGTTTATCCTCAATGTCTAATCAAATCAAAAGTTAGAAAAATGTTTTTAAACTAGAAAAAATAAAAACTAACTAAAATGCTGAAAAATAAAATAAAAATAAAACAGATAGACAAGATGAATCACTTGGCTCCGACTCGTGTATAGTGTAACCTTTGATTAATTCCGCACTTTTTCACTTTTTAAGAGATTATCTTAGTTATTGTAGTAGGCCCCTCTTTTGAAGGTGACGTTACCCTCAACCCAGTAGTTTGAGTCAGCAAGGATACAATCCTAAAGAGTCGGATTATTGAAAGATAATTAACTAAGTTATTAATGCATATTATGGTAGGCCCCTCTTTTGAAGGTGACGTTACCCTCGGCTAAGTAGTCTGAGTCAGCAGGGATACAGTCCTAAGTAGCCGGGTTAAAGTATTAATAGTAGCTTACATATGAGGGGATCAAAGAGTTTGGACCCCCGCCATCCAATACCGGTGGGTATTGAAGGAGGTCCTACTAAATTTGACCCATGTCCTTGCAGGATCTATACATTGAACAATGCAAGACTCTTACCAAACCGTTCCCTTAACCCCCGACCAGGTAGCCAACATACCTCCATATAGACCGTGGAGATATGAATGGTGAAAATCTTTTATTTTATATAGACAGTAAAATAATGCCAAGACACCACGGACAAACGATAAGGAAGAATCACCTTCAACATAAGAAACTAGTTATTAAAGTCATTAATACATAACCAAGTAAAAAGTGCGAAAAGATTAAAAATAAAAAGTATTACACTAGACACTTGTCTTCACCAAGTGATGTAAGAGACTTAGGCAAACATGGCCTTTGATTGTCAAGAACTCTTACGATCAGTCTTGGATCCCGAGACGACTCACACACTCTATGATAGACAATGGATGATGGTGGTGGATGATGGTGTTGTGATGGTGGTGGGTGGTGGGTGGTGGGTGAAGTGTGAGAGAGGTGGTGTGCCAAGGGATGGTTTGCAAATGAGCCAAGCACCCCTATTTATAGCCTGAACAGCAGCTCGGGCACGGCCCCGTGTCCATTAGGCACGACCCCGTGTCCATTAGGCATGACCCCGTGTCCATCCTCTTCTCTTCCTTCATTAATTACAGTTTGTCTGCATTAGTTGACCACGCCCCCGTGTTCGCTGGGCACGCCCCCGTGTGCAGAAGCATATCTGTACTATCAAGATTTTCCCAGATTCTGCGAATCTTAGAGTTAACTACGGCCCCGTGTCCGCTGGGCAAGCCCCTGTGGTGGGTGATAGAAGCTTCTATAGCTTTGTCTTTTATGCTGGCACTTGGGCATGCTCCCGTGTTCACTGAGCACGGGGCGTGTTCAGTCTTCTGTCTTCTTGAGTTTGCTTGGGAAGATGCTGTCGGGGGGTCGGGCATGCCACGTTTGTTCCTTTTCTTGTATTTATGTTAGATTTAGCTGCCTTTTTGCTTCTTTTGTTAATTTGAGCTCGTTTAATCCTGAAAATACAAAAGGAAGACAAAAACACACTTTTTCCAACATTAGTACTAAAAAAGGGTTAGTTTTATGCCACAATTGGTGTAATTTATATGTTGCATTTTGTGCACATCAAATACTCCCACACTTGAATCTTTGCTTGTCCTTAAACAAAACTCTTTATAATGTGGATTTACACTCCCAAATGGAATGGGTAGAAGAGAAGGTTTTTGGGCTTGTCATAGAGTGTCGGGATTTCCAAGATTCTTTATCAAGTTTTATTTTTTTTTATTTACAATCCTATTCGTCATGATTTATTTAAAACATTACATAAGATAAATTACTTATTAGGGCATAACATGCCTTTTTAAAATTCCATTTATATACAAGTTCACATACCTCACGGGGATCACTCAACACTCGGCCGAAAATGTATTTTAGTGAATCACTCGAGAGCGACATGGAACTTATTCCTACCATAGGCTTGCCAAGCAATCAACCCTCCTCCTTTTTAACTATACACCTTTGTAAATATCAAGAGGACTTTTGGGTGAAGGTTTAGGCTAGGGTTAAAGGTAGGTGGTTGGGTTAACGGTTAGTAGAAAAGGGCGAAAAGCGTAAAAAAACATCGGTTTTCGTTAGACTTTTTATTTTTGCAATTTTTATTTTGATGAAGCCATTATTCAAACAAAGTTATTTTTGATGAACTTTCTTGTTTATTTCTTTTGCTTCATCATCAACATATATATATATATTTGAAAAGTCATACGAAAAAAAACTGAGCTTGTTACTAAAACAAAGGGTTAAAAATAAAAAGGGTTTTGGTGGGTGAAAGGGTGTTTGTTTTTGGGTTAAGAAATGAAAAGGTTTAGGCTCAAAGGGGTTAACAAGGGGGATTTTGGGTAGGTGGTAAAAAAAAGAAAATAATGGTGTAGAAATGAAAAAGGGTTAGTCCTATTGCCTCCATCATTTAATTACTCGGGTTTAAGTTGGTAAGGACCGGGAATATATCGTCGTGGCAAGTTCTAGAGTCGTAAGAACCAAGCGGCTATTCACACAAGAAACGAAAAATGAGCATTTAGTTTAAAGATATGTATTTGTATGCTCAATAAAGGCTCAAAACTCACTTTTGTGGGAATGGGTTTTTATGTGATCAAGTATATATAATCAAATTTTAACTAAGCTTGTCATGCCGTTACATAATTGTCTTATGTTGGTTCTTTTTATCACGACGCTATCGGTTGTAAATTTGTAAAAATATAACCTTTATAGAATTTGAATTTCCCAAGTTAAACCTAGACAAGTAAGAAAAATGAAAGAAATTTTGGGGAAAAAATTGGGGTGATTAGCGGTTCCAATAGAGTTTTGTGTAAGGCTTGTAATTAGGACTTGCAAGATTCAAGATTTTAGCATCCCCCCACACTTAAATTACACATTGTCCTCAATGTGTCCCAAAAATAAGTTTTTAGGTTGATTGAATGTGTAAAAAGGTGTGAAAAAGAAAAATTTATGTTACTGGGCGTCTGGACACGGCCCCGTGGTGTCCGGGCACGACCCCCTGTTCAGATCGCCAGTAACATAATATGTAAAAAGAAACAGAAGCCTGGACACGGGGGCGTGTTGGGTGAACACGGCCCGTGTCCAGTTACCTGAACTGGGCATTTTCTGCAGATTGTGCAGCACGGGGCCGTGTTGGGCTGGCACGACCCGTGCTGAACTTGCTGTAATGAAGAAAATTTTATCGGATGGCCCTGTTTTATGGGGTGCTGGTTCAAGTTTCCCTTGTTATCCTTCACCATCCGAGTGTGTTTTATCCATTTCAACATCATCCAAACACCAAATTAACTAAAACCATCATTCATTAAGTCATAGAGAGAATTACATAATAATCCTAAAAAGCTAAAACTCTAGATAAATAGGTCAAAGAAGCACAAGAAATCTAAATCAAGAAGTTCTAGCCTAAAATTATTCTATTAGCAAAATTTCCAAAGAGATAATTCTCTTGGTTGGATGCGGCTTTGAAGAACTTCCTTTTCCGTGCATGGGTTCCTCACACGTCGGCGAGCCATTCCTCTATCTCCCGTGGGAGAAGAAAGACGGGCTCATTGGCATCGGTTTGAGGAGGTGCAACCTCCACTGGTATTTCTTGTAGATCTTCAAGAGGAGGCTCCGCTGAAAAGTCATCCCACCCAGTAGGATTGTTGATTCCAAGTGCTAGGTTCCAATCCTCTTGAGGGAGGATTGGTTCCATGGGAGGTGTTACAAGAATGTTTAACCTCTGGTGCAAGAGATTAATTTCTTGAAAACTGTTTTCCAACCCCACCCTAAGATAGTTTATACGGTCTATTAGGACCTCCTCTACCGAAGTCATCTCGTCAAGAGCTTCACGTAATGCCATTACGTAGCGTACGAGAGTTGCTTCAATTGATGACCTTCTTTCCCTTCGACTGTTTCTGGAGTGCGCAAAAGAGGTTCCACTGTTTTGACTAGACATTCTACGAAACCACACCAAAAATAATTCATTTTAATGGAACAGTAATCCCGGACACGGCCCTGTGCTCAATGAGCACGGCCCCGTGTTCACCTTCCTGCAGATTTTTGGAACAAGGAATCTTGGAGTTTCAAATTATTTTACCAACTTATGAAGCATTTTTAAGCAGGAATAACTTAAAACAATGTTGTACAACTTATTTTTAACAAGATTCCTTGAACAAAAACTCAACAAACATCGTAACAAAGCTTGGAATCATGGTGATCTCAAGCTTCAATGGAGGTGTTGAAGCAAGAAAGATGAAGAAGAAGGCAATGGATAAAAGAGGAAAGGACAAGATGGTTGTTAGAACCTTCTTTTAGAAAATACCTAGGATGGTAGGTGAGAAGATCCTTTCAAATCTCTGTCCCTGGATGGTCCAAATGTGCAGGATTCTTGGCTGCATTTATAGAAAACGATAGCATGCTGGACACGGCCCCGTGTCGGCTGGACACGGCCCCGTGTCGGCTGGACACGGCCCCGTGTGCAGGCAAGATCATGACACATTTTGTCCGCATTCTGACAAAAAGTCAGAAAGGAATCTTTTGGTGGAAACGGGGGCGTGTTGACCTGGGCACGGCCCCGTGTCGAAAGGCTGTTTTATGAAGTTTGTCTATTTTTAAGGAACTTATCCGGATCAGGCGGTTCCTTACTGGATGGAAAAACCCCAAAGTGCCTAAGATACCTTAATTGCTCAAGATTAAGACGAGAACGCAATAGGTTGTCGGTGAGGGTGATTCCTATGCTAAATGTAGGTGGATAAGTCCAACCCTTTCCCGGGCTCTCGTTAAAGAAGGTGTATGCCGAATCGCTCAGGTCTATGTATGCATCGATCGAAGTCGATAGGGAGTCCTTCACGGCACAATCGACACAGGGACGACTATCGCTCAAGTCCTCACTAGAGTTAGAGGTAACATCGGGAACAACGAAGTTGTTTTTATTTGAATGCGATCCCAACAATTCTTCTTGGTTATCGTCTTGAGATAAATTATTGAAATCCATCCTAAGTTCTTTTAACCAATTAAGAATTAGATCTTCCAATTGAAATAGTTCATCAAGAAGCATTTCTCCTAGAAGATCCGGTTGAGAGCATTCGAGGGAGAGATAGGGATTATTTTTACTTTCGCCACTCTTAAGGCTACGGGAAAACGATGGGTCTATATAGTGGGGCTTATAATTTAGAAAATAACATTCTAATTCTTTATGGGAACCACCACATATTTGACACCACGTACCATAAGAGTGCCGAAAGTAAAAAATATCAGTATCACTCATGTTTGTGTCAGAAATTACCAACCGTCGGGATCTTACGGTTCTGTTTTCAGTAACTGAAACTTGGGCACGGGGCGTGTTAAGTGGGCACGGCCCGTGTTCAGCTTACTGTCTGACTTAAAACAGGATTGCCAGTTCCAAGGATTGGGCACGGGGCGTGTTCAGCGGGCACGGCCCGTGCTGAGTTCTGCAGAAGCTGAAAAATTAAAAAAATCCTAAAAAAACAGAAAAATTAGAAAAAATGATTAGGCCGCTGATTCCTAACTTTCTTAAAATCCTTGTGTCCCCGGCAACGACGCCAAAAACTTGATGTGCGTAAAGTGTGATAGGTATTTAAGTATATTTTAAGCCCTTTTTACACGTTAGTCAAGTTTTAAATTTATAAAACACGATATTTTACTAACACCAAACACACATATGGGCAAGTGCACCCATCGTGAGCGTAGTATAGTGTTGGCAAGATACCGAGGTCGTCCAAGGACACAAGAGCTTTTAGTACCGGTTTATCCTCAACGTCTAATCAAATCAAAAGTTAGAAAAATGTTTTTAAACTAGAAAAAATAAAAACTAAATAAAATGCTGAAAAATAAAATAAAAATAAAATAGATAGACAAGATGAATCACTTGGCTCCGACTCGTGTATAGTGTAACCTTTGATTAATTCCGCACTTTTGCACTTTTTAAGAGATTATCTTAGTTATTGTAGTAGGCCCCTCTTTTGAAGGTGACGTTACCCTCGGCTAAGTAGTATGAGTCAGCAGGGATACAGTCCTAAGTAGCCGGGTTAAAGTATTAATAGTAGCTTACATATGAGGGGATCAAAGAGTTTGGACCCCCGCCATCCAATACCGGTGGGTATTGATGGAGGTCCTACTAAATTTGACCCAGGTCCTTGCAGGACCTATACACTGAACAAGGCAAGACTCTTACCAAACCGTTCCCTTAACCCCCGACCAGGTAGCCAACATACCTCCATATAGACCGTGGAGATATGAATGGTGAAAATCTTTTATTTTATATAGACAGTAAAATAATGCCAAGACACCACGGATAAACGATAAGGAAGAATCACCTTCAACATAAGAAACTAGTTATTAAAGTCATTATTACATAACCAAGTAAAAAGTGCGAAAAGATTAAAAATAAAAAGTATTACACTAGCCACTTGTCTTCACCAAGTGATGTAAGAGACTTAGGCAAACATGGCCTTTGATTGTCAAGAACTCTTACGATCAATCTTAGATCCCGAGACGACTCACACACTCTATGATGGACAATGGATGATGGTGGTGGATGATGGTGTTGTGATGGTGGTGGGTGGTGGGTGAAGTGTGAGAGAGGTGGTGTGCCAAGGGATGGTTTGCAAATGAGCCAAGCACCCCTATTTATAGCCTGAACAGCAGCTCGGGTACGGCCCCGTGTCCATCCTCTTCTCTTCCTTCATTAATTGCAGTTTGTCTGCATTAGTTGACCACGCCCCCGTGTTCGCTGGGCACACCCCCGTGTGCAGAAGCATATCTGTACTATCAAGATTTCCCCAGATTCTGTGAATCTTAGAGTTGACCACGGCCCCGTGTCCGCTGGGCACGCCCCCGTGGTGGGTGATAGAAGCTTCTATAGCTTTGTCTTTTATGCTGGCACTTGGGCACGCCCCCGTGTTCACTGAGCACGGGGCGTGTTCAGTCTTCTGTCTTCTTGATTTTGCTTGGGAAGATGCTGTCGGGGGGTCGGGCATGCCACGTTTGTTCCTTTTCTTGTATTTATGTTAGATTTAGCTGCCTTTTTGCTTCTTTTGTTAATTTGAGCTCATTTAATCCTGAAAATACAAAAGGAAGACAAAAACACACTTTTTCCAACATTAGTACTAAAAAAGGGTTAGTTTTATGCCACAATTGGTGTAATTTATATGTTGCATTTTGTGCGCATCAGACTCCTGCATCAAAATCATCGTGGATAGTAGAAGGAAGGTCGATGTCGAGCACTTGTCCCACAAGGTCGAGTTTGCATCCCAATGATCATATGAGGTTTTCAATTGTCTTGCCATCAGCCGATTCCACAACAGGTTCAGTTTTAAGAAGCATCAGGGTTAAATAGAACAGTGACAAGGCGATTTGCTACCCGTTCAAGCTACCATGTTGCTATTATCCTGCCGCCGCCCATGCAAATCCGAATTGTCCTTCTACAAGCATCATTTCTAGTGTTGTTATTGTCGTCATTCCCTTGGTTGTTATCGTCTTGATTCTAACAACGGCCAATCCATGTCGTAGGCACCTCCATTTCCATACTGTTGGTTACAATTACGAGTATCTTGATGTGGCCATGACTGTTACCTCTAACGTCATTTCCTGAAATGGAGTCCAACGATCTTTCTCCATCATGGTCCATCGTTTCACATTTCATGCCACATCCTAAGGCGTTGCTCATTGTGCTGGCGGTCACACATTCCATACTACAGTCAATTGTCACTGCCTATGTCTCGATTGATTCGTAAGAGTTGGCTCCCATGAACCGCTGGCTAGGGTTAAGGATCTGGTTGAAGCCAATTTGCCGATGATCGTTGCCGGTAGCCAAGGTCGTTCTAATACTGAGGTCGGTGAGGTACTACGCTCACCTTCTTGCCTATCAATCTTGCATATCGATGGAGTAATACATGGTACGCTGCCAGAGTGTTGCAGAAGTGATCGCACTTCGGGGTTTAAGATGTTAATACACAGAGTTCCAACCAATGAAAAGGGGTGAGAAAGGTATCGGTCAATCATTCGACGCTGCGACATCCAACTCAGGGACGTTCGTATAAGCACCTAACATTCTACACGGTTCGCTAGGTGTTCAGATGGGTGTTCAGGTAATACTCGATAGCATCGAGATTCGAAAGGATCCAGAGTGGAATGAAAAGTTCACGTTCGAGTAGGGGACAATCATTTCTATGACCCCTATAGGTTTGTTATGTTTCACATCGATCAAATAACAGAACGGAACGCCTTTTTCACTTGTTAAGCCTCACTGGGACTCGCATGCACTCCACATTATTATTATGTGTGCACCCACAATAACATTGTGATTTGCATGTTCATCTCAGTTCCTCCTAACTCATGTCAAATGGTCCCTCAAACTCGGATGTCAAACGGAAGTCGTCAAAGTAATAAGATCACAAAAATCCAAGGACTATGGCATACTATCAACGCATCATAAGGTAAGCAAGCAATCCATGCCATCATGCTATAGTGACGAGTGTGCGTTCATATGTTTCATCATAAACAAATGTGTACTAGTCACGTAATGTATGCAACAAGTAGGAAGAACGAACCTTGCAATCTGGAGCTGAGTGTCATGGTCGTATTCAGGTTTTCAGAACTGTTAGGTTATAGTCTGGTTTTATAAAAACGTTTTTCCCCTTTTTAAAACTAAGTTCACTATAACCAATGGCTCTAATACCAATCTGTCACACCCCCAAAATACCACAAGCGGAATCACCGCAGGGCGTGTGACGTACCAGGATCCAAGCCACCAATCACGTTGAACTCATAAATATAATTAAAGAAAACTTTCATTCATTAACGTAAAGTGTTATAAACATTACATATCATTGAATACAGCGGAAGCATAACTCATTTGTTAAGTGTTTCATAAACCATGTGTACATAAACCAGTAAGTTTGTATTGAGGTTCCCTGCATTTCGACCCATGACCACTCCAGCCTCCCAGACAGCAAGTTCCAACAATATGCACCTATAGGCCTGCAAGGCATGTAACAACGAGTCAACAACAAAGTTGAGCGAGTTCACAATTGGTTGTCCATTTTAAAGTTGTTCCAAAAACCACGAGTTCATTCAAAAACCATGAGTTATCCAATTCATTGTTTCCCAAACCATAACCAGTGGGGGCTACCCCATGTTGTAAACTACTAAACTAGTTATATATATTGGTGTCCTTCCCAACCGAGGACGGAGGTACGTATTCTACCCAACTGAAAATACGCAGGTTAAATGTAGGCGTCCTTCCCAATCCGTGAACGGAGGTACGTATTCTTCCCAATCCGAGAATACGCAGGTTTAGCATCGGCGTCCTTCCCAATCCGAGAACGGAGGTACGTATTCTTCCCAATCCAAGAATACGCAGGATTAAATGTAGTCTATTAGTGGTGGATATACAGGTTTCATCTTAGCTTCTTAATCCCATTCCCAACCCACCGGGAATCTCATGCCTTAAGAGTGTGAACTCACCTCGGTTTGCTCGGTATGTTTATCTACGTACTCAAGTTGATCAATCAAATCCACAAGATCGAATAGATGGGATGATGCCTCGAGGGGGAGGGGGTCTTATCTTCTGCCCTCGCACAACATGTAGAGAGTAGGGTTTGATATGTTGTAATGGTGAGATATGAAAAGAGGTTACGTACATAGTATATTCAAGTTATAAAGACAAAACCTAAGTCATTGTGGGCCGGTCATGACATGCTTTAGGCTACAAGGACTGGGCCGCATAAATCCATGTATGCAAGGTTGGGCTCGGGCAGATTGATCCGAAATTTGGGTTATTTAGAATGTGAATAAGTAGCCCACTACATGTGCGGCCCAAGATTAACGGAGTCACTCTACGTTACTTAACCGAGTCATTCTAAGTTTAGATCATCGAAGTTATCACAGAACAGAACGTTTTAACACATTAGAGAAAGATAACGAAAAATAAAGATCGTAAGATAGGACGTTACTGACCTTGAAAGTTCGGGTTGTCACAAACACCTATTGCCAAAGCACCCTACCGTTTGGCACCAGCAGAAATGCAAGAACTGAAGAAACAATTAGACGAATTGTTGGAGAAAGGATTCATACATGTTACACCCCGACCACGTAGAACAACCAGACGTGGCGGAAACGTCGGGGAGTGTTGTAACAGAATCATTGTTTCGTAACCATGGAATAAATAAATTTTGTTTTATTGAATAAATGAACTCATTGTTTTAATACAATCAAATAAATACAACTATGATCCTCCAAGTTTTAAAGTTGCTAAGGCACGAGTCCATCCTAAATGTAGCATGTATCAACAATCATTGCAAAGCAGTACCTGAAACATGTGTAAAAATAGGTACGTCAGCATAAAAATGCCTGTGAGATACATAGGTTTTGTGAAAATAGGATTCATGACTTGTAAGTTTAAGAAAATGTTTAATAAAGTTTAGTCATGAACCTTGTAATTAGCTTTGTTTTGTAAATCGTTTGAAAAACAATAAGATCAGATGATATGTATAAATAATTGTAAGGTTAAATGAATAACCATGTAAAATGAGTTTGTATAAGATAAGTTGCTTGTAAAACAATATTTTGATAAAAAGGCTTATAGTATATTTGAAAATATACTTTGGATTTTAAGAGAATCGAATGAGTAATATATTAAAGTATATTTCAGTTCCAATATCGTTAACCCAAGTGTACTAAATAACGCCACGGTATGTAATGCAATGAATACACTTATATATAAGAAGTACCAGCGGCGTATCTACCATGTTTTCATCACATTACACCCGTCCCGTTATCTAAACACTAACCAAAACCCAATCGATAGATAGATAGTACATTAAATATACCTTCGTTGTTTAAAATAATAGTTTTAAGTAGTATATTACAAGTATACTTCGGAATTATAAATAACATATTAAACTATGTTTTGGTTTTATAAATAACATATCAAAATATGCTTTGGATGTAATAAATAACATATTAAACTATGTTTTGGTTTTGTAAATAACATATCAAAATATGCTTTGGATGTGATAAATAAAATAACATATATGTTGGTTTTGTACTATATCGCATATAGGAGCATATCAAACTATACTTTTGGGAGTATAACTAAATATACAAAAATAATGTGATTTAAGAATTCATTCAGACCTAGTGCATCAAAATACACCTTTGAGACTATAGGGATACCACAAAGGAAATCCCTATTTGGATGGAGAAACAAATTGGTTTCAGACATTCCATGACAACAGGAATGGGGTGTCAAATCCTATAGCGCTATATCATACTACCAACCGGTCTGGTGAACAAAATAAGTACAATTCAACAATTAATGTTATAGTCTTTGAAAAATCAGTGTTTAAACCATAGATAGTCATTCAGTTTGTCAACAGATAAGTACTAACATGTATAATCAATTATACTTTTGGAAAACATGAAAATAACAGATAGGTACACATGCTTCACCCCAAAACAGTTTGAAAACAGTAAAAGAGGGGTCTATGTACTCACTTGAGATTGCTTAGTAGTCCTTGAGTAACAACCAAACAATGCTAGAGATCACGGATATCAAACGGCACCTAATATGTGTAACTATGTTAATAAACCGGACCTATATCGGAGGATCGGATAGAATGAGGGCTCGTAAACCAAATGAGTATGGGAACTCATGTAGTATGGTTTAACAAAGCCTACATACTAAATGAAACCTAGCCTAAGTGCTTACGACCCATTATGACCCGTTTAGGTAGCTTATGCTACTTTAACGCGTCGTTCGCGTGAAACGCGTTCGGACCGCTTAACTAGTCCTATGACAAGTAACATATGCCTTAACATGTCTAATATTGTTGTCAAATTAGTTTAGATGTCAAAAGTTATGTTACATATGTTTAAAATGAATTTTGGCATCAAAGGGGTATTTTGGTAATTTACCTAAGGCATACAAACTACCTATCATACAACTACTTAAACGAAGTGACCATAAGGTATAACCTCGGAAGGTTATTCCCTATATACTATGGTCACCTAATGTGTTTGGTCGGATCCTAATGATCGACCAAATGGGTCGGGTTCGAAGGTATAGGCGATTTATTAGATCGCTTACCCTTACGACCCTAGACAACGTGGTAATCAGTAGGCATAGTCACAAGGGACTATAACCATCGTGATTACGCTCACGTTGTGAAGTTCAAACGAACTTCGCATTGACGATAAAATGGTCAATGCAGAAAGTCAAACAAAGTTTGACTTTCGGACTCGAAAAGCAATAAAAGAACGAAGGAATACTTACAAAGGGTCCCCGAATGCTAATCTTGATTCAAGTAGCTCAGGTATGAAACAATGGTTTCAACTTAGAGCTTCTCAAATCAGATTCTTGTGGGTTTTGCAATGGGGATGGATGGGTATTTATAGATTTCGGTTCACCGTTAGGATCGTTTCTTGGATAACGTGCCTTGATCTCGCCCGTACACTTGTCGGAATGTTGTGGTAGCTCATTTTGCTCCCACCACAAGAGTTTGACACTTGGCATTGGCCTTTGGGGTGTTTGGAAGCCATTAATCAGCAGCCAACACAATTTTCTGCATCTGACCCCTGCTTGCGCACCGTAACACTCAGAGTGTTGAGGTGCGCAAGGACCTGCAGACCAGAAAGTTTGAAAAATGGCAGAACAGGCCCCTGAAGCTCCAAACTTGCTATTTGATGCATTTTTGACACGTTTAAGCCCCGTTAACCCCATTTCAAAGCTCTAAAATGAAGTTAAAGTATAGGGAACTTAAAATGTGCTCAAACATATCTCGGATGTCGGTTCGTTTGGCCGTACAATTGCGTTGTTCGGTTAATTACGACGGAATGCGCATAAGCGCGAAAAACGATCCAAATGGCGTGACGAATGGATTTTTCTTATGCCAAACACTAAAATAAAATATTTTAGTGCTTACATAAATTTTTGGATGTCCGGATGTATTCAGAACGTAAGTTATGCGTGAAAATGCAAACTTATGCACTTTTTGACACTTTTAGTCCCTGAATGACCCAAAAGTTTATTTTAGCACACCGAACCCCTCAAAGCCTATTTATAAGCTATATAAAGGATATTTAAGGTGTGTTTAACTTATGGTCATGTTCCAGAATGTCTGTTACAGTTCAAATTGGCATACTTTCGCAGTTTGTCAAGTTTAGTCCCTGTAAGTGAATTAACTTGTTTTTGCCATACCAAAGCCTTTAAAACTTATTTCTAAGTTATGTAAAGGTTATTTAAGGTATGTTAAGCCTATTTCACTATTCCGGAGTGTTCGTTGGATTAAACTGGTTATATTTACGCATCAGAGCGCGTATATCCCTCCAGAAAGCGATTTAAAGCTTAAAATCAAACAAGAGTTGATATGTGAAAATGATACACATATTTTTACAAATCACAAGTATGAAATACAATATTTCATTGGTTTGGAATTTTTTTGATGGTTGAAGTGACACAGGTGTCACAATACAGCCAAGTTCATCGCCATGGGGAGCACCAATACTGTTCGTCAAAAAGAAAGACGGATCAATGCGAATGTGCATTGATTACCGTGAATTGAAAAAAGTCACGATTAAGAATCGGTACCCATTACCGAGGATCGATGATTTGTTTGATCAGTTGCAAGGAGATCGATTTTTCTCGAAAATCGATTTACGATCAGGATATCATCAATTAAAGGTACAGGAAGAGGACATTCCAAAGACCGATTTTAGAACCAGGTATGGCCATTATGAATTTACGGTCATGCCATTTGGTTTAACCAATGCCCCAGCTGCATTTATAGACATGATGAACCGAATATGTAACCCATATTTGGATAAATTCATAATTGTTTTTATAGATGATATTCTTATTTACTCTAAGAATAAAGAGGAACATGTAAAGCATTTGCATGCACTTCAAAGTGCGAGTTTTGGTTAGAACAAGTACAGTTTCTTGGACACTTAGTTAATCATGAAGGAATTCATGTGGATCCTACCAAGATCGAGGCAATAACCAAACAGAAAACCCCTGAGTCACCAACCGAGGTTAGAAGTTTCTTAGGATTGCCCGGTTATTATAGAAGATTCATTCAAGATTTTTCTAGAATAGCCATTCCCTTGACTAAGCTAACCTGTAAATCTGTTAAGTTTAAATGGGGACCGAAACATGAAGAAGCCTTTAGAATTCTTAAGCAAAGACTAACCAATGCACCCATACTAGCGTTACCAGAAGGAACTGAAGACTTTGTAGTCTATTGTGACGCTTCTAAGTTAGGTTATGGATGTGTGTTGATGCAACGTCAAAAAGTTATAGCCTATGCGTCTAGACAACTTCAAAATCATGAAGAGAATTATTCAACCCATGATTTAGAATTAGGAGCTATAATTTTTGCCCTTAAGATTTAGAGATATTACCTTTACGGTAGTAAGTTTACCATTTTCACCGATCATAAGAGTTTAAGGTATGTTTTTGGGCAAAAAGAGCTGAATATGAGACAAAGGCGCTGGATGGAAATTCTTAGTGATTATGATTGTAATATCCAGTATCATGCAGGAAAGGCTAATGTGGTAGCTGATGCTTTAAGTCGAAAGTATCATGAAAAGCCAAAAAGAGTGCGTTCTCTTAAATTAAATCCGCAGATAGATCTAAATGAACATATTAGAAAAGCACAAGAATCAGTAATCAAGGACGATGTGAGAAGTTGAAAGGAATGATTAAGGGACTAGAGCAAGGGACATATGGAATTTGGAGATTCCATAAGAAAAGAATGTGGATACCTAAATTAGGAAACCTACGCCACCGTATATTAGAAGAAGCCCATAAGTCTAAATATACGACACATCCTGGAAGTGATAAGATGTATCAGGACTTAAGAAAGAATTTTTGGTGGATAGGAATGAAAAAGGATATAGCAGCTTACGTTTCTAAATATTTAACCTGTTCACAAGTCAAAGCTGAACATCAGAAACCCTCAGGATTGTTGCAGCAGTTAGAAATGCCAGTATGGAAATGGGAATTGATAACAATGGATTTTGTTACCAAATTACCCAAAACAAGAAAATGTAATGATACAATCTGGGTGATTGTAGACAGGCTAACTAAGTCAGCTCATTTTCTACCAATGAAGGAAACTTTCAGTATGGAACAATTAGCTAAGCTATATGTAAATGAAACAGTTTCATTACATGGAATTCCTTTATCAATTGTTTCAGATAGAGATAGTCGTTTTACCTCTCATTTTTGGGAAAGTTTCCAAAAAGCAATGGGAACCAAGTTGAATCTAAGCACCGCTTATCATCCTCAAACGGACGGACAAAGCGAAAGGACAATTCAGATAATGGAAGATATGCTTAGAGCTTGTGTAATTGATTTCAGAGGTAATTGGGATGATCACTGACCACTGATAGAATTTTCTTATAATAACAGCTATCATACCAGTATCAATGTTGCACCATTTGAAGCACTTTATGGACGAAAGTGCCGAACGCCAGTCTGTTGGGCAGAAATTGGAGAAAAGCAACTATCTGGACCAGAGATAGTACAAGAAACAACCGACAAAATTATTCAAGTCAATGAACGACTGAAAGCAGCACGTGATCGACAAAAGAGTTATGCTGATAATAGAAGAAAGCCGTTGGAATTTCAGGTAGGAGACAAAGTGTTATTGAAAGTCTCTCCTTGGAAATGAGTGGTAAGATTCATCAAAAGGGGAAAGCTAAGCCCCAGGCATGTTGGACCTTTTAAGATTATTAGAAAAATAGGACCTGTAGCCTATCAGCTACAACTGCCAGAGGAAATGGCAGGAATACATGATGTATTTCATGTATGTAATCTCAAGAAATGCTTAGCTGATGAATCACTGGTAGTACCTCTTAAGGATATAGAGGTAAATGAACAACTTAAATTTGTAGAGAAGCCTCTACAAATTGAAGACAGAAAGGTTAAGAACCTCAAGCATAAGAGATTAGTTCTGGTCAAAGTGAAATGGGACTCCAAGAAAGGACCGGAGTATACTTGGGAGCTTGAATCAGAAATGCAAAGAAAATATCCACACCTGTTCTAGTAGATCTCAAGGACGAGCTCTAAAACATGGTGGAGAGGATATAACAACTCTCAAAATAATTCCGACACCCTAAAAATAATTAAAATATCTCAATATGTCCTAAAATACACCCCGTATGCGAAAACGGGCCCCGAATACCTTTATTTTTATTAAAATTAAATAAAAACAAAAATAATGGGTCTCTGGCGGGCCGCGTAAGACCACCCCTAGGTCTACGCGGGGCGCGATAGATGAAGGATGAGGCGCAGCCCGGTGCTGCCACGTGTCAGACGTGTGGCGAAGCTAGTTCGATGACTGGGCCAGGCTAAGGCCTACCCAGCCTAGGTCGCGGGTCGCGTAAGCCCCCGCTTAATCTTACGCGGGGCACGAGGGACTCGAAATCAGCTCCTATAAATTGGGAGCTCAGGCCTTCAGTTCCAGTCGCTCATTCTCAACTTTCTCTCTCGAATTTCTATAGTGTAGTCACTATTCTCGGGCATAATACCCCCCTAAATAATGAAGTTCTGCCTCGTTGTAAGTATCATAACCCCGGTTACGTATTAGATACGCTGCCCGATTGATCCAGGGTTCCGTAACGACTGTCGAGGTTCTGCCCGACGTAGTCGTTGGAATGCCGTCTCGGGGAGGGTATTACTAATGTAAATATTGGGTTATTATACTAACAGGTGTGCATTTGTGTAATTTATAGATAATCACCAGGAAACCCGAAAGGAAAACCTAAGACAGTAATGTGAGTAAATCTCCTTTTTGCAAATTGTTTTTACAAAACTCACTTAATTAATACTATATTAGTGAGTATTTGTATTCTACAATTATCGTCGGTATGTTAGGGTTTTGTATACAAAATTTGTTACTACCTTGCGAGGAGTAATATGACCACAAGTCAGGTTGACAGTACCGTGGGTGGTAATTAAAGTAGATGGAAACAAATATAATTGTGCGACCCCCTCAATACTGTACAATGATTTTTACTAAACTTGATTAAACTGGAATTCACTCACCAATATTTCCCACTGACAAAATATTTTTAAACGCGTTTCAGGTAACAAAATGTGAAAGCCAAATAGAAGCCAGCTGGACAGCACTGAATGCTTGGAAAAGTGCCTATAAAGTTACCTAAAATAAAGAGATGTTTTTATTAAATAAAATAGGATTTATTCCTATGAAAAAGTGTGTACTTAAAACTTGGGATTTTATCACGTGTTTAATATTATAAAAGTGTGGTATTTTACTCTTATAAAATATTTCCTAACTACGCTCCTGATGTAATTTCCGCTGCCAAAATGATAAACACTGATAACACTGAAACTAGCCGCGGCCGCCCGTTCCCGGGTTGTTAGGGGACGGGGGTTGCGACATAGTGTCATCTTATATATATAGTGTATTTTCAAGTATTAGTTGTTTGAATATTAATTATCACTCTACTAACTAAGTGTATTTTTTAAAATTGTTTGCAACTGTAAAAAAATAAAATTAAAGAGTTTTAAAAAAAAAAATTAAAAGATGATATGTGACCGTGAAAAGTGCAGTGAGAAATTATCAGTTTATGGGAATCTGAAAAAATGACTTGTGAGAAAAAAAGTTAAAAAAAAGTTGACTTTGGGGTCTATTTAACACAACCCTAAAAAAATTTGTGATATATTTTTTTTTTGAAACTACCACTTGTTTTTTATTTGTGCCGTCGCTTTTGAAGCACTTATAAACGAAATGTTTGACAACTTGAATGTGCATGAGATGGACCATACTCTTAGGTAGTGTTACGTACGAAAGAATAGAAGGTGGAATACTCTTAGATAGTGTTTGGTACGAATGAATAGAAGGTGGAATGGAATGGATCATTCTGTTGGAATAAAAAGAAACATGTTTGGTTATCATGTGGTAATGGAATGGAGCATTCCAAAGGAATGCAACTCCTTCCAAATATAACAATTTCCATTCCTTAGTATGAGTGTGTTTTTTTTTCCATTCCTTGAAAGGAATGGAAAGAAACATATTATTATTATTATATTTATATTTATATCTATATCTATATCTATATTTATATTTATATTCGTAATAATATTAATATATATAAAAATTTTTATTATTAATTTTTTACCATTAATATATTATTATTGAAGCAATTATATTTTTGTCGTTTTTAATATAACTAGATTTAAGGTCCCCGCGTTACGGTGGGGACGTAAAACTATGCCAAATAGCAATAATGCCACACCACCGCCAGCGACTACTAAAACTAGGTCGATCCAAGACCCCGCATTGCGACAAACTTATCAAACGAAAAAATTAACGTAAAAGCATTGAACCACACATGCACGCTGTGTCGTGTTAACTCGCAAAATTTGAACGAAATTAAAAAAAAAAACGTTGCACCGTGTTAACTCACAAAATTTAAAACGAAAATTTGTGAAAGACGAAAAGTATAGGGGACTAAAGTTG